>BNST01000866.1:0-445111 GCA_019650275.1 Xylocarpus granatum | reverse complement strand
TGAACTCTCTCTCTTATTCGATCTTATGTATTCCACACAAAAACAGTGCCAAGATTCACCTGACATTCTTTGCATAAACTATTGTTCAGGCTTGTTATGTGTTAGCCACTCTTAATGTTAGACATTCCACGCCGCAATTATGATGACAGTGGGTACTCATGGCGAGACCCCACGCATAGAAGAGATGTCCTTTATACTCCTTTGCGAATGATGGGTTTACCGCTCTTTTAAGAAAATCACGTGTGCCCATTATTTCGAAAATAGCGGTTTCGTTACTCCTGCCAACAGCCAGGACCAATTTACCTCGTTATCCATTTACTTGCTCTAACGTTTTTCATTCCAATCTTAACTCTTTGGCTAGCCGTACCTGCACATTGCAGTCTGAACCCTGACATAACCCCTAACCAACAACCAAAAACTTCTGTATGTACGCCTTGTTACAGCTTTACCCCCAGAATCTAGGTGTTCTTCATGATGTAAGCCCAAGTTTAGGCTACGCTTCACTCTCAACCAGACGTCGCGGGCGTTACTAAACAAGCTACAATTTGCTAGGCTGGTCCAAAGATATGACATTAATTCTCTACGATTCAAATGAGCAACAAATTCCGTCGCAATCAAAATGACATAAATGTACAGAATTATTCAGATTCATTTCAAACATGATTCTTTGTATTTCCATACTGTGTAAAGTGCATTTTAGCTTTCTGAAATTCCTGACACCCACAGAAACCCTTTAAAAGAAAGCGTAATGCTAGTATTTCTTCTATTAGGACTCAAAATTATAGCGTTTGTGACATTGTGAGTTTCTATTTTATTATATCAGAGTATCAAACAGATTAGAGTTTGACTAGGGGTAATGTTACAAAAAATTCTGTCTACCAAAGTAGCAACGAGGTGTTTGGTTTGGTTAATGTGGATGTCAAAATTCGCAATCCTATCAAACCATAAAAAGCACGGTGGATGAAGCATATATTCTAGTTTCTGTGCTGATATTGGAAGTGCAAGAGGAATCTTACAGAAATTGCATACACATGAAAAATGATCCAATACAGACAACACAGAACAATGTAAGATAGTACTCAAAAGACTCTAGATTAGGTGAAGCTCCAAGATCACCATTAATTAATTGTAGCTAATAAGCTATACAACATCATTTGTAGTCTCAGTTCTTCTCACCCAATAGTCTATCTCAACTTGCTTTAACTTCTGTAAATAAGTCGCAGACACTAAATCTGAAATATTGCCGATAATGTGAACTTTAAGTTTCAGATAATGTAGTATAAGACATGTAATTTATAAATTCCCTATCGAGGGTCCAACAGAGAGATCGTGATTGCATTGGTTGAAGATGATTCGGGCTTGCTTGTTGAAGAACCCGGTATGGGTGGGTTCCTGTCCAACAAGAAACCAGGTTGTTTTGGCTGGGGCAACACGGTCTCACTGCCCAACATCAGAATCACTGATGGCATGCTTGGCCTGTCCTCGGGATGCTGTTGCACACATAAGAAACTAATGTGGAGGCATCGTATCACTTCTGAAAGATTGTATGATTCTTGAAAGCACGGATCGATCAGTTCTAAAGGCCTCTCCTCATTCCACAATTTCCATGCCTAAAACGTATTAAAATCCGTTGTCATTTATGATATGTTCGTTTAAACCATGCCAAAAAGTGACATAATTCTAGAACTTTAGTTGAATAGTAGTATAATGCATTTTACTTACATGTCCTATAAGGTTAAGGCTGTGGTCTGGATGATAAAATCCTCTATTTTTCTTTCCACTTACTATCTCCAGCAATAAAATGCCAAAGCTGAAGACGTCAGATTTTACTGAGAACAGCCCATCACTGGCATATTCCGGTGCCATATAACCACTTCAGAGGAGTAGGAAAACAAAATTCCATTAATGAGGGGAAGTGAAATATAACGAGGACAAGACAAGAGATACTTACTAAGTGCCAACTACTCTGTTTGTGCTTCCTTTTGTTTCATCTCCACCAAAAGTTCTGGCCAAGCCAAAATCTGAAATTTTTGGGTTCATCTCATGATCAAGTAATACATTACTTGCTTTGAGATCTCGATGTATAATCCTCAATCTAGAATCTTGATGAAGATAGAGAAGACCCCTGGCTACCCCGCAAATAATGTTGAAACGCTTGGACCAATCCAATAGCTTACTTCTTGTTTGATCTAGAAGGTAAAAATTCAGGTTAGTACGATACCCAGCATGAATTTTGTAAGAACATTTAGGTCGTGCCGAAATAGAAGAAATGTCTATAATCAGGGTAGAGGCTGGCTGAAATTTATAATGTTAGACTTAGGGATCCAGACCAAAAATGAAATGGTCCAAGCTTTTGTTGGGCATGAATTCATAAATCAACAATTTCTCCGCTCCCTGAATGCAGCAACCAAGAAGCTTTACAAGATTTCGATGCTGTAGTTTGGAAAACAGTATAGCTTCACTTTTCAACTCCTTTAATCCTTGGTCAGAAATCTTTGATAGCCTTTTCACAGCAATTTCTTGTCCATCCACCAGTGTGCCCTTCAAAAATATATGTGAAATTAGTTACAGTATCATGAGTAAAATAAGTACTCATTCTTGGGATCATTTCACCAGCATGTTGCAAGTTTACCTTGTATACAGGTCCAAAGCCACCTTCTCCGAGCTTGTTGTTGATTGAAAAGTTATTGGTGGCATTAGCAATTGTAGCTAACTCATATATGGGTAGCTCCAGGTCATCATTTTGATCTTTATTTTCTTGATAATTTTCCCTGTTGTTTTCTGTGTTCTCTGGAATAATGAACAATAATAATTGAAAGTGACATGAAGTACAGATAGTGGACTGTATTAAACAATAAATTTCTGCTTGTGGATCTGAAGACTCTTTATCTGAAAAATAGCAATGAAACTACCCAATTCATCCGATATGAGTTCTCTAATCTAAGTGAAAAGTTAAAAAAGAACCCTAGGTGAAAAAGATGTAATGTATATTGGAATGATACTGTAAACCAGCTGTTTCTATCAAAATTTACAGATTCGTAGTTGATGCTGAGGTTAAATGTTATTATTGAAAATATGTACAAGTATCTTAGTTTACAAATTTTATTTTTAGAATTATTATTATCTGTTACTAAATTTTAAGAGATTAGTTTAAATAAAGATTAATTTAGATATTTATTATATTAAGAAATTATTTAAATTTAAAATTTTATGTAATTAATTTAGTTTTATAAATATTCTATCATTTTTTAGTTTTAGAAGTGTGAAAATCGATTTTTTTTTGTCTAATATTTTTTTTTAATTTTAATATTAATATTCTTTCTTTTTTATATCACATTTTCAACCACACAGTTATAAATTTTTAGTTTTAAAATATGAAGTAATTATGAATTTTTTTTTATTATGAATTAACAATTCACTATAATTTTTTATGCACTTTGCAATTTCATATCCACTTTTAAGGAATTTTATCAAAGACTTGACGGTGGAAAAACCAAAACTTTCAGAAAAATTCAATGTTAGGAAATTGCTTGGGGAGGTAAAATACAAATGAACAACCTAAATTTGTGAAGGGAAATGGAGTAACTTTACCTCCTGCATTTATCCTCCTTTTGTGGATGTAATAGCCTGCTATAAGAACCACGGCAATCACAGCAGTGGTCAGGACTATCACCACTATCTTCATCTTAGGCTGGCGTTTCACCCCTTGATCAGCACATTTTGATGAGCAAAGCAAAGTCAATAGTCATATAGCAAAGCAAATATAGACAAATTACTGCAAAAATGTATACATAGAAGCTATGGCAAGAAACTGTTTTTTGTGATGACATGAATTCAGCGATAAATTAGACAATAAAAAAGACAATTATAGCATAACATAAACAAGAAAGTTGATACCTAGCTCTGAAGCAGACATTCGTATATAGAAGTCCTGTCCACCACCTGGGAAGTTTCTGATATCAATTAGATCGCCAAACCACATGGCACAGCCGCTGCCTCCTCCTCTGATATCTGAGTTTGTGTATGCCGTACAAGAAGAGTTCTCCAAGCATTTCTCCCTGCATTCCTTGAGATTCATACTTTTGTTTACCCGAGAAAGTGTAGCATCTGGCAGTTTCAGCTCAAAAAATTTGATAAAACCATCTTGCCTGGAGTAGTTTAATAGCTTCTTACGCACACACCCTTGTGACCAGTCTAAATTTACCACCGATTTAGGTTTGAAACCTTTTAAACATTGGCAAACCGGTGATTCACTAATGATGCAATTTCCATAGTCACCACAAAGACCATAACTGTCACAGTAATCGCTTGGCACATTTGAATACAACTCCCAACTTCGAGTTGCATTGCTCCATGTGAATCGTTGACGCAGATATTTGGTTTGATTCATAACAACCCTTGAGATAACAGCTTCATCTGTGATGTTGAATATGTAGTACAGCTCATCCTCGTTTGAGACAAAGTTGAACTTAAAAACAGGGTTAGGCCTTAGTGATGGAGCACTGAATCTAATGCCATTCCACGGGCCAGTCCTATAAAACTTTTTTGAGCCCTTCCACATAACTGACTCAGGATTTTCTTGTCGTTCTATTGTCCAACTAAAGTCTCCAGGAGAGGGATCTTCTGAGCTCTTCCATGATGTTACACGCCGCTCAAGACCAGTCTTTAAATCCCATCCCAGCTTCATTCCCGGTAGCAAGGTATCAGATGGATAATCGAAGCTTTGCCAAAAATAAGTTTCAGAATCAGCATCTTGTTCACCTCTTAGAACAAGATTTCCCGAATCTAGCAGCTGTAATACCACTGGACTCTGTACTCCCTTGCTTAAGTTTGCTGACCAAACTACATTCTTGGTCTGGCTTGTTAAAACGAGATTTCCGGTCCTGCTTATGAGCAAAAAACCAGAAGAGTCATTGATGGGAGTAAGTCGGTTTGCAACCCAAACAACAGTTGGAACTGGGATATTTTTATACCAAATTCCCAAGTAACGATTCTTGGAACTACCAGGACTAAAAAAACCGAGCTCAAACCTGCTACCTTTTGAAACCAGGGTCTTTCCATCACTGAGAGACTGAGATAAACGAATGGTGTCAGATGCATGGGAGAATTCAGAAAAGAAAAACAGTAACCTACAACTTATGAACAAAAAAGAAAGAACATCCATTGGTGTCTAGACTTAGAGCTCTCTCAAATAATTTACACATAAACACCATGAATAACAATCCATCTGTGAGGATGCTCAATACTTCTTATTTTTCCTTTGGGGACCGCAATTATTTAATGTTAAGTGATGGAACCTTGAATAGAAAAGTGACGGGTGGCTGAAATTTCAATATCTCAATCCATTTACGACGACAAGATCGATTACTACCATTTACCTACTCCTATGCCGGCAATTCAACTGAGCAATTTTTAAGTACCGTGAAACTTACAGCAAAGCACGGATTGGAATTTTGCTGAGATTTTTGAGAGAATTGAGTTGGGTTTGATCTTCCATTATATTGTTTGTGTTAAAAGCAATGGTGTATAGATAGTACAGTTTTGCGGGAAGATTTAACTCACTCCAACAAGAATTGGACTATTACACATAATTTAAATTCACAAGGGTGATTCAGATTGTATCCCGCTGCTGAAATTCAGTAATTTAGTCATTGATCTGCAAATCTTGATAATTATTAACCTTCAGCCTTCGGCTAGTGAGTAAGATTATCGACAGCAGTATTTTCACTCAAATTATTTGGGTCTCGAAATCACAACCGTGCAGCTGAAAATACCCACTTATAACCAAAATAACTGTTTGACGTACTTGTATATAGTTTTGCAGAATAAATTAATCCTCTAGAAGTGAAGTAGACAGTAGATGACCAAACTTTTATTGAATCACAGGATAGTGATCACTGAAGACTACACATCGTTAGTGTCCTAGGGTGGAGGGTAAGACTTGTTTGGTTCCACATCTACCAGCATCGTGGGAAAGAAAAGTCAGTCTGGATATTTAGAATTTATCAACGCATAATCCTACATTTGTGTAAATTGTCCATGTAAACCAGACTCCAGATTTGCCTGCATTTCTGCGGGGCTCACCAAAATCTTTAGCCATAAGACCAAATTAAACTCCTCAGTAGGCTCCAAGTTTTACTTAGTCAATATGGCTTCGTTCCATGTTAACATTACCAATTTCTGTTAAAAAGCCATACCGAAAAGGGAGAAAGAAAAGATCCAACTAAATGACCAACCTTGTGTCACCATCAGAGAACTCGAATATAGAGAATTCAGCAACTCTGGAGTCAATTCCATCACAAGCTTCTCCAAGGATTGGACATTTGGCATTTCTAGATGCCACCATCACTTTCAAAAGAACTTTTCCCTTGACTTTTTTGTTTCTCAACCAGAGTCATCAAGGGTGCCAAAATTCACTCCTTCCTATAGACGACGTATGTCGAGAAAATCCACCTCCTATGCCAGGTTTTTCCAGACTTGTTCTAAGTGAGGGAGATAGGGTCACGCCTCAGAAAATTATGTTCTTTGTGGGATATCTGGGAACTGAAGCAGAAAATAGATTGTTGAAGGTGGCCTAAAGGTAAGTTTTACATTTGTAAGTTCCCACAACTGACCACCAATTATAAAGGCAAAGTATTAAATTTTAAGTATTATGTTGAGCAGCACAGATTGCAAGAACTAAGAACTTAAGCTGAAAGTCTGGGATCGCCTCATTTGAGAGCCCACAAGTTCCGCTTTCGCTCTGCAGTCGTTAAGACAGTTGAGACCTCCCAGGCTCAAACCCAAAAGCCATAAGGCCAATCAGAAGTCATCTGATCAATCACAAGCTTAGCTTTTACAAAGCTTGAGACCCACAATCAATTCAATTTAGCAACCAAAGAACACACAAACTGACAAGTCTTGATACATTCTATAAGCCAAAACGATGACTAATAGCTTCGTGGCTTCTTATCTTTTTTCCAGCAAAGTTATAGCTGGATTTTTGCATTCCTTCAAAACTGAACAGAAATGAACGATTAATAAACTAAGATATAAACAGGAGAAGATAGAAATGCCAATTTTTTTCCTCAATTTCTCATTTCCTTCGGTTTAATCAATTTCATTACATCCATAATTTTCCAACAAATTGGAAAATCAACAACCAAAACCAAAAAATGAAAAAAAAATCAATGACAATCCCTAAATTCTTGTTCAAGAGCCTCTTCAACTAAGACCTTTGAAGCCTCCATCAACTCAGGACTTAATCTAAACATCAAGACACAAAACTCCATCTGATTAAGAGCGCCATCGCCATCAAAGTCACCTTCTTTCAACATACACCTGAGATCATCATCACTCAAGTCTTGCAATCCCAACAAGGCTGAATTTTTCTTCAGACTTTCAAAAGTGATGACCCCTTTATCAGTATCCATCAAAAGATTGAATCCATTGCACAACTCTCCAATCAGACCATCCCCACCGAGCTTGTGTGCCATTAGAGGCAAGAAATCTTCGAAGTTCTGTGAAGCAGCAGCCATCGTAATTGTAAAGAATTTAAGAAAGAACGTTGATTTTGTGAGTTGGGTTTGAGTGAATACGAGAGATGGTTGGTGTATGTATAGGCGAGGGGGTGATGCCTCTTCCGAGAAAGAGAGCCAGGGAAGACAACTAAGCAACAGGTAACGCAGGGAAGGCGGTTCTATTTGTTGGGACTGCAAAATATCACCTTCGGGGAAGTTGCCAAGACTTTTTAAAAGTTCAGGTATCAACGGAATTTACGAGGAGTCATGAGGGGTAGCAATGTCATATCGTACTAATAATAACTAAACCACGTTAAGGTAAATAAGGTTTGCTTGTTCCTAGTGAGGTTACTTCGTTGGGAGGATGAAGGGGTAGAATAGTCAATACGCGGAAATCTTATAATTATTTTCCCAAAATGACTATGGAGTAAGTAATTAATTTACCAAGAAATCAGCCTTGAACGAGTCAATAATCCAAGGTCAGAGCTGACACATTCCCCATTTATGGGTAGAAAGAATGTGGAAATTCTCCAGCAATTTTGTTGGTGCTTTATAAGATTACCATTTTTCTTTTCAATTGACTCCATAAGTCGAGTCTTAAATGAAATACAGACATCAACGCATTGGCATTATCTTGTTGAACAGAGCAATATCATTCTGTGAAAGTGGAAGCGGTGGCAGGTTGCCGGCATTACTTGCCCAAGTAGTTGAAACTTCCAATTGCTAGCCTTTCCCTTCGTCGTGGAAAGAAGGTATTCATCTATTACTAGGTCAAAGTAATTACTGTGAGGTCGAAAATGACAAACTCTGATAGGCCCTCGCATGACACAACACGAAATGGGAATGGGTCAGTGCCTTTTGTTTTCTACTGGGATCTTGGACTTGGAAATGTTCTTGGTTGTCTCGTTCTGTAATTCTCCCATAACTTCACTTTATTATTGTGCGGTTAGAGCTTCTTACAATTTAATCATGAATTTCCTGTGATTATCTTTACACGACAAAAGGACTTGAAAATGTGATGATCTGGGACCAGCTCCAACAGGTTCAATCACATCTACTACTTTCAGAGAAGCATAAAACCGTCAGACACAGCAAGTGCAAGAAGCATTTTACGTTATGTTCTGTGACTCCAGGCTGAAAGGCTATGTTTCAGTGGCAAGCTCATCCAGTATGTCCTCCGCATCATATGCCAAGTCTAGGAGATCATCCAGCCTCATTTTCATAGCTCTATCGGCCGGTTGCTTCTTTTCTGCAAGCCTGAATCATCAACAATGTTTTCCTCCACTCTTCTAGATTTGAACTTGCCCCCTCTTGACGCTCAAGGTGCAGCACCTCAAGGGACATCAAGCTCTTCCTTCATAGCTCTATCGGCCGGTTGCACCTCAAAGTAAAGAATCAGGATTATCACTCCAATAAAAAGATTATAGACCAAGCGAAAAATATCCGCTTTTCTCTATAAAAGCTTGAACAATTTCACTAGTAAAAAAAGGACAAGTTTTCTTCTATTCTGGGGATTTATCATCAATTAGAATTCGTTTACATATATATATATAATTCTCAAACTTACCTCCTAAACCGGTCCAAATGGCGGAATCCCACAAATACAGCAACGGAGCAGATGATAAGACCAGAATGTCCGCTTGAATTACAACGAAGAAGAAATAATAACGAACCGTCAATGGAAACGAGGATTGAAAAGGTGGGCTAGCCAGACAAGTCGTACGTCTTTTAGCAGGGTGATACGCGAGCCATCATCGTACTGAAATCGATGAGTTGCCTTTGACTAGGTTTATCACAAGGGACAAGTACGTGCGTGTCAGGAGTCTGAACGACAAGTGATTCATGTACAGGAGTTATTCAAATTTATTCTTCTATGCCAGTCGGTTCATTTAATAATGTGTTCATAACGGTACGGGACGTTAAAGCTTCCGATTTATGGTTACCGTTATATTCTCTGTTTACTTCCGTTATAGAGTTGATGCTTGTTTGCGTTTGTTTCGATTTCAAGTTGATTTTACACTAGCAAAACTCTACGTTTCCAAGTCTGAATGCCCTGCACGGAAAACGAGTTTCTGAATCGATGTGGAAGCTAAGTGCTTTCGGAAATAGAGGGCGCGTCCCAGCCAACCAGCAGGCAGGCCATGTTGCCGTCGCCGAGAAACTCATTTCAATGGAAATGATGACAGCACAACATTCTTTGTGAAACCTTTTGATCATCCTTCTGAGAGTAATGGTAAGTCTTCAAATTACTCTTTATCAAATTGAAATAAAATAGAAAATCAAAATACCATTCTTGAGTTCCTCTTAAACTATATAACACGAACCCATTGTAGGATTAGTCTGCAAAAGATTTTGGAAGCCTGTGATTCCGAACATAATTATCAAATAGTACAGTAGAGTCATCTAAATTTGTGCACTCTTCCTGTTATCAAGTCTAGAAAAGCTTGAAGTATTCAGAGGAAGATACTGGATTTGGGAGTCAAGTTACAGTACACACACAAGAACTCTCATTTCGCTTTAGCTGAATTTACCTAGTAATTTCTAAATAACTATCTTTTAAAATAAACGTAAACTTGCAGGAAGTTATAAAATCAAACCAGAAATGCCTGGTGGTTTGACTGAAGGAAATAGATGTGAACCCCACTGATGTTTGCCATAAAGTTCTTTTATGCCTCGAGAGTTTCCAAAACAGAGGCATGCATAATGAAATGAAAGGCTTCTGGACTACAGACAAAGAAATTACTTTCAAGTTCCCAAGATTCATAGTGAATACACTTTTCTATCTCAACCTCGGGTGGGTCCATAGACAAATTCTTATCTCATTGGGAAAACGATATTTACATTATCACACAGCACCGTACCAGAGGAAGAGCAAAGAACACTAAGTAAACCATGCCATGAAGTTCTATCTGCCTTCTTCCGTGGTTATACTTAATTCATTTTCTGAGTCATGTTTTTCTATATTTGATATTATAGCTATATTCGCAGGAAGCCCTCTTTCTGCGAAGAAACCCGGCTGTCCAGGCCGAGGCAATGCTCCCCCCTCATTCGCCAACATGAAAACTACAGATGACATGTTAGGCCGGTCTTCTGGTAACTTTTGAACACATAATAAGCCCACTTGAATACATCTTACAACTTGTGATTCAATGTAAGTATCCGTTAAACATGCATCCAGTACCTCTAGAGCTCTTCCATCATTCCACAGCAGCCATGCCTGAAAATGTTGCAGCAGATATGCCTTATTAATTTCAAACAATGGATGTTGCGTGAAAGGGAAATTGGCATATCATTGGTTCTACTTACATGTCCGATAAGGTTATGATGGTGATCTGGATGACGAAACCCTCTATTCATTTTACCACTTACAATCTCCAGCAAGAGCACACCCAAGCTAAAGACATCTGATTTCAATGAAAATATGCCATCAGTGGCATATTCAGGAGACATGTAGCCACTGCATCAAAGTATCAAATGTTGAAATAAGCTCTTGCAACAGTAAACAAATAATTTTTGAGTAAGAGAACTTATTATGTTCCCGCAACTCTGCTTGTGTTTGCTTCATTATTATCGCCTTGGAAAATTCTTGCCAAACCAAAATCCGAAATTTTTGGATTTAGGTCACTGTCTAGTAAAATGTTGCCGGCTTTCAGGTCTCTATGAATCACTAGAAGCTTTGAATCTTGGTGGAGGTAGAGAAGTCCTCTTGCAATCCCAAGGATTATCGCAAACCGCTTTTGCCATGACAATAGTCTGCTTTTATGATCTGCAGATCATTTCAACTTTAGTAACTCTTGTATCATTTTCACTTCTAATCTTGAGATCAAACAAATTCAATTTATATACGAATACCATGTCTAACTAACTATACTGATATAGGGAGCAGAGGTGCTACCGAAAAGGGAGTAATCCAAGCTTGTATTGGGTAAATACTCATAGATCAGCATCCTTTCATCTGCTTCAATGCAGCTGCCAAGAAGCCCCACAAGATTTCTATGCTGAAGCTTTCCAATTAAAATCACTTCATTCATGAATTCTGCAAGACCTTGCCTGGAATCATTTGAAAGCCTCTTTACTGCAATTTCCTGTCCTGTTGAAAGATTTCCCTGTGTCATACAGATAGTGCATGTTTCGTGTCAGTCATTGAAAATATGCTTAAGAGTTCATATATCTTTCTGTTAAGCGTCTCATAACATATAGCATCCATTACCTTGTAAACAGGACCAAATCCTCCCTTGCCAATGAAGTTGGCTTCGGAGAAATTGTTAGTAGCAGCGGCAATTGTTGCTAGATCATACAAAGGTACTTCTATGTTCTCCTTCCAGCTCTTCAGTTCTATTAGAAGAATCAATGCTTTTAAATCTGATTTCAAGGGAAATTCCTTTGCAACACTTAAAGTCAAAGCTCAGAGTTTGACATGAATTTCAATTTGTTTTTCAAAAGGTTGAATATTGAGAATTTCCTATTAGTTCTGATGAATTTAGATATCACATAGTTTTTACAGTCTTTCAATATGCAGTTAGGACAGGTGAATAACTTTTTGTCATACACCAAAGGTGGGATGAATTTGTTACCTCTGTTTCTTGTTTTCTTCCAAGCTATGCAGAGTAGAAGGCCCAAGATAAACGCGGCAGAAATGATCGAAACAACCAGGATGGTCATTAGTCTTTGCTTCATATTCAGAGGATCATTTGATTCTGGAACAATAAACATCAAGAAAAGGGATCAATTGTTAAAACTTAATCTACTTCTCTGCTATAAATTGAGGTCTTTGTTCAGGCCTGTCCAATTTATTATGCTTATCCACCCGGCCTTGTAGATTGCTTTTGCTTGGCTGCTGTTGTTAATCAATCGTTCTGTTCTTCCGTCTATTTTTTAATCTCCTGGTTTTTTGGTAAACAAGCGCTAATCCTAGGTCCTTTTGCGACAAAACTATTGAATTAAGGGAATCGGCTAACATTAATCCTAATACTCCATGCTGGCTGGGGGCTTTGTGGAAGACCCCTAAAATAGTAATAAAAATTGAAGAGACAGCCATACATCAAAGCAAACACTCACTTAGGTCTGGAGCTGGTACTCTGATAAAAATATCCCGTCCCCAGGTGTATCCTTCTGTGCGCTCTCTGACATCAATCAGGTCCCCAAACGACATAAGACAACCACTGCCTCCTCCACTTAAGTTTGAGATTGAGTAAGCTCTGCATGAACAGTTCTTGGTGCACTCTGCCTCACATTCCTTGAGATTCATACTTTTGTCCGACCAGTCAATTTCAGGAAGTTTCATTCGTGGAAGCTTTAGAAACCCATCTCCATTTGGACAATCTGATGGTTTCTTGACACATTTTCTAGACTCAGGTGAATTCCATTCATCTTCTGATTCGGATATAAACCCCTTCAAACACTCACAAGTTGGTGACTCGTTAGCTCTGCAGTTGCCATTAGCACCACACTTAGCATAACTGTCGCATAGATCAAATGGCCAAGAGTACAGCATATTCCATTCAGAGCTTGCCTCATTCCATACAAGACGCTGGAATTTTCCTGATTGATCGAAAATTAATCGAGTTATGACTTTCTCGTTGAAAGGCTTATAAGTGAAGTATAGCTCATCTTCGTTATCAACCAGCATCGGTATGAAGATTGAGTTGTTTATCATGGGAACTGCACCAAACTGTTGACCATTCCATGGTCCACTTCGGGCTTCTTTTGTTGATCCTGTGAGAATAACCAATTCTGGTAATCTACTAATGTCAAGTCTGGCACTAAAGTCTCCGGGGAATGGATCTTCAGAACTTTTCCATGGTGTCAGATATCGCTCAAAACTAGTTCTTAAGTCCCATCCCAACTTCATGCCCGGCAATAATGTGTCTGATGGATAGTCAAAGCTCTGCCACAAAGTGTTTTCAGAATTTGTGTTGATGTTGTCCCTGAGAACAAAGTTGCCAGATTCTAGGAGCCGCGCCACTGGATTCCCTGACACTGTTGATGAATTTGAAGACCAGATAATGCTTTTCTTGGTTGAGAAGTAAAAGGCTTCCATTTTTGCTCACAGTTAAAATTTCATTCCCATCAGTAATCGGGCAATTTCTGTTTGCAACCCAAAAAACAGTGTTTGGACTAATCTTGTACCATATTCCTACATACCTGTTTTTTGAGTTGACCGGAGAGAAGAAGCCTAGCTCAAAACTCTGCGAAGAGGAAACTAATGTCTCACCATCAGCTAAAGACTGTCCCGGAGTAATGGAATCAGCCGCAAATGATAACTTTATGATTGGTACAAGGACAAAAGAACTAAAGAAGATGAAGAATGAAAGGCAGTGCATGCTTATTTCGCAGAGAAAAATTGAAAATTGTATGCCTAATGTTTTGAATTCCTTCCCAAGTTTTCTGACATTTGACCTTTCAAGCTCAGGGGATTCAGTTGGATGCAAGGGGATCTCTAGTGTACCATAATTATTTCTTATAATAATTAGCTCTATCATTATGCTGTTGCAACGACCATGACCATGTCTTTTCTTCATTCAACTTCTGGTGGCCTTCTAAATCACTATCTACACTCTTCACTCTCTCTCTCTCTCTTCTGAGAAATTAACTATTAAATGCATGATTCCAGCTAAAATTTTCATTAAAAAATGAAATGTCATAGTTGACTGCGTGGAGTAGTTGTAATCAGTTAGAACTTTGAACTTGAGGTCTGGTATGAACACTACATATTTCTCAAACGATCTAGAATTGGAATAATTTCTTAAACGTTACACTAAAGAATTTAGAAGGCCCCAATGAGGGGTTTGGTGTTCAATTCCTACTCTTTTTTCCTTAGAAGTGGAAAGCAAAGACTAATACTTTACTGAGAAATTTCAGCATCAGATCGGTCATCCATTCAACTTTCCGAAATATTTTAAGTCTTGCAGTTCTCTGTATACTACTCTTTCTGTAGTCCCACAATATCATTTTTGTGAAAGATCTTAGGGATATTAAAACCTTAAGAGACAATTTGATTGGTGAACTCAGTGCCGTAGTCATAACTCCATAATAAATTAACTTTTGATTGTCTTTATTAACTATGTTTAAGATTAGATAATTTGGCTTTACATGTAAGTTATAAATTTATTAAATTTAAATTTATAATATTTATATTATAATTTATAATTGTAAAATTCATATTCAAAATTTATAACTCTAGTATTAAGTAGTCATAATAATTATAATATTTTTTTAATGAGAAAAATTTTATAAATAAAAAAAATATTTTACTTTAAAATTTTTTATTAAACATCATGTTGAGAGGATTTAGAGATTTTGAAAAATTTTAGTAGTTTCAAAAAATTACATCGAAAATGTGACGAAAATTTAGTTATTTATGATTTTCATACTTTATTTCTTTAATTTTAAAACATGTTTTAGGATTGTATGTTTACATTTAATATTAAAACGTGTTAATAATTTTTACCTTAATTAATTTGTCGAGTTTTATGTAGAAAACAAATATAAAATATAGTTATAGGTATATAAGCCGATTTTGATTTTTCATGCAATATAAATTCATATGTTTTTAATATAAATATATGTTATAACTTATTTTAACATTGAATTTCCAACATTTTAGACAAAAAAAAATTGAAAAAGACATCAAAATGATTGGAAAAAATGACTGAACATATTTTTGGATCCGTAAGTTTGCATTCAAGTCAAGTTCGACCCGGTTAAAAATTGAAGAAAACTTTTATCAATGGATGACATATCAATTATGTTGGTTACTTTTGGGATACATGGATGACGTATTATTCGGGTTTTTTTTTCTATTTGAAAAATAAAGAAAAAGAATTATAATTCAAAAGAAAGCTTAAATCTTCATGAACCATGTCCTAAACCACTAGGTTGTGAGCTAACTTTTATGTAATAAATAAATACCCATTTATTTTCTTTTTAAAAACTTATTTATTTATTTACTTTTCTTTAACTACATGAAAAATTTGAAACTCTTAGTATTAAACTCATAACTTAATGTTTAATTTAAAATTTAAAATATATTAATATTTTATAAATAATTTAATAAATTAAAATTAATTTTATTTTTAATTTTAAATAAAATTAATTTATTTCAACGAATAAATTTTAAAATCTTGTTAAGTTATTTAAGGAGTTCAAACCCATAGAGTGTAAATGGATCTTCAAAATTAAAAAAGATTCATTAGATAATATTAAGAATTATAGTTTTGATGTAAAGATTATTAATTATCATATCAAGGTTGTAGTAAGAAGTGTAATACATCAGTAATATCAAGAACGACTACAAAAGCAATAGTGAAAAATTAGTTATTCATGGCTTTGGCACTTATGTGGTTATTTTATGGTAAGGAAGTTAAGAGCT
Source organism: Xylocarpus granatum (assembly GCA_019650275.1). Lineage (NCBI taxonomy): Eukaryota > Viridiplantae > Streptophyta > Magnoliopsida > Sapindales > Meliaceae > Xylocarpus > Xylocarpus granatum. The sequence continues at coordinate 429,241 of BNST01000866.1, read as the reverse complement.
GTTACTAAGGAAAGGTTGATCTTGTTCAGTGTATTTTTGTTTTGGTTACTGAAAATTCTTTGCTTGTGCTCGTCTGTCTTGCATGAGTTTGTACATTCTGAAGGTAGAATTCTTAGTGATTTTGGTGATTTAGGTAAGTAGAAAACAACAACATGCTTCTGATATGATGCCAATTAGTGATAGTTATGGGGCATCACTTTCACACATAGGTCCCTAAGATCTTATATTTTTCCTTAAATTTCAAAAGCACAATAATTTAAGTATTCTGTAAACACCAATTTTGTGTAAAAATCAGCCATTTTTTTCATTAATATTGGACGCATAGCTTTAGTGATTTTAATAATGATCAGGATCATTTGATATAAATAGATAAATTATATCATTGTGTATAAGAATATTAATATTCAAGGACCAATAGTAGGTTAATATCAATATGTGGTATTAACCTGCTTTTTCAAAATGATCTGCAATTTTTCCGTGACACCCAATTCGGAGTTAACCAGAAAAACACATAAACTGTGCAGAGACAGACACTTGGAATTTGGCGTACTAACCAATGTATTCTCACAGCAAGTTTACAGCAGGAGACATACAGAGAATTGAACCTACAGCACACGAACTGAGGCCCAGATATGTATGATTATGAATCCAGGCATAACTTATTTAATGTGGATTTTGGAGACATATGCGCAGGGAAAACAGAGATAGCCAATTTATAAATAATTTTGAAACATATATAGACATTACATTTGATTCATCAGAACATAGAGAGAGCCATCTTACATTTATTTAAACATGATTTGAAGAAAAGCATAACAGTATTATGTCTCCCTGTTTTCACTGAAAGTTGAAAATTTGTTCTTTACATGATACTACTGCAAGGTCGTGGAGGTCTTCAACATTAACGGGCTTCTAAAACGGTAACTGTTACATCATTGACAGAAATATTTTCTGGACTGGACGACTTTGAATTTAGGGTACTTCTTAAATGTGAAAAGGCATGATTTTTGGGAGAAGGTAATGCTGCACTTTCATTGATAAGCATTGAGACAATATCAGACATGGTAGGTCTATCTTCTGCACTTTCTTGTCCACAGAGTAGACCTATGTTAATATATCTTAAAAGTACACGTTCGGAGCTCGAATCTTGTAATACTGGATCCATCAATTCCCATCCCCTGTTGCTTGTCCACATATCCCATGCCTTCACATCCACAGACATAAAATTATTACTCTAAATATTCCCAGCATAATGTGATAATCAGTGTCTAAACTTAAACATTACCAACAGCTTCCATATTCATGAAAAAGATGCTGTGGAAAATTAAAATTCAAATATTATGTAACAGAAACAAGTGTAATTGATTTGTTACTCACATAACCGAGAAGATTGAGAGAGTCAGTCTGATAAAAACCAGTGTTCTTCTTTCCAGTCACAATCTCAAGTAACAACACTCCGAAGCTGAACACATCAGATTTGACCGAGAAGGTGCCTTGAAGAGCATATTCTGGGGACATATATCCACTGCAATTCAGTAAATATTGCAGGATAAGTGAGTGAGTAGATCCGTGGTTAGAAACATATGCATATAACTTTTTTGAGTTGGCTTTTATGAGGCATAGGCATACATCTAGATGTTATCAATTTAAATGTCTCATTAGCATTATGTACTTACTAAGTCCCAACAATCCGTTCAGTGTTTGCTTGCAACTCGTTGCCTCCAAAAATCCTTGCCATTCCGAAATCTGATATTTTAGGATTCATGTCTCTATCCAACAAAATATTGCTTGCCTTCAAATCTCTATGAATAATTCGCAATCTAGAATATTGATGAAGATAGAGAAGTCCTTGAGCAATCCCTTCAATGATTCGAACACGGGTTCCCCAATCTAATAACCTTCGTTTTTGTGAATCTGTCTTACAGAAATGAAGGAGATATCAGTGGGAAATCAATAGAGTACACCACGAAAAGGGAATGATAGAAATTTGGCCGTGTAAGATTAACAGACCAAATAGGAAGAAGTCCAAGCTCTTATTAGGCATGTACTCATAGATTAGTATCTTCTCATCTCTTTCAATGCAGCAGCCCAAAAGTCTAACAAGATTCTTGTGCTGAAGCTTGGCTATGAGGAGCGATTCATTTTTCAACTCTTCCCATCCTTGTCCAGATCTTCCCGAAAGCCTTTTCACAGCTATCATATCTCCTTTCAGCAGTGTTCCCTGAAATGGAACGTCTTGTCCGTTGATATCTTCAAAGTAATGAGTCAAAGCATTTCTGCTAAGAGCATAAAATCTTACCTTGTAAACAGGTCCAAACCCACCCTCCCCAAGCTTGTTAGTGGCCGAAAAATTATCAGTTGCAGTAGAAACACTCGAAAAACTGAACAAAGGCATTTCAACTTCCTTTTTGCTGCCTCTTCTAGGCTTGTTAACTTCACCAACATCCAGATTATTAGCTTTTATGCTTGGACCCAAATCAAATAGTAACAGATTCTCCCCTAGAATGTTGAGGAAAAATTATATTAAGGATGTAAGGATATTATTATACACTGCTCAAACCATGCTGCAAGAAAGTTTTACCTTTCATTTTGAGCTTTCTCCTCACACAATGAATAATGAAACTCAATATTATCAGGGGTATTATTGCTGTGACGATTATCCATAGTAGCCGCCTGCTTCCTTTATTATTCCTAATTACTTGATCTGTTAAAGTCCCATTGGCTGATTCTTTGTCTGCGAAACAAAATCAAGAAGCAGATTGACATTGACAGTGTATACTCGGATTATATCATTGTCTAAAATAAGAACAAGAAGAACAGGATACTTCGATAACAACATAAACATGCAATTAGCAATAACTGATGATAATTCACCCCGTCAAATGAAATTATTTTGGACGCAATCCTCACTACGGCCTGAGAGTGAATAGAGTATCAGTACGAGAATAATAAAATAAACATACCTAATTCTGAAGCTGGCACTCGTATGTATATATCCTGTCCAAATTTGTCTCCATCGAACTTTCTGATATCTATCAGGTCCCCATACCACATCAAACAGCCACCGCCTACTCCAGTTATATTGGAATTAGCATAAGCTCTACAAGAACAGTTCTTTGAGCACTTGGTCTCACATTCCTTAAGACTCATACTCTCATTCAATGAAACATCAAGCAGATCAGGCAATTTAATCCGGGAAAGCTTTATAAAGCTGTCTCCATCATCACAATCTAATGGAAAATTTCTCACACATTCTCGGGGCGAAGAAGTTTGATTGTGCTCTGATCTGGGTGTGAACCCTTTCAAACACTCACAAATAGGTGTACTGTCCTCAATTTTGCAAACACCATTAACACCACATTTCCCATAGTATTGACACGAATCTTCTGGCACTGAGCGTCGCTTATCCCATCCGTTGCTCTGCTTGTTCCATATCAGGTTTTGTATGATACCTGATTGATCTACTTTTAGTAACACAATGATGGGGTTGTTAACAGGCACATAACTGTAATAATACTCATCCTCATTATGCACCAGAATTTGTTCGAAGAAAAAACTTAGCTTGATTAGAAGACCCCCAAAGAAAACTCCATTCCAAGACCCAGTACGCATCATTTTCATTGATCCCTTGTACATGAATATTTGAGGTAACACATGAATGTCAAATCTGATAGTAAATTCTCCAGGGGATGGATCATCAGCACTTCTCCATGATGATAAAGATCGCTCCAGACCAGTCTTTAAGTTCCAGCCCAACTTCATGCCTGGTAACAGCGTGTCTGATGGATAGTCAAAGCTCTGCCACAGATAGCTTTCCGACTTACTCCGGCTAAAATTATCCTTGAGAACAAAGTTTCCAGTATCTAAGAGTTGTGCAACTGGATTTTCTACTTTTCCAGACATGTTTGAAGACCAGACGATTCTATTTGTTCCGTCCAGAAGAACAAGATTTCCATTGTTGCTGATGTTTAAGACCCCATGTGAATCGATAATAGGGTTGTTTCTATTTGCAACCCACACAACTATCTCAGGGCTCTTCATATACCATATCCCCACATACCTGTTCTTCGAGTTTTTAGGAGAAAAGAAGCCGAGCTCAAAGTTTTGGGACTGTGAAACTAACGTCTCACCATCACGGATGAATCCTCCTGGACCGATGGCATCGGCTGCTAATGACAGCTTGATGCTATAGAAAATAATTAAAGAGCTGAAGAAGCCAAGGTAGAGAGGACACTCCATTCGGCCGAGGTCGGGAAGACACTCCATTCATACATGCATAAGAACATGCTAGAATCTGGGGAGTTTTCCCTTATTACAATTAAACAGCGACGTGTTGCATCAGTAATCTTTCTTGACAATTAATATACGATGCAGCTTTTGATTCGTTGAAACACTACTGACCCTCAAAATCTTTGACAAGATTAGAGAAGTAAGGATCACAACTATTTTCCGGAAAGGAAAGAAGTCCTTTCATTTCATTCAACTAAATTGAACAAACATTACAAAACAGCCAATCGTGGTCGGTTTTCAACTGGGAAACAATTGTTTTCACTCAAGATTTCTATATAAACACGCTATTGTTGATTACAACTCCTCATATTGGTCTATCTGACATAAAGAAATTAAAGGCTAAATCACTAACATTCACAATTACACAATGCGCTATATCCCATATGTCTTGGACATTTCCAAGCTGGCAAACTAGTTTATCGTGAACGTTTGAGCTTCAAGCATATGCTGATTATCTTGTCAAGCAGAATTATATTTCCACATTAATGAAAAAAACTTCTTTCATTTTTTCCAACATTTTGAAAATTAAAATAGCATAAAACAAGTCATTGCATTCTTGAACTCCATAGAGGAAAAATTAAATGAACAAATAGAGGAACAAGGTCTTTGTTGGTGCTAATGGTTAATACACTGAGTTCATCAATTATGGCAGTGATTCTACGTTCAACCCCCACAACTGTCTCAAGGCTTTTCTTATACCACATTCCCAGGTACTGATTTTTGAGATTCCAGGAGAGAATAAGCCTAACCCAAAGCTAGCGTCTCATACTCCTCATGAATCTTCCTGGACTTATGGTATCAGCTGCTATTGACAACTTAATGCTACGGAAAAAGATGAAAGAACTGAGAAAGCAGAAAAATGGAAGATACACCATTCGTGCAACTACAAGTAAATATTGGATCATTCAACCTTGCTACTCCAGTCTTTCAGACTTTTTTTGTTTTATTGTACCCTTATTTTTCTATTGGACCTTACCAAAGTCTTGGATTTTGAAACATAGTTGTTGGATGATTCAACTGTAATGATTTTATCATTATAAATAACAATCTTTTGTAACACAATTCACTAATTCTGCAGTTAAACAGTATATGACTACTGAAACACATTCAATCACAATCATATTTGTGTTGTATCTTCATTCTGTAAGACTTCTCCAAGCTCGCAAAGGCAAACAAGTAGAGTTTACATGTTAAAGTTGGAGTGTACAAAATCTAGGCATGAATTAAAAGATATATAGATTTCAAACAACAGTTTCTGATAATAAAAAGGGAAGTAAGTAGAGTGAAAAATATGAAGATTGTGAAGCCAGTACGCGCAGATCATATATCATCGGCAATTTACCATCCAACAACCATAGAAGTAGCTACCCGAAAATTCCTAATCTCCTTCCAGATTCCAGGGTTGGTGAGAAAAGAAACCAAACTGAAAATCTGTAAATTGATAGCCACTTCTTGTTGGGATTCTCTCAGATTATCAGGTTCATTAGTTTTCTTGCCGATCAGAATGGACAAACTGGGCAACCCGAAAAACAAAGCAGTGAGTTGGGGCCCAGCAGATAGCTATCGAGCTTCCATCAATGAAATAGTTACATTATTCACTGAACAAGCTTCTGGCCTGCTTGTAGCTTGATATGAATTGTGCATACCTCTCACATATGAGAAAGCAGGGTGTTTCGGAGAAGGTAAAGCAACAAGCTCATTTGTAAGCATTGACAGTACTTCTGACATGGTTGGCCTATCAGCTGCATTCTCCTGAACACAGAGAAGGGCTACATTAATGTACCTGATCACCGTGGGAGGCGAAGCTTCGTGTTCTAATATTGGATCTAGCAGGTCGTGAGACGTATTATCTTTCCACAGGTCCCATGACTGGATCAGACAGAACATTTGAATGTTAAACCAAAGGACATAACGGAATGCAAATAAGTTATAATCATACGGGAAATTTTATGCCTTTCCAATTCAATCATCAGAAACTTAATGCATCTGAATAATTGAAAGATCTACATTACCTCAAACTGTTCCAATAAACAAACAAAGACACAAAATAAATGAGAAATTTTGTCACATACGTGTCCAAGAAGGTTAAGAGAGCCGGTGTTATAGAAGCCAGTGTTCTTTTTGCTACTCAGGATCTCCAGCAGCAATACTCCAAAGCTAAATACGTCCGATTTGATTGAGAAGATGCCTTCTAGTGCATATTCAGGAGACATATAGCCACTGGATTTCATCATTTCGTCAAATTCTTTTCCCAAATCATTGGAAAAATTTGAAGGCACATACAGCAAATGCTTTTTGTGAGAGGAATTAAAATATTTTTCAGTAATTTAAGTTTACTTACTAAGTTCCAACAATTCTGTTAGTATTTGCTTGTAACTCATCACCGCCGAACATCCTTGCCATTCCAAAATCAGATATTTTGGGGTTCATGTCACTATCTAACAGAATATTACTAGCCTTCAGATCTCTATGAATAATTCGTAGTCTAGAATACTGATGAAGATATAGAAGCCCTTGAGCAATTCCTTGTATGATTTTAACACGCGTTCCCCAAGCCAGTAGACCTTTTCTAGTCGGATCTGTTACAATGTATAAAGGAAGACCATGTCACGATACATACGAGAAGAAACTCCAGTGATGATGTTTGATATTGCAAAGGAAATAGTGAATCTTATTTATTGTTAAATCTCATACCAAAAAGGAATGAATCCAAGCTTTTGTTAGGCATGTACTCATAGATCAAAATCTTTTCGCCTTGTTGTAAACAGCAACCCAAAAGCCTAACGAGGTTTCTGTGTTGCAGCTTAGCTATAAGCATTGTCTCATTTTTCAACTCTTCTAATCCTTGCCCTGACCGCTTCGAAAGCCTTTTCACTGCAACTTCTTGCCCGTTCAGTAGTTTCCCCTGCAATCAAACATACTGTATGTTTTACACAATTTCACCAATGAGTTGCGGAAGTCTTTGCTTTTCGAAATTGGGTGTAAAAATGAGAATACCTTATAGACAGGTCCAAAGCCACCTTCTCCAAGTTTATTTTCTGAAGAGAAGTCATTTGTAGAAGCAGATACGCTTGCAAAGCTGAATAATGGCAACCATGAATCCTTGCTCTTACGTTTTCCGGCTTTATCACCGTCAGAGAGTTCATCCTTACTAGTCTCAATGCTCATATTTATATCAAACAGTAAAATATCCTGATTTGATTCTGTCTCCCAGTTTTTATTTAAAAAAACACTGTTAATCCACGTTTTCATCTAGTGACACACAACAAACATATCTAATGCATGCATATATAGGCTGACACATAAGAGAGCTATCGAATGGAAAGACTTGCCTTCGTCTTTGAGTTTCCTCCTCCATCGAAGAAAGAGGTAAGAAGCAAGAAGGGCCAGAGGAACAACTATTGCAATTATCCACAGCATTTTTTTATTTCCTAATCCAAAAAATACGAGTCATCAAAGGAAGTCATTCCAGAAACAAAGTGCTTGATATAATGTACTAAATTACCTCCGGGTTTTGGAAGCTCTGATGCAGCAAGTTTGATATATATTGTCCGTCCACCAAGTTCATTTTTCGGAAGTTGTTCAATATACAGTTTTTCACTAGTCCACAGGGAACAGATACTGCTGCTATTATAAGCATAAGCTGCGCAGGAACAGTTATTCAAGCAAGCCAATTCGCATTGCGCCTTAGCCCTAACTTTCAATTCCTTGGGAGTAACGTGAAAGTTTACAGCATCCATCCTCAAGAACCCGTCTTCGCCACCTATAACAGAAGTTCTGTTCTCACACTGCAGCGGTGTTCTTCTCTCACACCCACCGTATACAGGTTGTAGTTCCCTGCTTTTTGAAGGTATAAAACCATAAAGGCACGGACAGGAGTAGGATCTAAGATTTGTTTCGCAGATGCTGAACGAGCCACAAGTAGTACCACATTCTCTTGGTTGAGCCCAGAAAATAAACCAAGACTGCTCACTTTCTAAATAGTTCGTTGCTTTTATTTCTCCAGTCACATCTATTGTAAATCTACTGAGAGTAGAATCTGTAATAGAGTATGTGAAGTATGTCTCATTTTCATCTCTATGAAAACTATAATTGTAGATATAGTTTAATCTCATTTCAGGCATTAGGCTGAATATATTGTACTTCCAAAGCCAAACCCCACTGCTCCAGATCAAATGAGAATCCCTCGTAAGCAAAACTTGATTTGATGTCGCTGGATCCATTTTCAACTCCGCGTCTCCAACGCTAGGGTCATCTGTACTTTTCCATGATGTTAATGACCACACCTTTCCAGTCTTTCTGCTATAGCCGAACTTCATTCCAGGCAGAAAGGTATGTGAAGGGTAGTCAAAGCTCTGCCACAATATATCAGAATTCCCATTTCTTAGAATTAAATTCCCCGAATCTAAGAGAATAGCACTTGTGTTCTGGCTTGATGCAATTTCACTCACCCTGTAGGTAATCTTGCCTGCCATGATAACAAGATTTCCATCATTGGTAATGGTAATTGTAGGTGAGGAACTAGTTAATGGTAGGTCTCTGTTGGCAACCCACACTACAGTTTGTTCTGACATATTCGTGTACCATATTCCAGCATAATAATTTGTCGACTGCCCTGGGCGAAAAAAGCCAAACTCAAAGACACTGCCGGCGGATACTAAGGTCTCTGAGTATGTGATCCCTTGTCCTACTGAAATGCTATCAGTGACAGCATCAACCACCGCAAGGAACTGCAGACCAATAAAAGATAAAATCAGCAAGCAAATGGAAAAGGAAACTCTCCCTCCTGGCATATTTTTGGTATTAGCCATCGACGATCTGTGCAGACATCGAAGTGCAGTTTATTAGATATTAGCAGGAGGCCTAGACCAATGCATTGCCGTGCATGTATATCGAAACAATCAAACACAAAAAGTCAATGCAGGCGGCTCACATGACAATGATAATATAACCAGAATACTTAAAAACTCCCGAAACTATGTGACCCGTGTCTTTCTTTGATTTGCTGGATATATAATCCATCCATAAACCTGGATCAAAACCGTCATCCTATATTTGATTTTTCTATCGTTTTTAAAAATAGTCTGGTTTTACGACTGCAGAATCAAAAAGCTTTCGTTCTTGGTCAACATTGGCAACTTCATGGATTGTAATTTGGAAGTTTGCAAGAAAAGGGGGACAACTGCACCTTCTAGTCGGCTTCCCATATGAGAAACACGAACAGAATGATATGGTCCAGGTAGATTTTTCAGAGCAGGAATATCATTTCTATACTCAAAAAGGTTTTGTTCCCAGTAACTCATTTTCCGGAGTCATTTGGTTATTAATTCTATAATTATTTTATTCATTTTCCGGAGTCTCCACTCGTTCTTTGCTTTACTTTGCCATGAGTTACGGCAATAATATAATATATATATATATATATATATATAGCTTCTAATTGTTTCATTCTAATCTGGAAGAAGGTGGAATCCATCCATTCAACATCTGAAAAACATATAAATACGAGTCTGTTTCAATGAAATTATGTTAACAGATGTAAGTTAACATTTTTCTTGGAAGTTGAGGCTAGTCAGAAGTTAGAATTGACAAAATCATTTAAAACCCCACCTCCCACAAAAGAATGAATGTGTCCTAATTACATGTCGAAATTGGGCAAGTAATAGCTTGTTTATATAGAGCAAAACCTTTAATTATAAAAATAAAATTATTTATTTATGTGTGTAACTATTAATATTTATTGAATTTAAAAATAATTTTTTAAAAATAAAATTGATATTAAATATTTTAATAAATTTTTTTTAAAAAAAATGCTTTTACGGATAGTATTAAATATTTTCATCTAGTGATCTATAATTGGGTGTTCTTATCTAATTAATTATTATATATATTTTTTTTATGTTAATCATTCACTTTACCAGCCATGTTAAGTTGAGCTTGTTTCTGTTGTAACACAGCATGTTGCATGTATGTGAACTAACATAGCTTTTCTAGCAGTAATGATAAATTTGCGATGGCGACACTTCAGAACATGATCACATGACCTTTTGCATATCTTCTGAAAAACTTTTACAACAATTGTGTGCCTGTTGGAGGAGTTCAATGCAAGAGAAGGCAAAGGCAATCGAATTAGCACATGTCTGTCTGAAATCTATGCCAGTAAAGGAAGTTGCACTGAAATTTCCCAAAGAAAAATCAATGAAATGTTAACCTCATTGGTTTATCATCACAAGCTGTCGGCGTGCGAAGAGGTGATAACATGAACTATGCATAGCGATCTATAGAGTTCTTTATCATATAAAGAACCAAATTAATACACGAGTAGACATTTAATTTATTGTCCCACAAAACATGTGGAACTCGTGGACTTGTGGATTGAACAAAATTCAATTGTGTGGTTTAGATGTTGCTATGAAAGAGGAATCCATACTGTAACTCGAAATCCTATTCATGGAATAAGGGAAACAACCAAGAAACAATAAATATGAACACATCCCCACCATTAATTATCTCTATATCATCGAATTTTTAACATTAATGTCACGTTAATACTATAATTTACCGAAAAATATATACCAATTAAAGATAAATTCTTTTAAAAATTTTGAGTTGGGTTTTATTAACTTATCTTTTTTTTTAAAAAAAAATTATACGTAATATTTAATATTTTAAAAAATTTTCAATAATATAAAATAATAAAATAATTTTATTAAATTATTATGATAACGTGCAATGAAAGTATCATAGGTGGTCATATATTTTTGTTCGAATACAGTAGAAGATAGCTAAGGTTTTGGAATATTCTTTTGCTTTTTGAAATTCTGAACTGTGATTAAACATTAAAATCATATCTTAGCCCCAGCTTTCTTGCCCCGTATCATTTACTCTGTAATATCACATGTTAATACAGTGAGAGGAGAGAAAGAAAAAAAAATTGAAAATATAAAAATAGTGACCTATCTTAATGATTGATAAACTAAGCTATGGATCCTACCCTAAGTCCCATGCAACTTCCAGGAAGGAGAAGCTGACCATGAATGACGGTGCTAGAAACTCACCATAAAAAGCACCCCTTTTCCTTTCTCTTATATAATCCTTCCCCTTCTCTCTTATTTGCTCACAACTTCTCCTTTATACGTAGCCATTCACAAATTCTTCTCGGGATACAATATCTACGTACAGCTTTAAATTCAATTACAAAAGAAGAAATTATAGAATAGAATGTCAGCTTTATTATACGATGATGCGGTAGATTTCGAGGATTTCTTTCCTTCAATGATCTCGAGACTGGGAGCCGAAGGGTTCATCTCAGAGCTGCGCGACGGGTTTTGTTTGCTGATGGATGGAGAAAAGGGTTTGATAACGTTCGAAAGCTTGAAGAGAAACAGTTTAGTTCTGGGTTTGAATGATATGATGGACGATGAGATTGTCTGCATGTTGAGTGAAGGTGATTTGGACGGAGATGGTGCTCTTAATCAAGTGGAGTTTTGCATTCTCATGGTTAGGTTGAGTCCTGGTTTAATGGATGGTTCCCCTCAATGGATGATGGAAGATTTTTATATGTAAACTAAGGATCTTCTCATGTTTTCATAATTATTGTTACTTATATGACTAATATTCTAATTCAATGAGAAGTATTGTAAGATTATTATGCTTCCCTCCCTCCCTCCCATGATTAATTCATGTATTTCAACTCAATTTAATTTGCTTTTATGGTTTTGCTATTGTCATAGCAAACACTTCTTCTTCCACTGCTGTCATCTACAGCTCCCACTTCCATTTCTTGACCCTGTGATTACCTTACCATTGCTGCATCTTTAACTCATCTGATCTGTACATTTTTCAGATTTCACCAAGAAATTTAATACCCATTTAAGAAGTCAGTTCATGATTTTCATATAAGTAGATTTTATAATAATTTAATTACTCATTTTTTCTCCATCTTTCTTAAAAATTTCTAATTTTAAACCCTTCTAAATTGTTTTTTCATTAAAAAGTAAAATAAAATATCTAATTTCTTTTTTAAAAAAAAAGTTACAAATAGTCAAATTATATCATGATAATTAAATGTTAGTATTATATAATAAATAAATTAAAAAATATATTTATTAATAATAAATTTAAAAAATTCCATACAATATGACAAGATCATTCCTTCTTCTACGACCTTCTCTAGTGCGAATGGTTCAATGTCCTTCGCTAATCGCATAATACCAGACTTAATAATGAGTACCACCTCATCCCACCATACTATAAAAGAAATACGCCATTTCAATACTACGAAAGGGCAGCTTCTTTCGGGCCGAAACAATGTCACTGTATATAAGTCCACATCGGCCCAGCCTTGAGTGTGACTTCGAATATCCAACTCCCCCTCCCACGTGGCATGGCATGCATATTTTAATAATTGATGAGCTAGTACGGCTAGCAATAGCGGTAGTAGCTACACTACGTGTGGACCTCACAAGACATCACTGTGCAGCATCATTTCCATTGTCCTTCAGAGCCACAGGGTGAGTCAGCGACTGATTCATCATTAAACAATTTGCCTCCCAGTCCTGATGCAGAGAACCTTTAAACCCTTTTCCTCGTCCACAAACACGAGTGCTCTCTTCCACGTATTCTCTCTCACCGGTGGCTCCAATTTCCCGCCCCTCTTATTTATTATCCATGTCGGAGGGCATGCCATGTAGGATTTGATCACGTGAAGTTGCCACATCGACACGTACACAAATCCCCGTATGGGTAGTTGTTTTTAATTAAAAAATAAATAACACAATAATTTATCGGTAAGTGTGTTGGACTCGGTGTTGGTGGTGGGTGAACCACGACCACGAACCAAGGCCGATGAATCTGTTTCTTTCTGCCTGCCCATACATTTCTGGGACCCTACACCTACTCTACTACTTCTCCCTGTTCTAATTTATACAGTATCTAGACGATGCTATCTTCTACACCAAACCGAATATTACTTTAATATATTTCTTAATATTATTCCAGCAACTTGTTTAATAATAATAATTATTATTAATAAATATATATTGTATTTTTTATTTTTCTTACCGTACCAAAAACTTTTCTTGATGGCAGAGACATGGATAAGAGTGGGTTCGCGGGACCTACATGACGCGTAACAGGATTCTTCCAAAGCCCAAGTGGGTGTCACATGGGTTACGCCCCAACGTGGACTAGAATTGTCCACGTAGGATGGATTGGGGAATCCGCCGTCTCCTACGGCTATGCGGACACGTGATCTCCCCCGTTCCCGTGAAAATATCAGCGACTAGCTCGGTAACAGCTGCCAAACACGCAAGGAGGTATTCCTCCACTACATAATTTGGAATGTCCACGTTGGAATGATTTTAACTGATCCTGTTATAATTGCATAACCAAAGGAACAACATTTACATCCAGTGTGTACACTATCACAAATTAAAACCAAAATAAATCCAGTAAATTACCGCCACGTCACAGTGAAGAAAAGATGGAGCCAGAATCGTCGAATGATTATAGTTTGTTTTTAAGAGTACACAAAGCTCCAAAAGCAGCTAATAGAAACCCTCCAAGATGATTTTTGATTTTTTCCACTGACAGTCCATGACCAAATTACCCTCGGAATTCACCTAATTAAACGCGAAAAATCAGGGTTGATTTGACTTCAACAAATTGCAACAAGTTAACTCGGTTCTATTCTCTTATCCTCTCTCTTTCTACTGCAAAGAGATAGAAACGGAGGAAGAAGATGAGGAAATGCGAGCTGTGTGGATGCGCGGCGAGAATGTACTGTGAATCGGACCAAGCCTCCCTTTGCTGGGACTGCGACGAGAAGGTACACCGCGCGAATTTTCTCGTAGCCAAGCATTCCAGGAGTCTTCTCTGCCACGTTTGTCAGTCTCCCACGCCGTGGAGAGCCTCAGGTATGAAGCTCGGTCCGACCGTATCAGTTTGTGATGCGTGCGTAACTGTTACCCGCTGCGGAGTAAGTGATGGTAACATTGTTCAAGGGGAAAATCAAAGTGAAGGAAGCAGCGGTGATGTAGAGGATCATCCTGCAGCAGATGAGACGAACGATGATGAAGATGATTTTGACGACGATGAAGAAGAAGAAGAAGTAGATGGTGATGATGATGATGATGATGATCTTGATGTGGAGGAGGAAGATGAGAATCAGGTGGTGCCGTGGTCAGTTGAGTCGCGATCGCCGCAGCCGCCTCCTTTGTCGAGTGCTTCCTGTAGTAGTATCAGTGAAGAATACGTTTCGCTGAAGCGGATGCGAGATTTTGCCGATCTTTACTCTGATGTGAGCATTTTTTTTTCCTTATCAATTATCATTTCTTTTCAAATTCCGTGGGTGAATGCTCTGTTCTTGTGCTTATTTTGTTTTCTTGCTCCGGTATGGATCTGGCGAGATGAGATTTTATGAACTCTTTTTTTTTCAAAGTTCTTTCTTTGGCCTTTTGAAGAAATTAATAGTTTTCATGAAATCATTGTTAGTTAATTGTACAGATGTAGATGAATCTTTTAGCAGTTGCAAGAATGGCTAATTGCCTATGGACTCTAATTTCTTTTTTTTTCCAGCATTTTCTGATCAACCAAACAACTATAGTTTCATTTTTAGGCAACCAGTTGAAGAAGAGACTATTTTTTTTTAGCTCCCAAGGGATAAGACTCGAAATTTTTAATTACTTTGTTTCTTTTATTTTTTCTGTTTCATGTGTTTGATTTTCAACCCAAGCAGCATATAGCATTCTGAAGAAATTTCATAAATGCAGGATGAAATCGGGTCCTCTTCGCAACCGGGACACAGAGGAGTTGTAAATGAGGAAGGCATTTCTTCTTCGGGTTCATTTAGGGCATCGAAGCAGCAAAGAACAATAAGTGAGCGAGATGATCATGGTCAAGCAGACTCGAGATCAACGGGTATCATTAGCTCAGTACAGAGACTCCAAAATCAGATGATTACAAACAACGTCGATGCGTCTGCCGCAATTATTAGGATTTGTCGATTGAGCCGCTGATTTTCCTCCCACTGACAGTGTCATTTTGAGGTACTGTAGTTTTTGCTTTTCATTTCTCACTAATTAATGCTTATGCCAATACTCTTTTAGTTTTAACTTTTTATTTGTTTTCAATATTTCTGTAGGATTTTTCATTTTTTCTTCTTCTTCTTGTTCATTCGAATGTTATCATTTGGGTTTCATCCATGGTGATTGGTATACATTGGTGTGCATGTTTGTATCTTTGTTTCGTTCTTTATTGAATGCTTTGAGTATTTGATAATTTGTATATATGATTATATTATTGGTAAAATTATGTTAGAAAGCTAAGCTAGACTGCAAAATTTGGATAATGATGTTGCCAAGATGAGAGAGAGAATTCTCAAGCAAGAAGAAAATTTGTTGCCCTGGAATTTCCAAAATTTAGGCAAAGGAAATGAAATGACAAACGAGCGTGTGCTTGTGTCGTCGGTAAGTTCCCCTTTTCCTTTTCCTTCCGTTGAAAAATAAATTCCAAAATACAAACTCAAAACTTCCGAGTTGATGATGTTAACATGCAGCAATAACGAAAGGAAATAAGAGAAAACGTGGGTCGGTTGGCTGGCTAATCCTCATTTCCGTTCCAACCAATTGGCATCCGTCCGCGCGTGTGTACTTAAAAGAAAAAAAAGGAAAAACACAGTCGATTGATTGAATATTTGAATTAATGACCAGATCGTTTATTTGTCTCTGAGTTAACAGTCTATCTTTGTTCTTGATTTATTATAAAGCGTCGAGTGTTTTATTATTAATTTTAAAAATTAAGTTATTAAATAATATTATTTATTTATAAATTTAAAATTAATTTATATATTATTTGGTATAAATATAATATTTTTATTATAAATAAATTTCTTTGATTTATATTATTTATTTTATAATTTTTTAAAAATTTATATTTTATATAATAATTGTAATATTTTTCATTAAAATATAATATATAAATATTAAAAATTTTATATATAAATAAAAATTTATATTTGTTTTAATACCAAAAGTTGATGGCACGTTTACCATCACTTCAAAAGTCCATCCACCGCGTTGCTTACGCATCTTTTTATAAACCAGACCAATCCATGGTCTGGTTTATAAGCCTGGCCGCGTTCCGTAACGCGGCCAGCTTAAATAAAATCAATTAATAAAGTAAGCTCTGGACGGCGTGCGATAAAGCAACTCTATCCACTCATAATATGACATCATGAAGGCTTTGAATTATGTGGTGTAGCATTCAATGATAATGCAGGTTGGATTTGATTGCTACCCCAACTGCTGTGCTGGAGAGCTTCAAGTGGAAAACGACAAAGCTTCAAGAATAATAAAAGATTAAATGCTAAATCCCGCAGTCCAGGTACGTGCACTGACATCCGTGTTACCCAATTTACCATGTCATTTAATGTTGACACAAGTTAAACGTTTCCTCATACACACAGTATGGACCTGAACCTAACATCTTCTGTTTACTAATAATGGATCAAATAGAAACGGCGTCGCTCGGTGTGGCAGCAAAATAGTATCTCAGTAACATGGCAACTAGTTATCCCAACCACCTAAAATTATGATTATTTGGAACCCAATTCAAAGTAAGCCCAACATTCTGTCAGCTCTTTTAACATTTTATTATAATAGCCAGGTAGCCTTTTCAACAGGTCAAAGACTTAGAATCTCAGATCATCCAAAAGGCAATTTCTTTGAACATCTTCTTGTCTATCACAATGCAATGAAACATCTTTTCCTAATGGCATTAAAGAAAAACTTAAAATGCTCATCAAACCACACAACATCATCGCAATCCTTGCATAGTTCATACATGAGAAAGATGTTGAGACTGATAAAGCGGAGGGATATGGAAGGACGGGGGCACACTTGTAGATTAACAAGATCCCATCAACACAAACGCCTCGTTCATTCCTCTACGTGTCATCAGCTCACTCCTACAGTTTTAGCCGCCATTCTAAATTATCTAAACATAAACAGCAGCAGCAGCCATTCAGGGACTAGAACATTGAAAGAAAAACACTAGTATGTACCAATTTATGCTTGTAAAAATAATAATTGCACTGAGATTTGTCAAAAAGAACCATAATAGAAATATTTAAGCTCCAACTCAAAGCTGCATACCTCCTATTGAGAGGATCAAGTCATGATCCCAACAACTTATTAAGCATCTGTCAAGAAACAAGGGGGAATCAACAATATTTATAATCCAGCAACAAATATAAATGCCAGCCATCACACCAGTGCACAGTTGTAGTACTTTATTGAAATAAAGCATTAAAAAAAATACTCAGAAGCAAACAATAACAGAGATGATTAATATGATACAGTAGCAGTTATGCTTTAATTTAACTTTCAAAAAATTTCACTCTACACTCTTTTCTTTTGCTTTTAGTTTCATAACACTTCAACAGAAAAAAAAATAATAATGTTCAATGAGAAGCTATAGGCACAGCAGAGAGAGTAGCAAGAAGCCTGCGATAAACACAGAGGTTTTCAGCTGATTCAATATATGATGGGATGGCAAACATTTCAAAAGTATTCACATTTTTTTATATAAAAATTATTTAAGTATTTCAGAGGAATGTCAGGGCAACAAATCACAACAACCTATCTACACACATTTGTGAGGAAAAATGCATATTGAACCTAGCAATACCAACTTTCTAGCTCCAACAAGCTTTATCATTTCAGAACACTATTAAATGAAGCATAACATGAGGCAGCATGTACTTACAACGTAAAGATGATATAGTATCCCCTAACATTAGTACGTGTTCTTCACATAATGCAGCCAGTGTCCAACAGAAACACATCAACTATATAGCATTTTGAAACAACAGAATTTCACTATGTAATGTCATGATATATAAAAGATTTGTTTCACGCTATCACAAAATCCCTCCCTTTCCTTTCGATAAAAGAAGTCCCCCACCAATGTTGAAAATGTTTTTGAAGCATTTATGTGCCCATAGTATATGAGAACCTCCAAGTTTATGTGAAATCCAACAACAAACATGCTTCAACACACAATAAGTTACTCTCGTAACATGGTAGTTTAAGCAGTTTATGAAATCCATTTAAACCATTCAAATGTTCTACAGTAGCCAATGAAAAGTCTAGTAGTAGTTATTAAAACCCAAGGACATAAGAAAATTAGAAAATCCAAACATAATGACCAATAACATATTGACAAAATCAAAGGCATTCCCAATATTTTCCAGAGTTCCATCCAAAAATAAGAAGATTGTATCATGTCACATAAAAAGCTCATGTTTAAGAACATTTCATTTAGACTCCTGCAACATACACTATAAATCATGTCATGTAGAACTGCTCTCAATGTAATCAAAACCCAATGCTGCTACTGAACAGTTAAAATTGAAGAAGACCATGGAAAGGAAAAACGCAAAAAAGATTCAGGCAACATCTAACATATAAGATTGGGATCAGTAATGATTTTGCATTCAGAAAACATCAAATTACATCAAAAGTAAACAATGATAAATCAAAAACAAAAAATAAGACTCCATTGCTTTAGAAATAGAACAGTGGTTCAAGAACCGAGAATCTATTGAATGGAGGCAATGGTAGGAGTCCATCAATCAGAAATTATGAAGAAAATTTCACATCAAGCAAACGTGATTCAAATAAATAGATGCAGAATGAAAAGACTTGAATGTGCTATAACCACAACAGACTTCTCTACAACAAAGATTGCCCTGCAATGCAATTTTCTCACTAATAATAAAAACACCCCAAGCCAAGAACTTCCGTCCATTTACAAGACCACAAGCAGCTCTTGAAACTAAAGTTTAAGGATAAATAAAAGGAAAAACATGTTTCTTTGCAAGGAATATTATGGATAACCAAACCTCAATCTAGATCAATACCCTTCAGCTCCACTAATTCTTCAATAACAACTACATATTATAGACTCAAAACAGTCACTACAAAGGAATTAACATTTATTGATTCTAAAAGAATACTCGATATAATGAAAATATTGAAACAAGAACCAAATAAGATACAATATTGAAAAAATTGAAATAAAGAAAATCCAACCTTTTAGTTTCTCCTCGACATGATGATCATCGTCATCTTTCTCCGCTTCCTTAATCTTCACCAACGGCTCTCCATCATCTTTCTCCTCGGGATACCTTACCACAACCACCGGACAAATGCAATGATGCACGCAATAATCACTGACACTCCCCAGCTTCCCATCACTCCCTCTTTTCTCGGCACCAAAACCTCTGCTTCCCACGATCACTGCGCTCAAACCCAGCCTCTCAATCTCCAAACACAGCCTCTCCCTCATGTCATGATCCTTAACAATATGTATCTTGTACGGAAACCCAGCTTCCTTCAAAGGCTTAGCTAGATCAGCCGCTTTGGTAGCGGTGAACGTGTCGAAGTCATCCTCAATCCGCCGCTGTTGTTCTTGGTTATCAGGGTGAGTGGGGCTTTGATGCTGAGGGACTGGGCCCCAGTCAGCACCGAAGAGGACAGAGGTAGGAGACACGTGGATGAGGATGACAGCGTCTCCGGGGCGTAGATAATCCTGAACGGCCCAGCGGACGGCGAAGGCAGACTCATCGGAGAGGTCGACGGCAACGCCGATCTTGCGGCGAGCAAGGGAGGTGGGAGTTGGTGTAGCGGCGGCGGCGGTGGTTGAGGGGGCGTTGGGGTGGTGGATCTTGATGGACGGGAGGCGGGGGTGATCGGGATCAGGAGGAGCCTGTTGGGGATTCATTGTATTGTGATATTTTCGCAGAAGAACAAGAAAGAAAGACACGATAAGCTTTCCGGGTTGAGCGGGGAACGGAATCAAATGAAACGAAATGGAATTGCCGGTTGTTTTGGAGAAAGTGAAGGAAGTAGCGCACTGTTTACTTGGACTTTCTGAGACACGAATATTTTCGTTTCTAGATCAATGTATCAGCTGGGCTGCCAGATGGGCTTTTCTTCGTTGGGTTGAAGGTCAGGCCCAATATTAATATATATTATAATTTTACATTAAATTTAGCACTGACAGCCCAGTGGACGTGCCGGAGTGGTTATCGGGCATGACTAGAAATCATGTGGGCTCTGCCCGCGCAGGTTCGAATCCTGCCGTCCACGTAAATTTTTTTTTACTTCTTCCACAATCCCTCGAATGATTGTCTTTATCAAGTAACATAAAAGAGGGCTTTCCCCTTTTAGTCTATACCAACAACAAAAAAACAAGCTGTTAATGAAAAGGATAGGTTGATGTCGGGTTAGAGAAAAGCTTCCACACAACCTTACTTCTACTGATACTACTGCTACAACAGACTACCAGTCTCTCTATCTGCATGTTTATACTTGTTACAGTTTTGTACTGTGCGGTTATTTGTGGCCTTGCCTGCTTTCTGCTTCTGCTTCCTGCTGCTGCTGTTTTTGCGTCCTCATAAGCAGCAGCGGCAGCAGCCCACTCACTGATGAGGAAAAGCATTGTCGTTTCTGGAAGATTGATACCCTTAGTAAATTCTTACTATATAGTCTTATTATCATCTTGCTCTTTATCTACCATTTTCACCTTTTTGTAAAGCACTTGTTAAAAAGTTGCTTGACTCCCAAAAACAGAAAGCAGAGATGCTTAACCTGTTTGCAGTCTATAAAAGATGTTTAGTGACTTGGAAGGGAAATCCCCCCTTCCTAGTTTCTAGTGAAAACAATTAAGAGAGATCAGCTTGTGGACAGACACACAGACAGTTTGTTTGAGCAGCTCAACAGTAAAGTGAAAAGCTAGCTCCTTCCGCCAGCCTATAGCTAATTAATAAGGAGTTCATTTGCCATCATCAGTTTTTTTATTTTTAAGCACATCTAATGTTCAAGAAATATGAATTCACCTACTGAATTATTGTTTTTGGAAAAATTAGTTTAACGGATAAAATAATGAGACTAAGCTTTCTAAATAAGATTTCATGCAGTGCACATTCCTGAACCTCTTTAGCATTTAATTTGGATCCAAAGACCATAGAATTTCATTAGTTAGGAACTCTCTGTCAGCGACTTGTGAAATGACCTATACTTTAGGGTGCATGCCTGATGAAAATTACATATCAATAAGAGCTCATTGAATTCACAATTTAAGCTCACCCAGAAAAGGTCCATCAGAACGGAAGATAGATCACATGAGAAATAACGGTAAGATCATTAAAGCTGAGAAGATTAATACAGTTTACTGACAAAAATCTTAGAGGAAGAGCCAGGGTTTCCCAAAAATCATAACATATATTGGTGTAATTTGATAGAGAACGTGAGTTTAACAACAAAATGGAAAAGCAAAAAGCTGTAATTTGGGTTCTGGTTCAAATGTATATATTACACCCAAATATGAAGGAACAAAAACCAAAAACAGAAAACTCTCTTTGCATCTATAATGAAAGCTTGAGGGACAAATCAACAGAATTAGAAGCTTCACCATACATTGCAACAGAAGCTTCTTCTGAAAATTCCAACTTCTTGGAGAAATTGCTCATGGCAACTTTTCCTGGGAAAAATTCATACTCCCTCGGAACACTTCTGCCCGAAGTGTTTGCATTTCTGTGAGTTACCCCAGCCTGCGCACCCTAACAAAACCCCATTTAACACAACAATCAAAATTTAATAAAGAATCATATGTCATCATATATTTAGTGATGGTTTATCAGTAAGAGTAATAGAAATATATTGTGCTGCCAATGTTTTTTCTTTTTCTCTTACATAGATTATGTCAATATTAAGACTAACCTCATTGGTATGGTTAGGATGGCCAGCATAGAAAACACTTCTTGCCCCTTTAGCACCAAAATTATTGATTCCAACATTGAAGCTTAAGTTGTTTTCATGATTCATCATTCCAGGAATACCACAACCGTTGTTGATAGGAGTGGACTGTGCATGCTTATCTTTCACACCATGAAATCCTATATTCTCCCCATGGAAGGGCTTCTTCTGCAACAAAAATTAACATCAAAGGTTTTATAGTCACACACAAAGAGCAAGAGAATGAAATAAGCATACACATAAGGCGTAAGAAAAAGACATGAGCAATTATGTTTTTATTTGCCAAGAAAAACCAGGAAAAGAACTAAAATAATGGCTATCACTCTCTTATATTTGCAACCAGTTGGTACATCAAAGTACACGCAAGAACACAAGATAATCAACTCAAACTGAGACAGACAAGGATCTCTGCTTAATTCACGCTTTGTTAAGTTGAAATTACATTTAAAGAAAAAGATCAAAAGCACAGGACTTAAAATCAAATTTTCTTATAGATCATAAATCCTGAAAATCAAAAGAAAAGAGTGAGAAAGAGAGACTAATAATAGCATCAGAAGAACGAACTGAGGAACTGCTTAACCCCAACTGAGCCTATTACAACTTTCTATATACGACCTATCTGAGTTCGAAAGTCTTTTATATTATTTCCTTTCTGTCACATTTTTTTGGAGAACCAAAAAGAAAAACATATAACAAAAGATTTTTTTGAAAAAACAACAACAAATGAAAAAGAAAGAATAAAAGAACACCACCTTAAAGCAAATAGCACAACGCTCATGGGGCATGATCGCCCATGGCTGCTGCATATTTGGTATTGAAGAGAGCTCTTTCGAGGTCCCAACCAAAGTCATCAAGGTACTACTACCAACCTGGCCCACCTTCAAATCCGGCTCAACACCGTTCCTATAATGATTCATCAAACCCTGACCTGACCCCCCGCCGCCGCCGTCGCAAACGATGTCAAACCCACCACCATGCCCTACCTTATGCATTACCATACAATGGTCTAAACCAGGGATCCCACCTCCAGCAACAGCAGGGACACCGTAGTTTCCCACGCCGTGCATCACTGGAATACTCGGAATCGGTTCGGGTAAGGACAAATGATTGGTGGGTTTGTACGGAAAAATGTTGTGGATACTGATAGAATCAAGGGGAGGCATCTGGGTCATTTTTTTCAATTCTTGCATTCTTAAAAGCTCAAGTTGAGCCACTCCCATTCCTCTCTGGGGGGGTTTTTTCTTCTGAGCAGTAGCCTTGTTGCCGGGTTTTCTTCCTCTGGTCTTCACAGTTTCAGGTTCCTGTGATGGTGTTTCCATGAGAGAATGACTAGAGGTTTATTTCGGGTCTGTGCAGCTTCTTCGTTTAACGAAAGAATGTTAGAGAAGAAGAGAACGCAAACTGTTTTTTAAATTGATTTTGGCATCCATTTTAGAGAGAAAACAAGAGAGAGAAAGTTTTGTCTGCAGAGATAACAAAACTGAACTATATGTGTGAAATGCCAAAAGGGCATGGCTATTCTGTGTTTGTCTCTTTCGATTTCTAGTTGATGGAAAACCAAAAGGAGTTTGCATGGCAATAGCAAAACTGGGCTGAACGTATCACCTACCTTTTCCAGGGAAAAATTACCAGCAAAACTAACCTCAGTCTCCCTCTAGCGCTTGGTGAGAAATCGTGAACGCATGAGACGGGCCTAAGGGAAGCAAATGGTATCATAGAACGGTACCCACGGACACGTGTCAATATCCCATATGAGTCGCCGATTCAGCCAGGCAGGGTCTGAGCCACAGATCATGAACCTATTGGAAGATGTTCGAATAAGCAAGTAGGCAAATTGTAGGGCATTGTCAGTTAATATCAAAATTTGCTAAAAAAAAATCATTTGCCTATGAAAATATAACCAATTTATGCAGATTTATTAACGGTCATGATCTTCCTGTTCATCAATGGAGACGATCATGTGGTGGGTCCAAATGGGTTGGAGAGCAATCGGGCTGAATAAGATTTGGTGATGAAGATGTGAATCTGGGTATGCATTGTAGGTTTGCAATGATGCCTTCCCGTTTATGAAATCATCTAAATAGGCTGACCCCATGTGCTACTTTCTCAAATGGCAATTTCTCATCTTGTAACTTAATTAATTATAACATTATCCAACATTTAAATATTAGTTTAAAATTAAATTAAATTATTTTGTAAAAAAAGAAAGAAAATCAAATTAGTAATGTTTTATGTGTATCCAATTCTCGTACTGTCAATGATGATCGGGAGAACAAGAGCACAAGCACATACGTAGATACAATGCAATGTGTGACCAATCAAATGAGGCCGTGTCATCAAACAAAGAGTAACACCAAGATATTGTGCTGCAAAAATCCAAATAGCGTGATTAAAGCAATGTGTATCAATATGATTCGGGTCAAGTGAAGATCTATCGTCTTCAATATTCTCCATCCCCAATCCCCCGACAAAAGGCGTGCCAAAGGGTGTGGATGACTGGCACCATTCTCGGACAAGTTCTACCAATAGAAATCAGCCACACAAGCACACGGGTTCAAACTTTCCATTTTGGTTCATATCTAGGCAACACGGTTTATAACAAACAGTAAGTATATGAATCAATCAATATTCCAAGCCAGCTTGCTTGAATTAAAACCTAAACCTGAACTAGAAGAAGAAGAAGAAGAAGAATCGTCATCGCCGAAAAAGATTGATGGACGGGGGGACCCGCATTCTTTTGTGGTCCATATGACACCTGGAAAAGAATGCCTTTAAGGTCCCCACAGTGGGGCGGCTGGTGGCGAGAGGGTGAGCAAGTAGGTTTGTCACGTGTGAGTAGCGTGTGCGGGATTGCAGTGTTAGGACAGACACGAAGGGATTCTTGGTTTCTGGGAAGCAGATTGTGCCCTGCATGGAATGATTGTTTAAAAAAAAAGAAATAATAATAAATACTGTAAAATACAGTGACTCTATCTCCTGCACAAGAATGAATTCGGAGACCAGTTTACGTGCGTTAGATCAACGATCTCATTCGACGCTCTGCATTTGCAAAACAGAAGAATTCTCACAAGAAAACGAAGATGGTGTGAATAGTGATGGGTTAGAAACGAGAGCGTAGGTAAAAGGTTGGAAATGTTGTTGTTATTTCCTAGCGGGATTGCTAAAAGGAAACCGGATACCACAGCAACTGTTATCTCTGGCTTTATGCAACTTGTGAAAGATCCAACTATTTTGGGACAAAATGGCAAAAGATTTAGATCCCTCTCCCACTCCCTCCCCCTCTCATATCTCCACCTACATTGCTGTATACAAGTACCAGAACCCAAATTCATACATGGACCACAGATAGAAAGTGAAAGAAAGATACAACAACATAATTATCTAGATTACAATCTCAACTGAGATTTCCTCTCACTCTCTCTTTTGCTTTCTCTCTCACTTTCCCAATTCCCATTCTGCCCTCATGCCAGCCGTCAGTCAGATCAGGCCATACTTACAGTAAGATTTTATCGGGGGACAGGATCAACAGCGTGCAATATGCTGGGGTGGGGACTGATCTCGGACGTCCAAAGAAGGCAAATATTTGCAACAAACATTTGGGTGTAACAAGCATTTATTAGTGTAATTGATGCATGAAAGAGGTCACCAATCATCTCCTAGTTGTGGTGTTGTACAGCAGAAAGCAAATATATCAGAACAAAACAAAGTTTCATGCATAAAAGCAAGATATGTCTGTAAGACGTCTGAGCTTGTGAACACATACTCTTCTGGACTGACTCGACCCCATCATTAAACATTAATAAGAACATTTCTTTTTTCCCTTTTCTTGTTATTTCAACCATAGCCTTCCATTGTTTTTTCCTGTAAAGAATTTTACATTTCAAACCATGACCAAGGGCCATGAAGTATCACAACATCTTTAAAGATACCCCATAATCATGAAGGAAGCATAGCAAGTATCACAATATTGTTTCAGTAAACATCTAGCAACAAAATATAGCCGCAAGAATAAAATATTGAACTGAGAAAAGCAGTAACTAGTAATTTCAACTCAAAGTGACACCACGTTTAATTTCATTGTTGGAGAACAGGACTTGTACAATTCCTTAACAGACGAATTGATACAAGCTTCAAAGCCCTTAAGCAGGCCTTGTACTGATTAGAAGATTAAACAAAAAGATGATTAAAACTTGGCCAGTTAACTTCTATAACCCTGTCGTTCCTCAAATTTTTTCCTCCTTACTACTGAGTATAGACCACAAGAAAACGGTGATCCATATCCAGAGAGCAGTGTGATGAAGTTGATAACCTTATTTGCAATTTCTTTTAATCAACACTGAATTAGAACAATTAGAAATCGAGGAAGTTGATAATTCACAACCCGATAACTGAATAAGTTGAATATTATATAATACAAGCTTAGAGCTTGTAACCTACCTCAGCTTTAAATAGATCTACTTACATATTTAGCGATTTTCTTGCAAATGCTACACTCTGGGGGAAGACAAATGATGCACACAACATCCATTTTCCTGGAGCAACAAGGCGTCCTTTACGCATTTCTACATTAACCGCAACCGCTGACGAGCGAATCTTATGAGCTGCGGCGACACAAATGGGAGCATATGCAGTATTCCACTAATTTCACAATCACAGAGAGAGAGAGAGAGAAATTAAGTAATAAACCTCATAAAAGTCAAACTCTGGATCTCAAGCTTTAGAGAAACCATAAACATGAATCATTGGATAGTTCAATGTTGCATATTTGGGTCTATCTCTGTATATTCCTCTGAATGCATCTGCCCAGAAAGTTGAATAACATAAATAGTAGACTGCCCAAAGTTTTTCATGAATTTAAAGTCAACAGTTTTCCTGACCAACTTAACAGGTTGCCCAACAGTTATAAACTAATAACTTCCCTAAATCAAAAGTTTCTAAAATCTACTCACAAGATTAAAAAGAAAGACAAAAGTCTGGTGTCAGAATATAGCTGTTCAGTGGTGGAATACAGCAACATACCCTAGAAACTCTGCAGCATCATTCGCCCAATTCATAACCACTTGCGTAATGGACCAAGCTTTATGGCTTGCGAGCATAGCATCAATGAACCTCCTTCCCTCCATGTTATAGACCTAGGTATTAACATATCGGATCCTTCCTTCTATACAGTAAGATGGCATGGTTTCTTTTTCTTGTTAACAGAAGAAGAATCTATCCCGGTAAGATGATCAAACAGAAGTGTCTTAATGACACCTCAACCTTTCCCTCAAGTTTGTTCAGGACACTATTTCTTTCCAGATAGTCTACCGCAGTAGGTTTCAAGTAATTGGCAAGTACACGTTTCACTATCTTTGCCGCATACGTGGAGATTGGACTAACTCGAGCAAAAATACCACCTGCATTTGCAGAAAAAAGGTAAATGCACTCGTGTAAGCATCTTGCTGTAGGTCTTCCGACGACAGTTGTCAAGAGCATTTTAAACATGTTGGGAGATGGGAGAAGGAGATCACTGAAGCAACCAATGTCAACATTTAAAGTATATACTAGTGCAAAATACCCGAATACACAGTCCAGCACTCCTCCTCCTCCTCCTCTTGCCTTTCCTCCGTTTTCCTCCGTCTTGGCCGCGAAATCCTAGCCAAATTCCTAACTTAACGAACCCAAGAACGTCGAAACTCTTAACTAACTTCTCCCTATACAGAATCGAATTCAGCTCCTCTCCCGCCTCAATTGAATCTACATTTTCATCACTGTTATCCCCCAGCAATTTAGTGACAGTTCCCATTTCACCGCCGGCGGACACAGGCGATGTTGCGGACACGTGGCCACTGAAGCGGGTCTCGATGGCATAGCAGTCTTTGGCAGTGACACGTAGCGCAGCAATATCGACTATTCTGTTGAACTGGGATTCATCGAAAAGGGCTTTAGTTTCCTTTCCTTATGGTAGTTGACGCTTTTGTTTGAGGATTTTTGGGGTTTTGCCTAAGGGAGGGATTGGTTATCAGCAGCAGCGGGCGGTGGATATGTGTTTGATGAAGATAAAATAAGTAGGTGGAGAGAAGATGATGGAAGGGAAAGGGTGGTTTGGTCCGAGTAACTGTTTGGATTTACCCATTATGGCTAAGGAGGGTTTAAGACGCGTGTTGATCACCACTTTTTTCTTTTTCCTCCCTCAATATATATCAGAAATTTCTTTTGAATAAATGTAAAAAGTAAGAACTGAAGTAGAAAATCTCTTTAGAGGGCACTTAAATACTTGTTAATTTGAAAGAACTATTTGGTAGTTTATAAACATGTTTTCGGGAAAGCTTACTCTCAACTACATTCTGACTAGCTCATAGAGATTGAAGCATCTGACTGCAGAGCAAGACAAAACAGGAACAAATACAATCACGGGGAGAGAAACAGAGCCATTTCAGTGAGTTTATTCCCGGCGTGTTAAGTGAATTAGATTTATCAGAGAAGTTTACGCTGCCGTTGTAATCAATGTGCTGGTACATTTCCTTTTGCTGTAAATAAACATTAGCAAACAAGCCGAACAACAGACGTATTCTTTGAAGAGCAATCTTCTCGAATCATTGCGCTGAAATTTGATCATGACACCAAAAGTGACATCTAAACATAACGTGTAACAGAATTTGTTAAACGACAATATCAAATTGCTTTCTCAGTAATACCAGATAAATTCATTTGTACAATTTCCATTTCCTCTCGAATATATAAATAGTTCAATATGAATAATAGTTTATGATTACATCATCTTCTCAAAATTGCATTGCAAATCAAATTAAACGAGGAATCCAACCTGAAAAGTACAGAGGCGATGTAGAACGAATCTTTATTTAATACTACGGAAAAATGGCTATAAACCACGGGAATGATTCCTTTCCAGGAGTCCTTCCATGATGATTTTCTTCTTATGTGCAACGGAATCAAGGCTGAGAGAATCGGCGGCCATTTTTCCCGTTGAGTTGTTGCCGATTGTCCAACGCGGCATGAAGAAAAGCCATGTGGAAGTACAGAATATGGCACATACTTTACCCCAGATAATCAACACCAAAACACTAAAGAGGATGAAATACAATCCAATGTTAGGCCCATAACACCCTTTTCCATGCTCTTGAATTCGAACATTGTCCTGCTTCTGCTGTTTTCTCTCGAATGTGTTTAATCGAAATGACTTGTTTGCATCCGACCAAGATTTGGAAGAAAGTGATGGAGGACACACGGATGTTGATGTTATGAGTGAAGAAGATTGTAAGGAAGAATTAGTGTTTGACAGCATACTTTCATCTTCAACCTCTGTCAATTCCGTGTTTAATGATCTTTTACTGAATGGCTCTCCAGGTTTCATTATCAAGCTGCCATTTGATTGGAATATCTTCTGTTGTAATCTTCCTTTTCTGATCTTCTTCTTGACCTGTTTAAACAAATAAAAGTCAGCTTGATCAATACATAACTCTAACGTAAAGCATCATAGAATTGGAAAATCAAAGATGATGACATAGCAATTTGGTTATGATCGAAAACTAAGAACCAGTCAATCTACTTTACAAAAACAGGAAGAAATCAAGACCTGAACATTGATCAGCAAGGAGATAGAACCATTCTAAGATTTTAAACGCCCACAAGAAGAACAGAACATGAATCTAATTGTTGGTATAAATTTCACATTCATATTGATCGATCCGTTGCATGAAACAACAACTATTGGAAAGAGAAACAGAAAACAGAAAAACAGGTACAAACAACAAAACAAATTGCATAAGAAAAATAATAAACTAACCATGGAAGTTTCAAACAGAACGGCCTTTAAGATACCCAAAAGCCTCTGGCTACTGACTTTCTTCTTCTTCTTCTTCTTCTTCGTTTTCATCATCTGAACGGCATTTTCTTCCTTAATATTAGCATCATCATCATCTCCAGACAAAGAAGCCGCTGCAGCCGAAGCCGCCGCTGCCGGCAACGTTCTAGGAAACGCAACGCCCCGTTTCTCTCCCATTGCAACGTGCGGGATAACAGGTGCACTTGACCCGTCTGTACAACCACGAACCGCCCTGTCAGAACCGACGTCGTCCTTGTTTATATCAGCCTTCGCTGGCCAAAAGCAGAGAAACAACTGGCTCCCCCTATATCTGCTCTTGGTCAATTTCGCCTTCGTTTTTGAGTTCATCTTAATGAACTCTGACGTGGGTTTTTTTTAAAGAAAAGTTAATTTTTGTACGGTAGGCGAGGATGTAGAGGGTGTTTGTGCGGAGAGAAAAATTTAGGAGGATTATGGGAAAACAAGGAAAAGTTTCAACTTTCAAGTTTGTGCTTCTTGTTTGTGGGGAAGTTCATGGGGCGGCGATTCCGATTCTTAGGATACGACGTTAGAGAAGCACATGGATTCCAAACGGAAGCGGCATTAAAGTAGTTATTATTAAAAACTACCAAACGATTGGGTATAATTTTGTTTATCCAATTTGGATTTGGACAAGGATGAAAACCCAATTGGTTGTGTAAGATTTTAGTCGCCAGTATTTCTATTTGTTTAGTACATACACGTTATTCCCACAAAGGAAAGAAAGCCAAGTTAGTAAATGATAATGCAGTAATAAGAATACACACAGAGATAAGAAGTTACATTGCATTATGTGGTTACACATTCATTGATTAAAGGGATTTAATCCTCTTCCAAATAGAAATAGAAGTTCCGTTTGAAACAATATTTGTTGACCGAGCATGCTTTGAATTGTGCTGACATCAGTTGTCTACGACTTTGACCGCAAAATAGTGTAGATTTCTTACCTGTTATGACTCGGGATGGACTTTTTTTTGGTGGTTGACTGCAGAAGGTGGGTGTATTAAGTAACCAAAGGGGGTGCATTTTGCATTCACGGTCAGTAAGCCGGGAATTTGAAAGGAACCAAACCCATTAATAAAGCCCATTGCGATCTGCTGAATGATGTTTATTCACGTTTGAATTGAACCCTTCCCAGTGAGTTTTATGTTGCACTGAAGTTTGATGTGATACAAAGAAGACTCGTTTCAGAGAAACAGCGAGGACAAAGACGCGGTGTTCTTTTTCTTTTCTCTGTCAACTCTGCATTTACTTCGAGACTAACCAAACAGACATATTCTTTCCGTTTCTTTTCAGATTTATATTTCTTCCGAGTACAATTTTTAAGCAGATACAGGGATTTTTGATACTGCCGCTGTTTGGGAGAAGCAATGAACCCTATGGACCTGCTCCGATCCAATCTCTCTCGGGTTCGGATCCCCGAGCCGACTAATCGCATCTTCAAACAGGAATGCTGCGTCTCATTCGAAACTCCGGTTTGTCTCCGTTTCTTTCTCGAAAAATTTTATGAGTACTGATGTTCTGGCCTAGATAAAATTGCTTAGTAATAGCATCGGAGCTAAGTGTTGGTAGAGTTATGTGTTGTTGTGATATTTATCGTTTTGATGGTGATTTTGTTTTCCTTATTGTTTGTTTGGCTGCAGAGATAAATTAGAAACTATGAAAGAAACATTACAATTATTTGCGAAGCTGGAAAATGTAATATATTGAAATTTATCGGCTGTGCTTTGCTTATTGTTTGTCTGGCTGATGAGGAAATGTGAGAAATTTATGAAAGAGGGGATCTCAGACTTTTTGTGGCCTGGTTGTGATAATGTAATATATTGACATTTATCAGCTGTGCTTTGCTTCTTGTTTGTTAAGCTGCCAATCAAGGTGGAAACTGAAACAAACACAATAGAATTGTTTTTGGCTTGGTTACTTATGCTTTGATTTTTGCTTGTTTGGATGTGGAGGAAGTATGAGAAGCTAGAGAGAATGAAAAGCCTTCAAGGTTTTTTGTGATGCAGAAAATGAAATTTAACTGTTGCATTTTTCTTAGAGACTAGTGAAAACATTGTTGGAGCTATGTGCTTGCTCAAGTTGTGTTATTGTGGTGGATTTTTTCCTTGGCTACAGAGAAATGTGAAAACCACAAGGAGACTTTCTTCTTCTTCACCTCTTTTTTTTTGTTGTTTGGCCTTGTCTATTTTTTGTTTTGCTTAGTTGTAACATGGAAGATGATGTTCAATAGGTGCTCTCATAAACCAAATGATGGGCAAGGGACTTCTATAACTTGTGTGTTATTTGGGTTTCTTTTGCAATCTAGTTATTTTTACATATGAAAAGGAAACTGAATACTACAGCTGTTTGGAAAACTTTGATGCATGTGATTGATGCCATGGCTGCTTGAGTTTTCGCTGGCACTGTAGAAATGGTAGTTTAACTTTTCTTTTGTGTTTTATTGATGTTATTATTTGAGCCAGGGAGGGTTAATGCTAGAGTTTTCCTCCATTTCCTTTTATACTTTTTAATTTGGTTGCATTTGAATAAATGTTCTTTCTGTTCGTGCTTTATGTTGGTTTTGGTGATGAATTTCAGAGGTCTAAAGGTGGCTTGTTCGTTGACCTGAATACATTTCTTGCATATGGTAAGGACTGTGTTGGTTGGAACTTTGAGAAGACTGGAAACCCTGTTTATTTGCATATAAAGCAAACAAGAAAGCTGGTTCCTGAAGACAGGCCTTCAAAAAAACCAACTCTCTTGGCTATAGGTATTTAGATGACAGTGGTTTATTGTTCAGTTTTGATGAAGCAATCTGGCATTTGACTCTATGACACACACACACACACACACACATTTGTGGTTGTGAGTGGTTCATATCTCTCCATATCTTGTTGTGCATGCCTCCCTATCGTCTTAGGTTGGTTTTTGGATGTAATGAATGCAGTTGAATTTTTTAAGGAAAAAATATTAATTTGCCGATAAGAAGACTTAAGGTGGGACAAAGTTTCTGTTTTCATGGGACATATTTAGCTCAAAACTAGAAATTTTTAGAGATAGACTGATGCACAGCTTTGAAATGTTAGCTTTAGGGAGTGCCTTGCTCAGGGTAGGTTGTCTGTAGAAAGAAGAGTGGAAGAGCTCTGGAAGTACAAAATGAAAATAAAAGGGAAAAATCTGGAAAGCCATGCCTTTATTGAACCAAAATTCTTTGAAAGTTCATTTGCCAAGGTTAAATTCTGTTTGGTTACAGTGACTTTATGGAAGTTAAATAGATTTTCAGTTAGTATGCTGAAAAACCTGATATATCATTTGATTCACTTTTGACCAATAGAAATTGAATGGTAGCATGTCATAGATTAGCTTAAAGCCTAATGAAACAGATTTAAAGTTGCCCCTATCCTAGCTTATATCAAGAAAAGCTTTGCACTGGTGAAAAGAAAGGTTCAATGAATGATATGCAGATGATGATTAACAGTGAAACTTTGATTGGACTTCATAGTTGGGGCCTTTAAACCTGCTAGTTCCAGAAGCTGTGAATACAAGAAAATGACAGTTCAATCCTTTCTGCTTGCTGATGCAAACAGTGCATCTATTATTGTAAATAAACTCCAATCTTTGTTTAACAGATTATATTTCCCCTGGTTATTGGCTGTTCTTTGATGGCGATGTACACATAATATCTGTGTTGTAGGTGTTGAAGGGGGTTTTGACCATAATGAAGTTGAATATGATGAAACTCACAATATAGTCATATTGCCTGATTATGTTACACTTCCATACCCATCTGTCGAGTTGCCAGAGAAGGTAATTTTTTTTCTTTGTGCATATTACTTTTAATTTTGATGTTTAACTGTTTCTTCCCTCTGAAGCTAAGGTATAAGGTTATTTGTCTTGTAAACAACTGCAGGTAAGATTGGCAGTTGATGCCATCTTAATGGCTGAGGGCGCCGAGAGAAAAGAGCAAGTTGCAGCCTGGACAGCTGATAAGAAGCAAATCAGTGCATATGCGATGAATTTGCAGCAGATAGACAACGGTGTTATTATTCCGCCATCTGGTTGGCAATGTGTAAAGTGTGAGAAAAGGGATAATCTCTGGCTGAATCTAACTGATGGAATGATACTGTGTGGGAGGAGAAATTGGGATGGAACTGGTGGCAACAACCATGCCATTGAGCACTACAAGGAGACAGGCTATCCTCTTGCTGTAAAGCTTGGGACAATTACTGCTGATCTGGAAGGAGCAGGTAATGCTTCATTCCAGAGTGGAGAACATTCTTCAAACATTGTTCAATCTGTAATTTTGTGCTTGCTAATGCTTTCATGCATTCTCTGTGATGACATGCATAAAATTCAAGTCAAAGTTAATTTACTATTTCAGTTTTAGCAATTTTGTTGAATCATTGACTCAACATGAAGTACTTAGATAATAGTCCTGTGAGACCATGACATAGGTGAATTGTTTAGTTTATAACAGAAAGCAAATGCTGTATAAAATATGCTTTGGGCTGTTATGGTGGTTGAACAAATTGTAGAATACTGAAACTTTGTATTAAGGTTTGGTTAACTGGTTGAGAAGGGAAATGATATCGTGCAAGAGATTTCTAGAGGAGATCTGGTTTTGAATATATGCTGGATTGTTTGAATATTTTGCTAGTAATTTATTTTTTTCCTTTTCTCTAAAAATGTACAAAGTTCTTTTCCATCTCCAGTGACATAGTACTTTACACACTGAGGTCTACATCATTATTATTGAATTGGTGACTGCTGGTTGATGCTGGAAATTGCTTTGGGAATCTGTAACATCTGAAGCAAATCACCTGCAAACAGTTTAATGTTCCTTCTGCAATGTATTTTGCATCAAGGATGAGGATATGTTACAAGGTATAATAAAAACTTATCATCGGTATCTTATCGTGGCAGCTCAGATGTTTTCTCTTATCCAGAGGATGATAGTGTTATGGATCCACTTTTAGCACAGCATCTGGCCTTTTTTGGCATTGATTTTTCATCATTACAGAAGGTTAGTTATAATTGTCAAACTGCATTTGAGGCTTATTAGTTGTTTAAACGTGGTAATTTTATTTCCCAACTGTGTGAGTCTAATGTTCAATTGTTCAGTACATGAGCTTATGTTCATTGATGCATTTATGGTGTGTATATCTTTAGGTCTTTAATTGTCAGTCTGATGAAGATACCCAAGAGCTTTAATATTTTATGTGTTTAAAGTTTTCTATAACTAAAATGGAAATTTTTCATTTTTTTTGTTTGTAATTAGATTCTGGTGCCCAAAGAAAAGGATATGTCAATATATTTAAATTTATATGTTTTAGTAATTTTTTGCTTTCCAAAAATTTCTAGCAACATGTTGGCCTGTTAATTTTTTGCTATCCTTAATAATTGGTTGATTCTGAGTTGGTGTCAGTTTAGGCCATGATTTTAATTCCTATAGTGAGGTTTGCTCCTGTTTACTTTATCTAGACCCTTCTTTTCCAGGGTAAAACAAGTAGTCAACTATTCTTTACTTATAATAATTTATGCTTGTTGGAATATTGACCTATATTTCTCTAAATATGTTTGCCAATTGCCCCTTAGACTATATTAGTACATAAATTGCTCAGATTTGATTACAAGTTAATCTAACTTTCTTATCATCAGACGGAAATGACAACCGCTGAAAGAGAACTAGACCAAAATACCAACTATGATTGGAATCGCATTCAAGAAAGTGGAGAGGAAGTAGAACCACTATTTGGACCTGGTTATACGGGACTTGAGAATCTTGGAAACAGGTAATCCTGGTCCTGGCAGAGTGCTCTTTGGGTAACATATTTAATCAAAATTTCTTGTTTCCTAATTTTATTTTCTTGCAGCTGCTACTTGGCAGCAACTATGCAAGTAATGTTCTCAACATACTCCTTCTGTTCGCGGTTAGTTCACATGACTATGATTTATATGTATCATTGCTTATGGATGAATATTATCTACTAACTCTCAGTTTGGAATCTGTTAATTCTTTCTATTTTTCCATTACTTATTTTGTGATAATTTCACAGTTACTATATGAACCAACCTTTAAAAGCTGCTTTTGAGGCAGCACCTGCTGATCCAACTGTGGACCTAAATATGCAGTTGTAAGTAATATGCAACTCAGTTTTGTTAATTTCTCAATTTGTTATTGAGATGATTGCGGTATTATTCATGTTGCTAATTGCAACAAGGTTTTGCCACTTGGTTCCTGGTGACAAAGATCAATTCCTTATTCATGTGTGAAACTTACTTGTTTTTATTCTAAAATTTCGGCAACTGGACTGGCTCTTGTTTCACTTCCTGCTGTCAACTGCCTGAGTTATGAGCAGCTAAATATGTTAATGCTGCCTTCTTGTATGACAGAACAAAGCTGGGACATGGTTTGCTATCTGGTAAATACTCTGTTCCAGCACAGGAGGTACGGCAACTATCATCTTGTGGATTTCTCTATCCCTTTTTTCATTATTATTATTCTATTCTGCCCTGCTGGTTTACATTTGTTTAATTTATTGTCCAGAAGGATCCTGCTGCCAATGCTACAACAGCAACAGACATTGTAAGCTTTCTGCTGAACATCTTGTCCAAATGCTGAGTTATGCTCTTTTAAGATTCTTCAGTTGCACCATGGATTGCTGAATGATTGATATGATTGTTTCAGGACCACAATGTTTTTAGTCAGTTCTTGATTTTAGATAGAAGTCAAGGCGGGCTTCCTCTAGTGCACTTATCTAACTTTTAGTTCTTCCTCTTTATTACATAATCTCAACTGCAAAGCTTTTTTCTGTCATCTACTTCATGTTCTTGCATCATCTATTGCCTAGTTATACGCTATACATTTCAAGGAGTTCAATTATTGCTTGGCAAAGCATTTTTGTCATTTGTTGTTCATACATGACTGCTTAGCTTTGATGATTGTCCTTAATTTTCTTTTGATCAGATTGATTTTTATGCATGCTCCTGTTGGTTTTATTTTATATTATTGTCCACCTAAAATTTCAGAAACAGGAAGGGATACCTCCTCGTATGTTTAAAGCAGTTATTGCTGCCAGCCATCCCGAATTCTCTTCCATGAGACAACAGGTGCAATAGCCATAAATCTCTCTCTCTCTCTCTCTCTCTCTCTTTTGGTGATAGATTTGTCATGAATTTTGGACGAATATCTGCCAGAAATTTCTTTTGC
Organism: Xylocarpus granatum; assembly: GCA_019650275.1. Taxonomy (NCBI): domain Eukaryota; kingdom Viridiplantae; phylum Streptophyta; class Magnoliopsida; order Sapindales; family Meliaceae; genus Xylocarpus; species Xylocarpus granatum. The sequence continues at coordinate 392,094 of BNST01000866.1, read as the reverse complement.
ACATATAATTAGAGGCTCTGTTATTTAAAACAGAATTTGACCAATTCATTTTGTAGCCAAAGACAACACCTATGGGATATAGGAGAAAAAAATGGAAGGTTAATTACATGAAATAGGTTAATGAACATTTGGAAGCCCCTAGTATTGATATAGATATCATTTAAGAGGGTATTGTGTACCAATACTGTAATCATAAAGCAGTACATGAGCATCAGTTGAGCGGTCAAACTTCAAATATGGTTGCAGTTAATCTGTTTAAGCTTCTCATGCAAGCCATTAGTTTTATGTTTTTGTTTGGGTCTCACATGAAATGCTTGACATCATTTTGCATGTAGGATGCTTTGGAATTTTTTCTACATTTTGTTGACCAAGTTGAACGTGTTCATGCTGGAAAACCTGAAGTGGATCCCACAAAGGGTTTTAAGTTTGGCATTGAAGAACGTATCTCATGTCCATCTGGCAAGGTTGCATATAATAGGAGGCTTGATTACATTCTTTCTTTGGGTATTCCCCTGGATGAAGCTACTAATAAAGGTACTTTTCTAAGGTGCCCTTTTTGGAGATATGATTGTCAGAAATAGTATTCTAATGATTTATGATTTGAGAATTCAGAAGAATTGGAAGCATTTAACAAATTGAAAGCAGAAAGGAGTTCAGAAGGGAAGGATGTGTAAGTCTAATTTGTCTGGAAGTAGGTCTTTTTTCTTATTCCATTTATTATAATTCTTGCTAAGCATGATTTGATCTAGCAGATCCAGTGATGAGATTTTCCGCCCAAGGGTTCCTTTAGAAGCATGCCTAGCAACTTTTTCTGCTGCAGAAGAGATTCCTGACTTTTACAGCTCTGCCTTGAGAGCTAAGACGACAGCATCCAAGTAAGATTAATATTTCGTAGTTAAGTAGATATTAGAATGGACTCAATGTTGACCTGGGCCCAGAGCCTCAGACAGGCATACTGTTGATACCAAATGTTATTCATCCGTACTTCAATTGTGTTTTTGATTTAAAGCCGGAATTTACCATTTATTGCCTTTTTCTTGTTGAAGTGGTAATCATTCTTGGTTTTTCATGAAGTTGAATAAAGATGTTTACACCAGTCATGAACCATTCCTAAATCGTCAAAATATGTTTTGACACTTAGAGATAGCCTAATTGGTTGGATCTCCTGGGGGTGGATTGATCCAGTGATTAAGCCACCCCACACCAACCTTGGGGAGAGAAGTGGATTTTGTTTATTTGTATTTGTGTGAAGCGGGGCGTCTGGTAAAATAAAAGTTCAGATGTTTGTAGGTAGATTGACAAGGATTTTTGTGTGCAGGACTGCTGGTCTGACTTCATTCCCTGATTATTTGGTGTTTCACATGCGGAAATTCGTTATGGAGGCAGGCTGGGTTCCCAAGAAGCTTGGTACTTTCCTGTGCTTTATGAATTTAATTGTACACCATCTTTTCTTGTTAGTTGGCAATGCATATGACGACTACTCTTGTTCATCACATATATCCTTCCAGATGTTCATATAGATGTTCCAGATATCATTGATATTAGTCACATGCGCAGCAAAGGCCTTCAACCTGGGGAGGAGCTGTTACCAGAGGGTGGTATGTGATATTTTCTAGAGTTTCCAATTTCCTTGTTTTGTGTCTCTTTGTATACTCTCAAATGCTTCACTTTGTAACACGATTTTTACTGATTAATAAATGTTTTCCCCCTGAATTGCTACATTATGGTTGTAATTTAGACAGAGTCAGTCTAATACATTGCTTGTAATGCTACTTAATTCAGCTTGGTTGAAAGTATGACATGGCAGCCTTCATTCAGAATTGAAAGTAACTAAGAGAAATTTATAGGCTCTAACAGAATTATGGTGATGTTTTGGGCTTTTAGGTTGTTTGCACTTGCGTACTTCTATGGTCATCAACTTTAGAGTTTAGACAACACTTTCGCATATACTGTTGGAGCATGTGCAAATGAGTTGGTAGGTCATTGAAGTGGTATGACTTATGATTTAGTGGACAAAATTGAATAACCATAATTTTGATGCTTAGCGTCCTCTGTTTAGACCGATAAAGTTTGAATAACCATACTTTCCCTGGATTTTCCTTTTTGTTCTTTTATATGTGTGTGTGTGTGTGTGTGTGTGTCTATATTTTATATCTGGTATTCTGGCTGTGTGTTTGGGCAGTGTTTCTCCCCTTCTGAATTGAATAGCATATATGTCAGAGGGTTTCTTATATATTGTTAAAAGGAAAAAGGAAAAAGTATTGAAACTAAACATTGTCACGTGTATTGCATAGGCCCTGAGGGCGAGGTAGAGTCAGATATGCCTGTTGCCAACGAAGATATTGTTTCCCAGCTTGTGTCCATGGGGTTTAACCATCTTCATTGCCAGAAAGCTGCTGTCAATACGTCAAACACTGGAGTGGAAGAGGCAATGAATTGGTTACTTTCTCACATGGATGATCCAGGTATTTCCATACCCACACTTCTGTAACCTGGGTATCTAGTCACTTCCTAGTCTGATCCAGCTTTGAGAGTTGCATAGATTTTTGCAGCAGTAATTGATATTGGTGCAAATTTCTTGTTTTAGATATAGATGCTCCTCTTTACCGACAGGCACAATGTGCAACAATTGACCAATCAAAAGTTGATACTTTGATCTCATTTGGTTTTCCAGAAGAGATTGCTCGGAAGGCATTGAGGGCATCGGTAAAACCTTTATAGCTTCTTATTTCCATTCAAATAGGAAGATCTGTTTGATGATATAGTTTTCTGTAGTTACATAGAGTTTTTGATTCATATCTGTATCATCTTCTTACAGGGTGGTGACATTGAAAAAGCAACAGATTGGATATTCAACAATCCTGATGCTTCTGCTTCATCAGATATGGATGCTACTGCATCAGGCACAACACAAACGCCAATTGATGCTGGTCTTTCAGATGGGGGAGGGAGTTAGTTTCTTAAACTATATTCTTGCCTATTTTATTCTTAGCCATTATATATTCCTGTGTCTTGCATGCAAGTTTCCTATATGGTAACTGTGAATATTTTGGACTGTGTGCTAACAAGTTTAGCTCTAGCTTTATATTAGATGCTTGCCTTATTTTAACTAAGATTAAATAGATTTTAGGTAGCTGGGTCAATTATTTAAACAAAAATATAAGCCTTACATGATTTTTTAATCACATTTGCTATTTTAATTTGTTTGTTTAATTTTAGATACTAGAGTGCTGAAGTCAATAGTGAAAGGTTGGCTATTTGATACCATTATGATAATTATAACAGCTGTTGGATTTTGCTGATTTCTCCTTGCTCAGCAACTGTTGTAAACTTGATTTAATTTGTCAATAAGATTTTTATCAAGTTGCGAAGGGAGAGAGAGAGAGAGAGAGAGAGAGAGAGAGGCACTTGAACATTTGTCTTGATAGCCTTTTTTAACGAAGTTGTAGTCACATATAACTAGTAATATTACATTTGTTGATGGCCCTTATTCTTTTAGAGACTTTTTTGCAGAATACCGACTTTTTGGAATAGTGAGCCACATTGGAACCTCTACACAATGTGGCCACTATGTTGCCCACATCTTAAAGAACGGTCGATGGGCTATTTTCAATGATAACAAGGTTGGAGCTTCTGTTAACCCACCTAAGGAGATGGGGTACTTGTATTTCTTCGAGAGGCTTAACAGCTAAGAATTGCAAGGGTGCAATGACGAAAGATGGGAAATATTGACGGCAAAAGCAATGGGCCAGGGAATGTCAGCAGTAAGGAATCTTGTACTCTTAAGTCTTAATAGAGAGTGGCTTCGGACTGCTGCCCTTCTTCTGTAGCTAAAAAATCGTACCTGGCCAACTGAGATTCTCTTTCTTTTTTTGACATAAAAAGTTACCAATAATGACTTGTAGTAGCAGGACACTGTGTTGGCATGTATGTACTGTAAGAGGTTCTCTATTGACTATTGTTTACCCAATCGATTTACTGCTTTTACTTCACATATTCTCACTCCCTTCCGATGCCTAGCATAGACGAATTGATGTTATTTCGTGATTTGAATTCGATGTTTTATGAAGACCTGGGCCAATTTTTGCTGTAATAGTCAGTTTACCCATAGCAACCTAAGCAGATAAAATCAATGCAGTAGTAATTTATGCAGATTCAACAAGCTTCATTTTCAATTTGAAATTAAAAATAATGAAATCCAAACGGTTATTTTACCGTTACGGTTAATGTTCTCTTACTCTCATTGGTCCTATATCATCTGGTCATTCTACGGTAAGTCGCACTCCCCGTGGTTTTCTCGTAGCTTAGATTTATGCAAACAAATTATGCAAACCGGTGAGTTTCAGAAATTGACCAACGATTAATAAGTTTGATCAGAAAATCAAACAACCAAATCATCTTAAGTCGGGGAAATAACTTAACCGATCAACAATTCTACACTTACTAATCAATCGGTTTATACCCAAGATTTGAAACAATTTTTTAGGAAAAGAAAAGAATAGAAAATAGACGCAATACGAAAAGGAAACAGGGGAAAGAGTCAAGTTCATTCGTCTATTATCTTTTTCCTAGTAAACAAACAAATGGACATACGCAAGTTCGATTCCATAAAAGGAACGAAAACCCCGCAAACTTCCATTTTCTTTCCAAGTTTTTTCTCAGTTATCCGGAAATTTTTATTATTAAGCAACTGAACAAGACAAGTGCTTTCATAGAAACAAACAAGTAAAAGCCATCAATTTTCTTGAATTATTTTCTTGTTTTCTCAGCAAATAAAGAGAAAGACAAGGTCCAACTTCAGATATTTTATCTCTTAGGTACGATCATTTTCATTTCTTTTCTCTTCAAAAACAATGAGCAAGAATTTAAAAGCGCGCACTTTGAAGATCACATTCGCAGCTACTCGTCTCAGAATGTATTCTTTGCTTTCTGCATAGCCCTTAGGCTCTGTTTAGACGTCATAGTAGCTCTTAAAATCTGGTTCATCGTCTACAGGCACTAGGTTATCACTGTCAATATCCATTTTCAAAGAGAAAAAAGATTTTGAGTGCTTGTTTGTTTCTAGGGAAAAGAGAAGAATAGAAATGAATGAAAGATTCAGTTGTTGTGGGTTTACAAAGGCCTTCAAGATTCTTCGATTCTCTCTGTAGACCGCTAATATAGTTTGTTCGTTTAGACTGTGAGGTTGAATTTTGGCGGTTCAGAGTTTGAACCCTGGTTTGCGAGTTATACATACATTAATTATGACAAAGATATCCAGTTTCGTATCCTTCTCTGACTTGTGTTGCAATGTCTGTAGAATCAACCATGAAATTCTTCAGTCAAACTATGATCATACGTCGATGCATATAAATACAACAAAGAGGTTCAATGCCTTTACCTTTATAATTAGAATCTGAATAGGAATTAATTTAATAAGAATCGATTGTTTCCTTTCTTTTCTCTTTCCTATTATAATTAAGCTTTCGGAAAACAAGGAAGGGAAGGTTAGTATAACTGAGCTTGCAAACCAAACCAAACAAAGAAGAAGGTAAAAGCTCCTCTTATCTCTTCTCTCAGTAGCAGGAGGGTACGTTAAATACCTCAAGTTCTTTCTTTCTTCCTTTATTTTTTTAAATTTTGTTCATAATTAGCTTCTGTGGTAGGAACCTTGATTACTGCAACTTCTTACGTACGTGTATTTTGAGTTCAATTGCTGTTCGCTCTTCTCAGAAGTATTATGGTTTCTATTATTTTAGTTTAGTTGAATGATAAAAGATCTTTTGGTTTGGTGAAGACAAACACCAAAACAGAATACAAATGTATAAAGTGGAAGAATTAGGATTCAAAACCCTCCCTCTCTCCGAAAACAATGGTAAGAGCTTCCTTCACTTACAGGCCGAGGCACGTATGCTCCTAGATTCCTGCAACTTCTTCTTATGTACACTATATATCGCGATGTTATCTGTTAAGCAAGTAATATATATATATATATATATATATATATATTAAACAAGCAATAAATACTGATTTATTTAGCAGTTTCAAGTTAATCAGAATTGATTCTTTTTAAGTTAAGTATAACTCAACTTCCCAAACTCTTATACCCTATACTATAAAAAACACAACTCTCTTCGCACAAATTGTCAGAGCTACTTTAATCTCTCTTCGCACAAATTGTCAGAGCTACTTTAATCCGTCATCCATCGCAGTCTGATTCATAATCACCGGTATGTATGTGTGAATGTGACCGTGAGTTCTTATTTCTTTCATAGAATCTATGTATGTGTGAATGTGACCGTGAGTTCTTATTTTTCTTCCATAGAATCTATTTGATCTTGTATCTTAACTAGTAGTGAGAATAGTTTTCTGACTATAAAAATAGTAAAACTGACTGAGTTTGGATACAGTTTAAATGGATGGGACAATAACAGGAATGAACGAAGAAGCCTCTGCCCCTAAAAGGCGGAGAATTCATAGCAGTGACAGAATACGAGAATCTTCGTCCAAAAACTCGAGAAGATGGGAGGACCTGAATCCCGATATTCTTGCAAAAATATTTGATGGCTTGTCCTTCTTTCAGTTATCTCGCAGTATCTCCTCAGTTTGCCGTTCTTGGCAATTAGTCTGTTGGTATAAATTTTTCTGGGGGGAAAAAAAACTTAATTTGAAACACCTCGTGCCTGCTCTTGGGATTGCTGAGCCAGTCACTTGGAGTTCATTTATTCTCTATGAAAGACAGAATGATAAAGCTGTGGACACTAAGTTGATGAAAGCCTTAAAGGGTATAATGGAGGGATACGATGGATACGGATTTCCATTAGAGCAGTGGAGGTGGTCTATCCAAACCCTTTGTATTCCTCAACATTTCGGAATTTTGGACCAGCATCTTATTTACATTGCAGAAAGGTAAGCAATTCTAAAATTTATGCCATAACTTTTTAATTCCTTAATTTCCTTGATTCAACATCTTCACCAATAAATTGCAGAACTACTCGTCTTGAAAGGCTATCGCTATTCGACTCCTCAAGGCTAACAACAACTGGATTTGCAAAAGCAGCATCTAACTGGAAAAATGTTAAAATAATATATCTTGGAATGGTAAAATCCCAATATGTGAGCGACATAGTCGAGGAGATTGGCAAAAACTGCTCTTCACTTGAATTTCTCTGTCTGCACGCTTTCGGTTTACATTTAACGCAAGAGAATGCATCCGTAATAGTTAAAAGTCTGCAGCAAGTGAAGAAGCTGAAGTTTAATGGAACTTACTTACACAGAGATGGATTAAAATATATTTTCTCCAATCCTTTTGGGGAAGTAGAAATTCAATTCACTAATTGTTACATACTGGACGAACAGCCCCCAGAATATGGACAGCATGTTTGTCATGTAAGTAGGCGAACTTTCAATTTTAAAAGAAAAGAAAGTGATGGGAAATTTTGTTTTGTAGATACTGCAGAATATTTGAAGACCTTTCTGAAGAGATGGATGGATATTGAGTCGGACTAAAAATACAATGGTGGTATTGGTTTAGATGATATATGTATAAACATCTATAATTCGGCTGTGGTCTATTGTTGCTGGGATTTCTATTTCGTTTAACAGTTGGACAGTGCTGTTAATATTATTAGTTTTTATTTCCTGTTCTCCTTCTTTTCTCTTCGATCATTGTTTTTGCCAATGTGATTATTGTAAAACGGTTGATTTCCTATAGGGAGGGATTAATCGTTCAATGCAGTGTCCGATAAACGGAACTTTTATGATTTGGAGCCAACAAAAGGGAGATGAGACATCAGAACATCTATATATATATATATATGTATATTTCTCTTCCAATATGTTTCCATGGAGGAAGCTAAAGCTAACACTCATAGTATTAGTTTTCAATTCGGTCTCTATTGCTCCTTCCATCCTCCTGTATAATTGTCAGTGGCTTGATCCTATATTCTATCTTGATAGAAAAATAGGGAGAAACTGAGATTCCAGGAAAGGATTTGTTTAACCTCAGATTGCTAGTAAATTTCCAAAGCTATGCTGATACCAGTCTTATTTGATTTCAGTACTGCCACACACACACATATATCTGAATTCATTTTGAGAAGAGGAATAAATACTAAATCATGGGAGAAATGGGAAAAGTTATGGCAGACTCCTGCTGCTAAGTGCAAATTGGCAGTAAAGGAGTTCTTTAACACAATGTAGTTTTTCTTTTACTCAGAAGTTGCTTGCACCTTCCAACCAGCCACGATAGTGACGGAGAAGATAAGAACGTTCAGGATTTGTGGGAACATTCGTACATAACAGTTTTGACTTCTGCGAACAGTTTTGATTTCAATCAACTGCTTTATTTGTGGCATCATATAGTAGAGGATACTAATGTACTCTTGACAGGTGTGAGTGAAGAGCTGGCCATCGAATTGAACTTTGGGATTATGCTCTAACTGGGTGCTCTAATGGCCCCGCCCAACAATAAATGTCTCCTTTAGGAGACTTCATAAAGATGGCACATTTTTCCATTTTGATTTCGACAGATAGATTGAACCTCTGATGTAAAATGGACGATGACTTCAGTGCACACAAATCATGGAAACAATGAATCCGAAGACTTTTAGCCGTTGTAAGTCTCTGTACAAGAGGTCCGCATCAGCCTTAAACGGAGCCACCGGTTGGTCGAAACGTGTCCAATCGAAATTATCAAATCCATTTCCTTGATTGATTGATGAAAGAACCCATTGTTTTATTTGCACGTGAAATACTGTTTGCCTCGCGTAGAACTCAGATAAGCCGCCGAGAATTTGTGGTGGAACACAAACGAAACAGTGAGAATCAGAATTTCCACAGTTTACAAGGACTTTCCACAGGCTCCCAGTGTATTAGGTTCCATCTTAGATTAAGATTCTTCTATGAGCTGAACTTCTTGTATACAACATACAAATTTATAATTGTTGCTACCAAATAGAAACAAAAATGAAGGTAATCATATGATATTATTAATGAACACATGCTACAAAAAGTTAATTCAAAACAAAAATATGCATGGATTATAATTTGATCATTTGATCAAATGGCTATTGAACAGGACTCACATAAGATTAATATGTAAATTATATAATTCAGTAGTTTGGATCTCAAATATTGTGACATTTGCTGTTTATTATTACGCAAGTCTAGTGGCATCCAAGCTATCAAACAAAATTCTGCAGTAACTTTCCCTCTCATCTTCAGTGCTGCCATTGACATAGGCTGTGGAGGATGAATTCAATGGAGTCGAGTTTGATGACGGCGTTGGTAGAAGCGAGACAAAACCCATGTTTGAGATGCTGCCACCGCTAATATTGTTGGAAAAAAACCCTTGGTTTTGGGACAAGAGAGAGCCAATCCTCGAAACATTTTCAGTTGATATGCTAAGTTGCTCTCCGTTATCCTGACACAAGTTTGGTAGAACATTTTGCCAGCTAAAGTTGGTGGGGTTTGAAGAAAATTGCTCCCAATTTGTTTGCAGAACCTGGGTTTCGTCCAGATGTTGAGGATTTGGGTCACCTGTTGGATTTGTGCAAGGTTGATCAACTGGGTACTGGAGAAGGTTTTGTTGGAAGGAGTGGTTTTGTTCAAGATTTTGAGGGATAAATTCTGCATTTCTGCTTTGGCAAGATAAAAGAGTGGTGGCTAAATTCAGAAGATCTGGATTCAGTAACGATCCAAGGCCAAACAGATTTGAAACATTAATTAACTGAGAGGAGTTGTAAAAAGATGAGCTAAGAATGGAAGAGAGTTCAAGAAGATCAAGGTGAGGGTTATGAGTCACTGGATCTATTCCCATTCTGAGTAGTTTCTTCTTAATGTGAGTGTTCCAATAGTTCTTGATCTCGTTATCAGTTCTTCCTGGCAAGCGAGAAGCAATTGCAGACCACCTAAAGTAAAATGAACATGAGAAAATTAGACAATAATTAAAGAAAGGAACCTTTTGACTTGTATAAGCCTAGAGATATAAACTAATACAATTCAAAAGTTTTCCAGCAAGAAAGTCCATGAAGTGGTTACATAATTACTAGAATACTACGTAGTTAGTACAGAAATTCCTCAAAAGAAGAGTTTCTCGACAAGAAACTATAGAAAGAAGAGAAAAAGAAAAGTTTTGAGAGGGGAGTGTGCAACTCACTTGTTTCCAAGAACTCTGTGCAGTTGTATTATGGTCTCTTCTTCTTCAACTGAGAACTTTCCTCTCTTGATATCAGGTCTCAAGTAGTTTGTCCATCGCAGACGGCAACTCTTTCCGCACCTCTTTAGCCCTGCTCAAAGCACACTACCAATTAAACTCTGATATTCTGAAAAATTATTGAACAGATAATTGGCGAACGCCAACAATTATTCATTCAAAACATGATCAATATGTACCTGCATTTTTTGGAAGAACTCTCCATCTTCCATGTCCATGTTTCTGAATATAATCAATAAGCTTCTGATCTTCCTCCGCAGTCCATGGACCTTTCTTCAGTCCATTTTTGTCAGAGCAAGGTGACTTTCCCATTCAGTATGAAATTCTTGAAAACTAAGTGTTATGGTAAGAGAATTGAAAGAGTGAAACGTTGGTGGGTTGAAATGTATGAGAACATGGGCATATAAACTGCGTAAAATAGATGGCAGGCAAGGTAAGAAAAAATGACCAAGTCAACGGGATTCGGTACCGCCCAATGTTCATCTCTCAAATACGTGGCTTCTTCTGAAGAAAAACACACGCACCCTACAAACAAAACGATACCCTCTTTCAACCTTTGAATGTAAAAGTAAAACTTCTACGTCCGAATTCTCAATGATCTTAATCACGTAAGCATGCAGCTGGCTTGCATGCAAAGCTTAATTACGTCAAGTGAAACCACGGCTTTACAGTAATTCCAACTTCCCAATTTTTCTTTTTAATGTTTTGTTCTCGTCATCGATTGGCTAGAGAGTCGCCGAGTCAATGACGGGTTCATCGTTTGGTTTTGGTCTGTCTCAAATCCTACAACAGGGTGACACATTCAAATCGTTCTCCTGCCTGTGGAACATTCTTACTTTTGTAAGACGTATTAGCTGTCACCAGAAGATGATTGCCGCGTAAGCTAATGATCTAGTCCGATGGGACCACCTGCTTGCACGGCTCGATCCATGGCACCACGGCCTACGAGTTCAATTAAGCTCCATGCAGTCAGCCAGTCGGCTAGCCAAAGTGGCTAAACTTTATATTAATAAATTAAGAGAAAAGCAAGTGAATTCAACTTTGACACTCTCCCTAATTCATAAAGTGGCTCTAAAAGGAAACGGTCATGCTATGCTGCAAAGAAAAGTTCGAACTTGCTTTGTCACATGCAGATTTATTTCGATGGGTCGACACGTAACCGAGCAACGATGAATTGTCGAAGAAAATCTGTCTCCCGGAGAGTTGCAACAGTAAATTGGTGTTGTTTGCAAGGTTGAATCCAAATATCTCCTTGTCAGGTCAAAATTAATTTCACCACAGCCAAATGTTACAAGTGCTTGCATCGCTCTAAAGGTAGGAAGCTTTCGTTTTCTTCATTTACTGGTCTTCGGCGTGAGGGAGATACAGGATCACAACGTGGCGTGGAAACTGTAATATGAATACACATCAAATGTTATAGAAATTTAGTTTTCAAAATTTCAAATCAAACGGATGTGAACAGATTGATTAATGCAAGAATTTCTTCAAGCCCTTCTTTCTCTCATGCCCACTAACTCCTTAGATATTTGACTTGCATGATCGGATTTCCATGGTAAAATCAAGTCATGTTGGGAAGAAAACAATTTAGACACTCATCGTAGGAGTAGTGTAGTCAGTGCACTGAATCCAGCCTTGCTAGTTTAGTATGTCTATTTCTAGCCAACTGTATCAGAGTCAAAGATGCATGATATATAGTCATTCGGTTTCTTCATTTAACTTTTGATATTATTATAGGCACACAATGCTACAATCTGTGGATAGACATTCCTTATATATCATATTCCTAGCCTGATGTGACTACATATATAATATTTCTAATACAATCCTTCATCGATTTGACACACCAAATGCCTTTCAGAAATTACTTTCGATCACTTACATTCCCCAATAATTGAAACAACCATTTGGGTAACTTCTCAAACTGTAATCTTCCTCTGATCAAATAATCTTATGTGAAAGGATACAAGAAAACTGGGATTGTGATGTGAAAGAGTGTACGAGAGAGAGAGCGAGAATCATTCAGATTTTCCCTTGAGAAAACAACTGTTGGTTTCAACTCTTAAGGTTTATTTCAATACAGATGCCTTGTTCCCATGGAATAACCCTTCAATTGAAGATCATGTATAGATATATTATTCAGCTCTTGTAGCTAGGTCCCCACTCATTTTATCCTGGCTAGCTAGCCAGCAATGTTGCATTAAAACTCTTGACTGTTTGGCACTTTGCTTGTCAACAATAGTTTGGGGATAAGTTTGAAAAACAGCAGTCAAATAACTTTTTTTTATGATAGAAATTAAAAGCTCAGCAATACAGCTCAGCTGCTCATGTGATCGATTGATATCCAGGATATCATGGCAACTACTATTCAAAAATGGAACATGCATGCTATGCTCTATTTTGAAATTCCATTTCTCTTAATTTACTCCTTAAATTTTTGCACATCAATTTGAGTCAAAGATCGATGATTCATTGAATTATATGGTTTCGGCAGTTCATTGAACTATAATTTCCAGTCAATGATGCAGTAATTAAGATCCTGCTAGCATAGCTTCCACGAGTCAGAAATCGTATTCAAGCTTACGATGATAGATCAACATCGAGAGATCTTGAACATAGACCTGACACCTCATTCATCTTCAGTCATAGATGCTCTCTCATGATCATATTCAATTTATTAGATGTTGCACTGTTGAAATAGTTGTATGAAATTTACATCTCAACCATTGAACACTCTTGAAGTGACGGCTGGATCATCAGGAAGGAAAATCAACAAGAAAATGCATGGAATGAAAGCCGGGAACTGGAGTTAGGTCCAAAATTGAAGTTAACTGATCCATCATGCAAGTCATAATTGACAATTCAATGAATGGAAATAGTGGTACTTTGAACCCCTTCCACTTCAGTTTGTTGATATATTTGGTCAGCGGTTACATCAAATAAGCACGTGAAAATAAACATGAGGTGCATGTAATCGCACCAAAGCCATCGCTTTGAAATAATTATACTTCCTGTACAACATTAAAATCGATCTATACACAGATAAGTGTGCAACGAGTTAGCTGTTAAGAGAGTTAACAAGGAGTGAAAACGTTGTCTACCTTATAAAATCAAATCGGGAAATCTGAAGTGTTGAATGGTTTGCTTGCAAGTGTAAGTCTCTTCATTTCCGTGGGTTTCACAGGGTTGGCTTATCGGCTTTTCAGCCTTGACATGCTATCTGTTATCTTTCTTCGATTTTTACGGGCGATTGCTCGAACAGCCCCCCTATCGGATAAGCTTTGTGCGTTGAATATAATCACCATATAGAAGACAAGACTAAGGTCAACTACATTTATTTAACTCATCAACTAAGATAGCTTTTTGAATTATGACAGTGATTTTAACAACCCCATTATTTGTTTGCGGAGAAAAAGCACACCCACTTCTCCAAATTACAATTCCATTGGTCCTCAAAATCGATGCAATTATCCGGTAGTAAATCACGACAATGATTTGACTTTGGTATAAGTTGGCCAATTAATTAAATTACTAGAATATTTGGTATGGTTACTTGTGATGGTAAGATTATTAGATACATACTTTGAACCATTGGATAATCATTATAATAAGGTGATTAACCAATTATTAATTGAAATTTACAGACCCTAGACAATCACTACAACATTGCTTGCTGATTCATCTCACCATCGATGGTCAAGACTATGCCTATAACTTCCTATATCAAATTCTGAAGAGGCTTCTGATTGGCCATTCGTACGTGCATGGATTTGCTGGCCAGCAACCCAAACTTTGAAGATCAAATATTTCTTTATGCCATGACACCTTGATGGGCTCAAAACTCTTTCTCAATGGGCCCAACTAATTTTGGACCATGTTCCAGGATCCAGTCCTTGTCTGGAGTCCAACATGTTGCTCTCATTTTCTTGAATTTATCCACTAATTTCTGTCAAAATTTTGTCCTACCCACGTTAATATTGAGATTAATTATAATAATTTAGCGAGCAGACTTTTAAAATTAATTTCCATTTTGTTCGGATAAATATTATCTATCGTCAAAGGATAAATTAAAAATGTTCACAAAATGGTTAAAGGAGATTGGAACACGTCATCAAACAATCGACAAATTGGAATTTGCCATCTCATTCCCGCTTCCCAATAGAATTTCTAAATTACTCGTAAGCTTGACCTGTCGCGTTCTCATTGGATAACTTCCTCCGTAGTGTCTTCCCGAATCGACGAACCCACGCAGGACCATATTACGTAGCATGGAAAAACCATCGTTAGTGACAAGAGGAGAAGAGAAACTTCTTCGTCTTGTTTGTTTGTTTGTTTGCTCTCTTTCTACTCTCTTTCCTTTTAATGGTTTTTTATTCTTCTGGGTGTGTTTGCTTTTACACTGTTTATTCATGAAATGCATTCTTTATTCATCGAAAGCGCGTTCTTCTCCACACCACAGTATGTTCCATTTATTTCGCCTCCGCTGTCTTTCTTTGATTCTTTGAAGGGACAAATATTTTTCAGGTAGACCATCAGCCTTTCTGGAATAATTCAACTCGGCCAAGTTATTGCATAGATTATCGTTATATTTAGTTATCGGCGTTTTCGTCATCTTTCTTTTCTTCTTTGTTTCGTTATCTCCCTGTAACCGAACGGAAATGAAAGGAAAATTGGGATTCGCGAACAACGTTGCCTCTGGTTCTGGGAACATCTTGCGCCCCATTCAAGATCTTCTACGCAAAAGGTTCGATTCAATCAATATGAGCTTATGCATTTAAATTCATGTTAATTTCTATGTGTAAATTGTGATGTTAATTAACTAACTGTCTTTGTATCACTAGGTTTTCTCCATAGGCTGATTCTTGTTAAATTATGCCCTCGAATTTTGATCAAAATAAATGGAAATTGGGGAATTTGATATGATTGTTATTTTCAGATTAAGTTTTCAGTATTAAGAATTGAACTGTCCTATTCTTTCTGGATTTGCAAAAAATATGATGTTTCTTCTTGTTATGCGCCTTGTGAAAGAAATAAAATAGCTTAATGTTAGCACGCAATAGTTTTGAAGTTTCAAGTTTGTGTATAATTTAGTATATTTGAGTTTATTCTCAAGATGAATGAATTCCATGAGTAATGTAAATTTCCTTCTCAAATAAAATTGCTTTCTTACTTTCTCTTTAAATCATTTATGCAGTTTACTATTAAAATTTTCTCATAAAATAATCCTTAGATGATCTAAAATTATATGGCAGCACATAGTTTTGTCTGTATTAAAACTTGTTATTTACCTTTCAGGGCGGGTGTGAACAAGCAAATCTATTTATCTTTACTAGATTTCTGAATTTGATGACCTCCTTTGATGTAATATGCAGTTCGGAGGAACCAGTGGCTTATCCCGAGTTTAAGGGCCTTTTAAAGGATTGCTACATTCCTAATTACATTCTTGTACCTGGATCTGAGGTCAAAATTCCTCCCCTCATACCTGCCTGTCCAGTGCTTGTGTTCATTAACACCAAAAGTGGCGGCCAGTTGGGTGGGAAACTTTTGCTTACTTATCGCTCTCTTCTTAATGAACACCAGGTAATTTTATCCATTACAAGATCATGATCTCCTGGAATAATGTGTGCTCTTGTGACTATAAGAGTTAATTTGCTCATAGTGGAATTGATGATGCCTGGGTGTTTGAATTTTCAGGTTATTGATTTGGCAGAAAAGGCCCCTGATAAGGTGTTACGTGAGCTTTTTGTCACCTTGGCAAAGTTCAAGCATGACGGAGATGTTTTTGCTTCGGAAATTGAGAAGAGATTGAGGCTAATTGTCAGTTTGCTTGTTTATTAAGAATTTATGTGTATGAATAGTTATAGACCAATGTTTATATATTTTCCTTTCTGTGTGTCTTTGGTTTTCATCTCTAATGTATGCTCTGGAAATCAGGTTGCTGGTGGAGATGGCACAGCTAGCTGGCTCCTAGGAGTTGTTAGTGATCTTAAACTGCACTATTCTCCTCCAATTGCTACAGTGCCATTGGGAACTGGAAACAACCTCCCATTCTCATTTGGTTGGGTAGGTTAAACCTTCTGATTTCTTCCCCATAGTAAACATATAGTCAGCACAGAAACCATGCGTTTGAGTCATAATTAACTGGTATTTTATTCTGTATATTTTGTTTAATATTTCAGGGGAAAAAAAATCCAACTGTAGATCAGCAATCTGTGCTATCATTCCTGGAACAAGTAAAGAATGCAAAGGAAATGAAAATCGACAGGTGATGCATCCATGAGAGGTTACATCTAGTGGTACTTAACTTTAAGAGTTGAAACTTGGATAAAATCTACAAGTTGCCTCATTGTATTTAATGTGAGAGAAATTTTTTGATAAGTCTAATATGCATCCAATTGCTAGAATTTATGGAAGAAGCAAGTTTTCAAAATAAGATTTAGTGGGTTGCTGTACCTTTTATAAATGCCATGTTGGATGTGCCATCATTTCAAATGCCATGTTGACTTTTCTCCTAAAATTCCATCTAAGCCTTTTTTGGGTGTTCATGTGAGGGCTTTGCAACCTGAACTGAGTTTTTGAGACTTAAAAACTAATAAGATGGAAAATTTTTGTTTTCCAGAATCTCCTTAATTTTAAATCAATGCGAAAAGCTTCAACCATCAGTCAACATGTTGATGAGATGCAGGGAAAGGATCATGATACAAATACTATGATTTCATCATTTTTCCTCCACCCTTGCCATACATAATAAAAAACCTTTCTAGACTGGACCGATTATTTATATTTAACCGTAAGCACTCTTAACTAAGTGCTGAAACATGGTATATACTTGCTGGGTTAATTGGATCTCAAAGTCAATTCACATCATCCTTAGGTTTGGCATAAACAGTAAGCCGGGCCGATGGAACTTTTTTTCCCCCTTTGTTCATGTGTAGTTTCAGTTTTCAACTGTTGTAGTTTAAGTGGGAAGTTTAAATGCTTCTCGCTTGATTTTTTATTATCCTTTATTGATTACCCATTGTACCTTTTCTTCTTGAATTTCAGCTGGCATATTATCATGAGAATGAAGGCTCCACGAGAAGGATCTTGTGATCCCATTGCTCCTCTTGAACTGCCCCATTCTTTGCATGCATTTCACCGTGTCTGTCATACGGATACGCTGAATGTGGTATGCCTTCCTTCCTTTCTTTATGCGCTAGTACTATACGCTCCTTTTCTATTTATGATAACTTGTTTTCTCCTTTGTTCATAAATAAGAGATTTATTGTATGTGAACAAGTGATCTGAGGTCTTGTTTCAATATCCTTATTTATATCTCTTCCCCTATTCTAGTTCTATCACATGTTAAATTTCCTCTAGAGAGACAGAAAGAAAGTGAGTGAACTGAATCCATTCATTTATGACCAAAACAGCCTTTTGATTCTTTTCTATCCTACTGAGAATGGAGCTACGAGGGGGAAATTACATAATATTTACTTGGGGACAACTTGAAATCTGAAAAAGAAAAATGAAAGTTGAAGTTTCAAAATAATACAGCGTTTCCCTTCACAGACTTCACTTGTGTGCTTCATATGTTAATTACCTTAGTTGCCAAATATGAAAGTAAACGAGTGAAATTCGCTTATTTTTTGCATCATGACCATGAAGAAAATTAACAGGGTATGAGATGTGCTCGGGTATTTCAGTCACAATCAGAAGCCAGATCATAAACTAAGTCAAGAAAGATGAAAGGAGTGTGTGTGTGTGTGTGTCATAAAAATAAACAGAGTATGAGATGTGCTCTGGTATTTCGGTCACAATCAGAAGCCAGATCATAAACTAAGTCAAGAAAGATGAAAGGAGTGTGTGTGTGTGTAATAGTTAGTATGTAGACTTTAGATACATTATCATTCTCTGTTGTTTGTTTTCCTTTGTGATGTTTATTTGCTCAGCGTTGCTTTCCTGGCTTACTGGAAAATGGCTTGTCCATTATTCTCAGGACGGGTATCACACATTTCGTGGAGGGTTTTGGAACTATTTCAGCATGGGTAAGAAATCTAAATTGCAGTGACCTCCAATGTCACATTAGGGTAATTACTGAGTTTATTGACCAATATGTTCTTTCTGTAGGAATAGATGCCCAAGTATCATATGCATTTCATTCTGAGAGGAAGTTACACCCAGAAAAGTTCCAAAATCAGTTAGTTAATCAGGTATGAATGCATTTCTGACTTTGGCAAGAATGTTGGTAGTAATTTGGCTGCTGTTGACATTCTTTTTTGGTTGGAGCAGAGTAACTATTTGAAGCTTGCTGGTACTGAAGGAGGGTTTTTTGCTTTACGTCACCCTTCTTCAAGGTGAGTCTTTAAATAGATGGCTAGTGATATTTCTTGAAAAAATATCAATTATTCATCTTTCATCAATTCAGGCCATTTTGAGAACAACCATCCGGAAGGCTTGATGTTACATTTTATGTCAAAGCTAGCTTAATAATTTTAGTTATGTTGATAACAATTGTTTTGCAAAACTAAAATCCCTGTGTCATATAACATCATAATGAGCATCTCTCTCTTCCAGACAATTTGATTATCAAAATTCTGAATCGCATTTTCCAACACATCTTTTGGAGTCACCCTGTTTTGTTTCTATCCGTGCTGCTTTGCGGTTCACTGTGAAAGGAACACCATCTTCAGAAAAAAAACTTTGACATGGCAGACACTTTCATTCATCTTTTCAAAAATATCTTTATTGATGATTTTGTTTGCAATATATTTATGCTTATTTATTGTGTGAAAGATAATTACCAATTTTTAGCCATTGTACTTGTGCACTTCCATTGTGTTGAACTATTTATTTAATCAACGAACAAGCTCTGGCATTGTTGGTTTGAGGGTTTAAGATTTGAATGATATATTGGTATTGTAATTGAGTATATAACAGTTCAATAGTATGATTGTTCTAATAGATACAGCTTCATTTTCCATCTGCCTAATTTTGTTTTGATTTATGGTTTGATTTATTCTGCCAGTTTCCCTTCTGTTTGGTTGTCAACATTTGTGTATTTGTGTGATTTGTAATACAGAAACATCTCACAGCTCACAAAAGTTAAAATTATGAAAAAGCAAGGCCAATGGGAGGAGCTCATCATACCCTGCCAGTGAGACGATCCATTCTATTCCCGATTCTGGTTAATAAATTCATTTACATTTGATTCCTCGTTTCATTCTTATTTTTTCTCACTCATTTCTACAGCATTAGGTCCATTGTTTGCCTCAACTTGCCCAGTTTTTCTGGTGGACTAGATCCTTGGGGAAAACCATATAGGAAGAAGTTTCGTGAGGTTAGTTCTGAACTGGTTCTCACTTTGTCTACTCCAGAGTTAACAAATAAAAACATGTTTGCAACATTCTGTCTCCCAATTGGAAATTCATTACTAATTCTTGATAACATTGATTTTCAGAGGGGTTTGACTCCTCCATATGTAGACGATGGCCTGATTGAGATTGTTGGCTTTAGAAATGCTTGGCATGGCCTTGTTTTGTTGGCCCCAAATGGACATGGAACTCGTCTAGCTCAGGTATGAAGATAAGCAGGGGTTTTATGATCAAATATGAAAATTGCTCCTTTGCAAAAGTGCGCAGCTCATGTTTAGAAAAGCCTATTTTATCTGTGCTCCCTCTGCTTAATGGTTTTTATATTTTCCTACAGGCAAAAAGAATCCGTTTCGAGTTTCAAAAGGGAGCTGCCGATCATACATTCATGAGGATTGATGGAGAGCCATGGAAACAACCTCTCCCTGCTGATGATGATACTGTAGTCGTGGAAATTTCTCACCTCCGTCAAGTGAACATTCTTGCCACCCCTCACTGTCGTTCGAGAAGCATGCATGATCCTTCCTCTCCTGTCAGTAACCACGGCGAAGATT
Organism: Xylocarpus granatum; assembly: GCA_019650275.1. Lineage (NCBI taxonomy): Eukaryota > Viridiplantae > Streptophyta > Magnoliopsida > Sapindales > Meliaceae > Xylocarpus > Xylocarpus granatum. The sequence continues at coordinate 371,998 of BNST01000866.1, read as the reverse complement.
ACGATAGCAACGAAGACGAATCTTCCGAAGAATGTGAAGAGCGGAGGAAATTTGGTGCAGCTGACACTTTCAAAATTCCTGAAGGCGTTGAGATAGCTCACCTTAGTTGAAACCTGCTCTTCTTCTTCTTTTTTTGTTTCCCAACTCGAACATCTTCTTTTTCCATCTGTTATTAAGCCTTAAGGTTGTGGTTGATGATGAATTTTTTTTGTAATTTGTCCGTCTATGTAAAGCTGAATACTGTGTGTATGTTGTACAGTTTTGCAATATACAAGTTTGTAATTCATCTCTCGCTAGCCTCATAGTCAGAAAATCACTACTTGCTTACAAATTAACATCTAATCACAATGGTAAAATTAGTAAGTAATTCCAGAGCTGTGTTTACTTAATAAATGCAGACCACAATTGTGTTACTTACTCCAGTACTGATGTTACCATCAACTCGGAAGTCTTCTTCAAGTATTAATAGTAATAATCAATTATCTTTAAATAAAATAAAATATTTAAACTAATTTCTGGGTGTACATTATGAATGTCCTTTTAGTATTATAAAATTACAGCCATGCATATTTTTGAGAGAGTCAGTCAGGAATATAATATAATAGGATTAATAACATGTGCAAGAAGGTGAACCAAGGATCAAGAAAAAGCACATGGTTTTTCTTCCAAAAACCATGGGTACTGCTTTTCCCTCAACCCGAGCCTCTGGTTTTCTACCGCGCTATAAATACTCTGCTCTCTTCTTTTTTCAAAACCCATTGTAATTGCCGTGAAGCCCACTTCAATTTTACAAATCAATCGATTAATCTGCTTATTCCAAGTAGTCGCAGGGTTGGAATTTCCCGAAAACAGATCAAACATGAGTGCGGCGAGGCAAGCTTGGTTTGTGGCAGCCAGTATTGGAGCAGTTGAGGCGTTGAAAGACCAAGTTGGAATTTGCAGATGGAATTTTATTATTCGGTCGATGCAGCAACATGCCAAGAATAATTTAAGGTCGTCCATTAATCAGGCCAATAAGGCAATCTCTTCTTCTTCTGCTTCTTCCTCTGCCTTGAGGGAGATTTCCAATCATTATAACAAGGCGAAGAAATCAGAGGATTCGGTGAAAAGGGTCATGGATTTGAGCTGTTGGGGTCCTAGTACTGTTAGATTTTGATCATGCGATCATAGTATTGATTGTAATTTTGATTGTTTCTTTACTTTTCAATAAAGAAATTAATGTTTTCTATTTATGGGTTGTGAGTGCTTTCTAAGATTTTACCAAGTGCATTGTCAACAATACACTTTTTCTAACTCCAGATTCTTGTGTCTTCCGGCAAATAATAATAACAAGAGAAACAAATATAATTATGTTGGTTTTAGACCGCCTGTTGTTTCTTTACCAGCCATGCTTCTATAGACAAAGGATCATCCATCCCTCAATATTTCTCTACCACCACAAACAAGAGATTTTCAAGCAACAGTTAGTACGAGTACTGCAAAAGCTTGGATGGGTGCAGTGGAAGCATCTAAAGAAGAAGCAAAGCAGGAATTTGCAGATGGAATCATAACCCAAAATCTCTGCAACAACATGCAATGAATAATATCAGTCTTTGCTCATGCTCAGGCCAACAAAATTTCAATTGAGATGAGATATAATGGCAATAACCAATCAAAGGAATCCAAGGACAAGATCCTGCATTTGTGCTGTTGGGTTCTCAATACTGTTAGATTTTACAGTAATTGTAAATGTTAGATGCATTCTTTTTTCTTCTCCATCTAGTTTAAGGATTAAAAATTCAATGCACACGATTTTTTCAAAAGAAAAAAAATAATTCTGACATGTGAAACTCATAATTAATTAATGTGATAACAAAAAATTAATATTATAGGAATAGTTTAATTATTTTTAATAAGAATTAACTATCTATTTGATACTAATAATTAAATTATTTTTTTATTTTATAAAATATAAAATTTGTGCTAATGGTATGTTGTTCTCCATTATTATGACTGTCTATAAATGCCCACTTATTCGATTTTTCATTTAGCAAATACACTATGTTAATCTTCTAGACAATTGCTTTGTGGGAATCCTGTGATGATGCCAAAGCTGACCCCGCACCAGCGGTCAAGGAATAAAGAGGTCTATAGCCGCGTGCTTGAGCCAAAAGCACTGCAATTACAAGACCTTTAAGTCAGCAGTCGGCAGCAAGCAATTCTCAATTTGTAACCCGTCCTCACCCCTTGAATTTGAAAAAACCAGCAGTGTCCACAAACCCAGGAGCCGAACCCACGACTCCATCCTCAGTTTTCAGAAAACCACTCGCTTAATTCCCCAGGAAACAAACACGTATGTACACCCACCACCGTTTCTAATCTTAGGAAACCTTTTTCACGGATCATTAATATTCCTCTTTATAAATATAAATGCATTGGCCAGACCCAACAAAGTTTTACTCACGAACTCAGCAAAATTCTCAACGACCTTCTGCAATAGTCGCAAAATCCAACTCAATACTTTTTTAATTTTCTCTTTGCTGTTCTGTTCTCTCTTTAAATTAAGGCCAGAGACAGCGAAAAAGGGAAGCAGAGATGAGCAGTAATGGTGGCAGAGTTTGCAAGTATGATACGGCATTCAAGTCTGCATCAGAATCCGCTGGCTGCAATTATCATAATAATAATAATTCTGTTAGGCGAATGGCTGGTGCTGGTGCTGGTGCTGCTGGTGTTAAAAATACTCAGATTAGCCAGAAGCTTTATGGCTGCGGAGATGCAGATGACAAGAGGCAAAAGAGACAACAAGAGAAGGCTGAGATGCTCTGGCATTTAATTTGCTGGGGACCCCATTAGAGGCTTCAAATACCGTGTGTTTACCCGTATGATAACGCTGGAAATACGTAAATATGCTTTTGTCGATGCTTGTCTCTTGGGGCACGTTTGGCAGCAGGTCATTAGATCGTACGAAACCATAAGGATGTTACCTTTGGTTAAACATTAGACATGGAATGGGCTGACTGCCCATTGTTTTAACCAGCATGAAGCAAATGCTAGCCGGGCCTGACCCGAGCCTTGACTGATAGTTTATATAATAAATATTTATTTTAATAAATTAATATATTATTATTATAAAACAACAAAATTTAAATATTATTTTATGGGGGCACATAAACAACGTCATAATTAATTTACCAAGTTCCCAACCAACCCTGCCCAACAAACTCAGCCGACAATTGTAAATGCCGTACAATTACCCTTACCTAATCTGCTCGTTCATAATTAAAACCATTCCCCTCAAGTCAAGATTGCCGTTACTATTTTCCCACGCGCCATCCCAACGCGCTCATTTTCGTTCGTTCTTTACCACGGGGGCAATTTTGCTGTTTGCACTTATCCTCCTCGCCTGTTCTGTCCCTCCCCCACACCTTCACTTTCCGCTAAAAATAGTTGTACCTTGTGATTGAGATTTTGTCCATATTACGACAAATCAACCAACACAAGTTTTGTCCCTGGGGGGTTTTTTTCTTATTTATTTTATTAAAATAATAATAATAATAATAAATTATTTAAATTATATTTTAATAAAATTTATAAATTAATTTTATGATAGAAATTTAAAATATAATCACAATTCTTAATCTTTGTTCATTAAAAAATTCATTAATTTAATACTTATTATAATTAATTAACTTTACTAATTACAACCATCGGGAGGACAAAACAGTTGGGGGGATGTCGTGGGTGTATGCTACGTTCCGTCGTTTGCATGATTTTTATCCAAAGTACAACAACTCCAATGCACGGACTCGAAATCCAATTCAATTCCAGTTTAAGAAACTTTTCAAATCCTATGTGTTAAAAATCGTGAGTCACTCTCTTTTGCAGATTCTCTCTCGTTTATATGCCCAAACTCGTTGCAGACAGGCGCAACTCGACACTTCAACTTCCTTTGAAAATTACTACAGCCTCGTACCGGCGACCTTTGATTTACTGTCATCCATGGCAATCGTAGACCGGAAAAGGTCAAACTCCGACAAGAAGCTGTTTCGGCTGTGTCCGTTTTGGCAAACTGGAACACCTTCATCCTCTACCTCCTCCACACAAAACCTTAATCTTCGCGGCAACAGTAACCGGTACGTGGAGCCTCCCAATTCTAGGTCCCCCAAGACGGTGTCGTCCGTTGCCAGATCGCTGCTACCTCCCCGGCGTAGACTCCGGCTTGATCCTTCCAATAGTCTCTACTTCCCCTGTACGTCACCGATTTTGTCGACGTTGACTTCGTAAATTTAGAGTTTTTTTTTAATATTGTTCGTGCTTTTAAGCTTAATTATCATTCTGGAAGTATTATCTTTGGCTTTTGAAAGCGATAATTTTGTTTCCATTGTTTTGCAGATGAGCCTGGTAAGCAGGTTCGAAGCGCAATAAGGTTAAAAAACACCAGCAAGTCCCACGTGGCATTTAAGGTGGGTTGACTTTCATTTTTAATTTTTTTTTACTTCAATGCGTTACAAAAAATATTAGATTTTTATATTCATGGCTGTAATTTTAATTATTATATTGTTTTCATCGTGATTTGTGTGGTCAAGTAAGTAATCCTGTTGATCTATGAAAGTCTGACTGGTTTGTTTGTTGTTGGTTTAGTTTCAAACAACTGCGCCGAAGAGTTGTTACATGCGGCCTCCTGGCGGCATCCTTGCTCCCGGTGAAAGCATCATCGCAACTGGTAATAAATTGGTTGTTTAACTCTTCTTTACTTCCCGTATGTTGGATTTTATGTGCTTGAGGTTATAATAATGGAAGAGGTGCATTTGGAAGTGGAAGCGCTTTTGACAAAAGTATCTAAAAGCACTTTTCAACCACTCCTACAAGTGCACTTTTAATGACGACAAATACTCTCTAAATGGTATCCATTTTTGATATTTCTTTTATCTGTCATGAAGCATATGCCCTCAATGTCAGCTCCTGTATGTGAATCAGCTGCTTTTATTGTTTTCTATCATTCGTTTGTATTTGGGATTTACTTCTGTTTTGTATATGATGGTTTATAGTGTTCAAGTTTGTGGAGAAGCCGGAGAACAATGAAAAACGACATTTGGACCAGAAGAGTAAGGATAAGTTCAAGATCATGAGTCTGAAAGTAAAAGGAGGGATAGACTACGTGCCGGAACTAGTAAGTCATGATATTTCCCTTTGTTGTTGAATGGCCTATGTTCGCTAAAATTGCTAATGGAAACTCCTGTTTTAGTCGCTCTGTTTTCCTGGCAAGCTCGAAAGTTGCTACCAAATTTTATTCCTAAACTTGCATGAAATATACACTCTTCTTATGATGGCATGTATTGGTTTTAGATCCATGCAATCCCTTGTATTTGAATAATTGGAACAGTTGTGATATTCATCAATGATGGCTTGAGTGGAAGCATATTTTTGAAATCTAAATTTAGAGCTGCTTAAGGAGTATAATTATAGGGTAAATATGGTTTATTGATCTTAGATTTGATAAATATCCACAAGATGAATTGTTTTATGACCAACCCTAATGGAACTGACTTGAATTAACCTAACCCCATCAAAACACAACGATAATAATTTGATTGATACATGTACCTACCTATTAGACCATGCGTTGGAGAGATCTGATCTCCATTACAAGATTTTATCATTTCTCATTTGTTAATTTTTTGGCTTAGTGTGACATACGGATATGCCTATCTGATATTAACATGGAGGGAATCAATGAATGAAAGTGAAAGAAATGAAATTTAACTTTTTTTTATAGTGGACCAATCACTTCCCAGAAAGTCTTTTACTTTGTATGATTTTGATCATTTTTTTTAAATATCAATGTTTATAAAGATTTTGGTTTTTGTTTTTGAATGGAATGGTGGTTAGAATGAGTGATTGGTGAATATAGATTTCAATGACAAATGCATATGGCATAAGGTTAACCTAAAATTTGCTATTTTACCTACACACAGTTTGATGAACAAAGAGATCAGGTAACTGTTGAGCGAATATTGCGGGTTGTATTTCTTCATGCCGAGCGTCCCAGTCCTGTAAGTATGATTTAAATAGTTTGGATACTTATTATAACCGTGTGCATATCTAACTCCATTTTGATTTATATTATTTGCTCATTAATTGCGTTTACATTGTGATTCTTTGGTTTAAGGCATTGGAGAAATTGAAGCTTCAGTTAGCTGAAGCCGAGGTTGCTCTTGAAGCACGCAAAAGGCCTCCGCTAGACACGGGCCCCAGGGTTGTTGGGGAAGGTCTTGTAATAGATGAATGGGTAAGAACATTGAAACTGTGTCAATAAGTGCTCAATTTTCAAACTTTTCTTTTTTTAACTTGGGGTAACATTTCCTTTTTACCTTCTAATTTTCAGAAAGAACGCAGAGAGAAATACCTGGCTCGACAACAGGTTGAAGCAGTTGACTCGCTGTAGTTCGTGGTTTTCTCTTGCTGAAGATGATTTATTTGCCCAGATGGGAGCGGTTTACACCACAACACCCCAATCTGGGGCTTGTCATGAGAGAAGGGTGAAGGTATGGGTCGGCAGTTCAGTACCTCATCTAGAGAAGAATAACTATCGAGTTGCCACTATTTTTCAGATTACAGCAGGGAGTCAGGGTTCCGGCTATTGGGGATGAGCCCTTCTGCTTGTGGATAACGGGGTTTTCATATATTGTTATAAAAATGTAGATGTAAAACGTATGGGCTCAATTTGTATGTCTTTGGTGCCAGGGTGCTCACAGTCACAATCATGTCAGGTTTTTGCCCTGTTATGAGTTCCCAAGATTTGTGATACAGTTTGGGCATGTTTACAGACATCATGAGTTATCCATTTAAAATTGTACCGGAACCACAGGTTTCCAACTTGTAATTAATCGTAACTGGCGGCTTTTGAAGGTTAGTCTACAGTCTGCAGACACCATGCCTTTCTTGTTTGATCACTTGGTAGATTTTCCAATAATTTGTCTGTCAAAAACCTGATATTTCTGTGCTGGATGGAACACTCGTGGAAATAGACATAGTTTTAGCTCAAGCTTGAAAGTTTTGCGTAGCCCTAGTTAAGAAAATTGAAAAAGGGAGGCTGTTACTGTCAACGTGTTGCATAGAGCAGAACAGAGAACAAACGAAAGAATAAATCCAAGACCAAAAGTGGGAGATCTAATTGCCTGTAGAGAGAAACAACATTCTCCATGCATGAGCATGGGACTTGAGTAATAGCCTGGCAAGCTTTAATAAGTGACTTTGACGAGCCTACTAAGATAGGTTTGGTTTTGTCATAAAATCGGTTTCTCATCCCAATTCAGCTGTGAAGCAGAAGTAGTTTTCAATATGATTCATTGTTTGTGGTGTACGAAATGCAGGCCAACTTAAACGTTCTGACAAAAGTTGCAATAATAATAGCCCCAACCTCTTCCAGGATCCTATCATAGATCTTAGCCTTCTGCCCTGCTTCCTTTATGACGTATTCCCAACTAAATTGCTGCCACTGCAGTATTACTCTGGCATTGCTTCATAATTTCTGTCAATTGCCATACTTGTTTGGTTGTCTACTTGTCTCTGTCATGTATAGTTTCTACAACAAAAACTCAGTTCCATAATTCGAAAGCAAATTGAAAAAGGCTGTGCCCCCTGCATTTTCGACACATTTTTACCCTTGCCCTTTCAAAATTTTTTGTGGGATATGAGTGACTGACTCTTTGAAGTTTGCTGTCAGTTAACCGTTTAAAGTTATGGTATTTTAAGTCGAGTTTAACTGAAGAATTTTTGGATCATTATCTGAAACAGTGAGAATGACCCTTTACTAGATGGCTACTTATAGAATAAAGTCAGGAAATAGACGAAGACAAATTGGGATGGGAATATTATTGAGTCCCAGTACATTGCATTGCATATATTCTGTTTTCAAGTGAAACTGAGATGTGATTTTGAAGAGATAAGCGTGACCACTAAATGATGGTCGCTGTCTTTCTCCATATGGAGCTGCTGGTATTTGCCAGTGGTTTCCATATCCAGTACATGTCAACTTGCGCTGCTGCTTCTGCTTAGATTTCTCTTCATAGTTTTCATTTTCTTCAATGTGAGTATGGGGCTTAAAAACAAGGCTTGTGTTCTTTTTACAGTGGGAGCTGCTTTAGGACTTAAGAGATCCTGGGATCAAATCCAATTCATGTGCCCTTGAGCAAGAATGGACTGCAATTGCTTCATCTATGTTGCAAACAAAATTCTTTCAAGATGATGGATCGAAGATTCTCAAGGCTGGAAACGAGAAGCACGGCGCAGCAGAGGAATCCTTGAGGACGGTACTCTATTTGAGTTGCTGGGGACCCAATTGAGGGTCCAATTAGACTCAAAAAGTGCTGTTTGTCCAGAAGTTTTCTCTTTGGTTTGTCAAAATTCCGGTTCAAGTGCCTGAAATTTCCACGGAAACTAGGCCAAGGAAGCGCGCATATATGCGCAGAAATTTGGCTGTGGTTCTTGGTAACAATTGTAAAAGAGTTGCTAACTAAGAATGTCTTTATCTTCCTATCCATCGGCGGCTTCAGCTCTAGATACGGAAATACTATGAACTCAGTTTCAAATTCATGTCATCACTGCAAATGTCTTTTGTTGTATATATCTACATATAGCAGCAGTGTAATAAGAAAGAAAAAAGTTAAAAAAGAAATTAAAATTGTCCAAAAATTAAAAAAGAAGAAACCAATCCTACAACAGAAGACATCATGTACATAAAGGTCTGAAATCAATGGGTTGAATATAATACTGATAAATTCAGGCTCATATATTTTCCGGCAATTGAAAATTCTGTGAACCAAAAATGTGATGAGAATTGTTCTGAACAAAGACAGCAACACCACATTTGCTGCTATTGAAGGTATCCCACAGAGGGAAAGTAACAGTTCCTGATACATTTTTCTTTGCTGAGATATCTTTGACAGTGCAGAGCTTTTCGAGCTTACGAACAACGTAATCATTGGCCAGGACACGCCCTTTGTTCTCTCCGGCCGGGCAGTCAGTCACCAATCCACTCTCATATAGAGCCACCATGACAATGACACCTTGATGATCTACCTTTGACCTCAAAGCTCCTGATAAAGAAACTTGCAGAGATTCTGATGTAGGCCTCTGAAAAGTTGCCTGCATTTTCATATATGGATTATGCATTATAATCACTATGCAGTATAACCCATGTTCTAAACCACTCGTATATTCTTTGAAAAGCCACAAGCAACCAACAAAAAGGAATTATGCAAAATTTTCTTGTTCTTTGAGGAATTATGCTGATCAAAATTAACGTATCTTCCAGCTTTTCAAAAACCTTTAGGGGAGGAACCTATTAGGTTCAGGAGATGGTGATGTGTTGACAACCCATCCACCTATTTGTATAGTTGTTGATCCCCAAACCATCACAATTACTTACTATTTGAACTTGGTATAACACATCTTTCCAATAAATTCTGACCAAATAACGTGCAGAGTTCCATAAGTAAAATCTTTTGACAGGCAAAGTATTATCATCAGATTCGACTTTTAGATCTCTTTGAGAAATTTTCAATTATCTGTAATCATTTAAAGACATCCATCCCTTTAACCAAGATTGCTATTCAGGATTAATTATTATCAGATCATATGACCATGATTTAATCATCAACTTTATCAGATCTCAAGCAGAAATCTCATGTCAGGAAAGTATTTTGTTCATGTTGCAACAAATACCAATATTTTCTTCAATTCCTGCAATTCTATTGAAGTTTCATTTTTGGCACGATCAACAATATTGTACAATCGTAGAAACTCCTTTCCACCGATTCAGTTCTTTCTTTTCACAATTGCATACAACCAGGACCAGGGGAAAATGAGAGACAAAACAGAATATGAGAATGATACGAGATATATACGCACTAACCTGAAACGTAGGACTAGGGAACGTTGGCGCATTGGTGATTGCAGACAACAAACCATCCTGATCATTTCCTTGACACTGAGATCCGCCCTGAATCACCACCTGCGGCGTGAACATAGTGTCGAGATTCAGAGCCTCCACATAAGCCTTCTGCCTGACAGTCCACTGGCTGGATCCGTACGGATCTTTCCAACCCATGTAATCCCAGTAATCAACATGATAAGCCAAAACAATCACAGGTACTTCAAGCTCGAAATCGCCTCTCCCCAGCCTGGATATCAACATCTCTGCCTCCGGTGACGTCGCGCAACCCTGTGAAGAAAACAACTCAACCAGGATCGCACCACCACGACGCTGCTCCTCAGCCGATACATCTGCTGTTACGTTCTTTTCTCGTGCATGTCCTTCATTTGTGCCAGAACTTGTGCCTCTGCCAAAACAGGCGAAGAGACGACGCACCATTTTGTTCTTTTTCCTATCTTGCGTCGTCTCTTCCCCGAAAAAGTAAAAAAAAAGGTTTCTGGCGGTGGTAATCAGAATCACAGGCTGTGAGAGATGATCAAAGATTATATGTATATATGCGATTTATAATATATATACAACTTATATGTATTTACGTGTTGAGATGAGAGAAAACGAAGAAAGAATACGAAGACTAAAAAGGAAATTAATAAGAGTGAGCGGTGAGGAGAGAAAGGTGCTGAGAAAGATGAGCGGGTTTTGAATCATTCTTTGTAATTTTCTTCTTAAATTTTGATTCCGTTTTTGGGGTTTTTGTGTGACAGACGTTGAGTAACAATTGGAGGAAATTGCGTCGCAGACACGAATTTGTCGGCGACACGTTGTTGTTGCAGAATTTGGTTGGCTGTCAGTAAAGAGCTCGCTGGAATAGCAGCAGCTAAGCAACACCACCACAAATTAATATTGGCCAGCTCGATGGAGAAACTTGACAAGGCATCTATCTTAGCCGCAAAGGAATGGAAAATTATGATGAAGACATTGTGTCCGTGTTGTCTGAGATCCATATCTCCGTCTTTCTGTTCGCGGTCAGAAACCTACTTTATGTTTTGAGTGAATGTGATTGTGATTCTGTTGTTCTGTCTGGCGAATCTATGAATCTAGTTTTGGTCTCAGAGCCCTTACCCGTCACCCGCAGGATATCTATAACTTTACACAAGAAGAATTTATACAAGTTTAGTTATCTAATTAAATCCAATTCAACCGTCACAATCAGTTTAAAAAACTTATTAAATTTGATGAAATTAGATTATAAAGAGTACCCACTTCTCAACTTATTCAAATGGGTTCCGAGAATTGTTTAGTGATACAGCATATGGAGACACAACCCCCAGCTCCAATTTCATCAGTCTCACATTCACAATTATCCTTCATTCACCATGCAGATTTGTTTTTGTCTTTTTTTTTAAGTTAACCAAAGAACTTGAAATATTTGTTATTTATAGTCATCTTGAATTTTGTCTTTGTTTCTTTCTTCTTCTTTGTAGGTAGGTAATGAATAATAATTGCCACCTTATATTTGACAGGTTGCAGGCTTGGGCGGTGAAAGTTGGGTTGCTATTTAGCCATTTCTTTCACAAGCAACAAAAAAATTAAATTACTTTTGGCATTATTGTTCCCAAACCATACGCTATTTCAGGAATAAAGTCGTTCTGCTGGTCATTGATATCATAATATATGTCTGGAGAAATCCTGAACCACACAATTCTTTTAAAACACAAAGTGTCTGAATGCCTAGTTCTTCTTTTTCAAGTTAATCTCTGATGTTAATGATAATTGAACTGGCTAAAGAATCCATTTCTATCCAATCCAGCTCAAGAGTACCTTCCAACATCAATCTCTATAATGTTGCTGGCCTGGATATGTACATGTTCCTGCAAAGTTAGCTTAGCTTCATTGGTCACCTGAAGACAAGACTTGCACGCACCATAAAATTAAAGCACGTAGAAGGGCTGCAGGATAAAAATCTTCCAACATGTATTAGTCTCAGCCTGAAGAAAACTAGCCAAGTTATCCACTCTGCTCCAATTGATTATCGATATGTAGATACTCTTATCTTCTATTTTTGTACTGGTTTCATGTATTTAGACAAATCCCATCATTTCATCTATTAATCTCTATGATTTAGACAATATAATTTATCTTCACGAAATCTGATTTCACCTCACCGACCAACACATGGCAAGATCTCACTGAAAACCACAAAGAGGAAGCCACGCGTCTCATGATAAGGTGGGACCATGTATGAAATCCTTGTAGTTTTTCATCCCATGCAAATCCAGCTCTAAATCCATTTGCTGCTCTCAGTGTAGTTGTACTGTATGGTCCACTAGGCCTAATCGGTATCGAATTGCTCATTGGGATGATGCCACAGCATCCGTTGTTGGCCACAGACAGAACCTATACGTGTTTGACCAAATAGCACCAAGCCTTCAATCTCAGACCCCAAACTCAATATAATCTCCACCACCCAGCTTCCCATTTCAACAGATTTTTAATTGCAGCGTTGCTGCAATATATACCTTCAGTCTTTCAAGCTTTAGTTTCTATTTTTACAGGAAATCTTTGCTAACCCTTTTTATATTAGCCATGTTAGAAGGCAAGGCAGTGATTGATGAGACTGACAAGCTTCAAACCACGCAGCAAGATGCACTTGACTTGGCAGCTAAAGCACTCGATTTCTTCGATGTTACTGAAGCCACCGAGATGGCACGCTTCATTAAAAAGGTACAAAAACATTACCTATTATTTTCATTTTTAATTAGTTTATTATACAGATGAATTGGTTCTCCGGTCTCGTGTTTATGCTACTCAACATTCTTTTCAGAATTATATGCAGTAGCTTAAGTACTGATCGTACGTGATGTTGTTTTAGTTGCAGGACTTCGATAGGACATATGGACCTGGGTGGCAGTGCATCGTAGGGACTGATTTTGGTTCATTCGTGACTCACTGTTTTGGATGCTTTATCTATTTTCGCGTTGGTAGCCTGGCAATCTTGCTCTTCAGGGGCTCTGCTGCTCCAGAGAGTGATGAGACAAACCATTTTGCCAAATTAGAGACACTGAAAGCATGATTAATATTTTATTAATTTTCACTTGCTTCCTCTTGTATCCCGTCTTTTGTAGATTAGATAAACCCAAATGGAAAAGAGAAAATAAAAACCCAATTAAAAGTCTCAAATTCTCCAGTTTATAGCTCAATTTTCATTTTGTGTCTGCTGTCTGTTTGTCGGTCAGTATTCCTTGGCTTATACACACTGCAGGTGTCGATATTCACAGAAGAAACAATTGCTCCTGACAGCATACATAGATAAATTTCTGTATTTGTTTAAAATTACCATCATTGGCTCAACGAAAATGGCAGAAGGGATAGATTGCAATATGTATTAGGAACATTCTTCATTTCCTCTTGCATCAATTTACTTCACCATTTCTCTTATCCGTTCTCTTCTTCTGGAGGATCAACTTTATAAATTTGAGAAATGAAGGGAAATCACTTTTCCATTGGCATTTTCAATTAGCAAGGAGGATATCTTGTTTAGGACAAGCTGCTTTTGTCAATACTGATAGATGATTATCGATCAACCAGTTAATAATGGTTAATATTCTGTATCCTATTTCCTATATACGAACATTAAGATTTGAGCAATCAAAATAACTTGTATATAGAGCAAATGAGCATAACTTGGGTGCGGAAAAGCACATGAGTTCCATAATCAACAGGATAACCTCGATCTGACACATTTTAGAAATCAAAATCTTCTTGATTTGGCTTTGGTGAAGTTAACAAAGCTGTATAAAGCCTGAGCCTATCCTCCCCCATGGATGAAGACCGCGATAAAGGTCTTCTCGGCCGTATAAAGGACAGCGAAGTAAGCGTCAATCGGTGCTTATATCTCCTCCAGGCAAGCTGAATTGCTACAGCCGCCCAAGTTCTCCATCCTGGAGAATAATATCTGGCACTTCTTTTCACTCTTTCTTTAACAAAGGTGTACCTGAAATGTTGGGTAACATATTTCACATCTTCAGCTTCCAGGCCAAATGCCTCCGTTGTTTCCAGGGTTATCAGGGTTGATGAAGATGGCGGCAGCCTTTCGATGAAGGGTCTTCTGAGGCACCAGGATAAAAGTTCATCGCCACTGAAGTTTCCGGGGCCTAACATGCAGCAACTTTTGATGTTGTTGTGGAGAATTTGGCTGCTTTGAATATGCCCTCTTACTACAAATAACATTCTTTGGACTGGATCACCCTCTCTTGCTATCTACATGAATGAGTTTAAAAATTGGGTTGGTTAATAATTGACGGTGATTTCATATAAAATATCCGAGTTATTAGTGGTTAATTATTGAAACTATTATGATCTTACCACTTCGCCCTTGGTAAATATCAAGGACTTCACTCGATCACAGATGTTCTCGAGCACTAAATCATCCATATGTTGAAACAATGGTACCTTAAAAAAAGAAAGAAAAATGTTGAATTCAAGTGAGTTCTAATGTATACAAATATATCCTATACAAACAATAAATTTTGTGGTCGTTTGTAGGCAATACCTGTCTTACTAAGTCCAAACAGAGGTGGTATTTGATGTCTCTTCTTAAGCCCTCAGGGAGGTTGCTGATCATCTCACATTCATCAACACCGCGCATCGCAGCCCATCGCTGCCGCTCGTAGTTGCAAACCCGCTGCCGGAACCCAGGAGGCAACTGCCTCTTCCTCATCCACCATTCTATGTTCCTCATCTTCAACTGCATTGCTTGTTTCTTCGACGTTGTTGCATGCAAGAACACCTACTTCATTCATTCCCCGCAAACATAAAACCATTCAAATTTCGGTAATATTTTCTCAGGTTTTAATATTTCAGAATTCAATTGCCTCCCATTTTAGCTCATAAAAGTTCTGTAATTGAGTCAATAATTTTGTTGTTAATTACTTAATTAGAGAATGACTAACTACCTTGATATTTCCAATTAACATAGTGACTAAAAGGAGCCCACTGGTTAGAACGATAATGTTGAAAACAACTTCTAACCATTCTGTCGTGCTCTCCAGGTTCCCGAAAGTGCTGTTCACAAACGTTGATTGTCATTTGTCGGTCATAATGAACAAAGATATTGAAGAGACAAAAGTATAGGTAATATATTTTATATGTACCCAACAAAATTAAATAATAATCAGAACATATAAGATGATTTTATTACACAATTACAGTTGTATTGAAAGCTTTGTCATGATTTAACTACCACTTTATTGCCTAATGTTTTGTCTTGAGTGGTTTTAGTCACGTTTCTTTTTGTATGTTTTTATTTTTTAAGGAAAAGAAAACCTTAAAGGCTCTTTACCACCAAATATGCAAAGAAATAATTGTTTCTGCTTTATTTTGGTCTGTCTAGGGCCAGGCATAAAAGTAGGTAGGTATATAATTATATTATGTCAACAATCAAAGCTGCAAGAACTCCATTTCCGCAGTAACTAAACAGAATCAAATCTTTTAAGGAGCTAACAAACAAAACAAGAAGGAGACAAATCTACCAACCCTAACTTGGCAATACATGGGTTAGCTTTGAAAGAAAATGGTGAAAATAATAGCTTTCGTTACCTGAGAGTCATTAGGCCCCAAAAGATGGGAAACAGTATCTTCTCCAAACGATTGTCGTTTGTAACAAGTTGAACAGTCCATTTATAAGCTCCATAGTCGTAATTATAGGTACTCTCTATACATGTTGATCTTGCTTGCTTGTTTTCTGCCCAAAATAGCCTGGCTGTATCACTTACCATGTTTGTTGTCCCATAATAAATTGGATCTTTGCATGACAGTAATTTAAGGTCACACCCATTTGTTTCTCTGCACTGCTCTCTCAGGCATTTTGCTGATCTCTGAATCCCCAACAAATACCAACAAGCTCCTGCCGCCTGCACATTCATCACACATGAAACTTGTTAACCATCTGAACTCTTGTGTTTCAACCCGGTAGGTTTAGGTATATCTTTCTGGAGGAAAACCAATATGCCACGTTAGTTTACATTGCTACTAAATTTACCACTTTAGATTCTCATTGTTTTTTTTTCCATTAATATATGCAGACATGGGTCTATGAAATTTGCATTGTAGCTACTGTTAACAGAAGATATACGCTATTGCAACAGTACTGAGAGACAAATCTTAATAGCTTATTCTTGCAATCATGTTTGAGATCTCAGGTTCAACCCATGATTGATATTGCAACATATGATTGATCAAAAGAAGGATAAAATTATTATTTATTTCCCAACTCTTGACCATAGCCCATTATTAATTAATTGCATCTTTCTTCTTTTATGTCGATTGAGTTGGAAAACTTCCGGCCCTTTCAAGCCCTAAGCATGCAATTAATTAATTCTCAAAAGCACCTGAGTGCGGGCTTATAAAAAGGATTTTAACAGGGCTTTAGATGATATCCTCGCACTTTACCCAAAAAACAGAAATTTTGAAGATTTTGTGTTCACAGTCCGTTTATGATTTAATCTTTAAAACAATATATATTTCTGTAATAAAAGACAAATCGACGTGAAAATTCAAGCACTAAACGGATTATAGTTTTGAATAAAAGAAGTAAAAAGGTAAAAATTTAACACGAGAAAAAGGTAACTTACGTGTGATGCAACAAAATATGCGATCATGTTGAGAACAATCCCCCACCAAACAGTTCCAAATATGTAGCCAGAAAGGTTCTGCATGCGACGCAAGAGGCCAACCGAGTGATAAATTTTGGGAAGATATTGGAAGAGAAATATGATCAAGAACACTGTCATCACCAGAGTTATTGATCCTTTCTTCAACAAAGAAGGAATCACAACCCATAGCACAACCTGCAAATATTCAATTCCAAGCTCAATCAATCAATTTCTCAATACCCAAATCGAATTCAGGAAGTATGAGCTACGGATCACTCCAGATTCATCTATTCGAATTACCAGTACCGATTTCACTCTCAGCTAATTATTTGATGATTTTGTCTCTACATTTCCTCTATATAAACAGCATAGACATGCTGAGAAACAGTATCATATAGACTGTTTAGACACAGTATTTTATTCTCTCTGTCATCCCACTTTAGCATGGACCATGTATTATCTGTATCTTTAATTCATTCAGCAATTTACTTTTTACAGTCTCTTTGAAGCTAACGATAAGCAGAGTTAGGGAAATAGGAAATGAGTTACTACTTATAAACTTATTTTAGCCTAATTGGCAAATATTTTATGAGAAATGTTGTAGAAATAAATTGTACAGCAGAAATGACCTCGGCAACGGTGTTCTACTCTACATAAAGGGAAGGCATGCGGGGAGCCCTGGGGTATATTTCCAAAACCGTATTAACAATTAAGCCCCTCTTAATTTAATTTATTACTGCATGCCCAGTAGAAGAGGCATCCCGGCTACTGCATGCACGAAACGACCAATGACTTGCCCTTGTCACCCTTCCCCTTCAGGCCCCAACAAAACAAATGTACTACTCAAAAACAAAAATAATTAAATGAAAGACAGAGAGAGCTAGCTTCCTTGTGTGGCTGTAACTCTCGGGTTTTTGTATACCTCACATTACTATGGTACGACTGAAGTTAATCGTGATAATGATGAATGGCGGTGGTTAATTAATTAATTAAGTGTTTATTAATTTTAATGAATGAAAGAGTTGAGTTACCAGTTTCTTCACCTGAGGTAGAGGAAGGATAACAAAGAGATCAAAGAAGAAACCCTTCTTCGATTTCATGTAACGGAGAGCTACCGACCGAGTATTATTCACCGTGCGAGGCCCACTTGTTATTTCATTATCACCGACACCTACCGTTGCAGCACCAGTGGTGGTGGTGACCGAAGCACCAACGCCGTACCTTCTCTGGGCCATCTTGAGCTGAAGCCACATGTTCCAAACGTGCAAGGCGTCGGTCATGCATCGAAGAGCAGTGACGGTGATGGCGAACCAGCCGTCGACGAAGATACACATGCAGCTGTCGCTGATGGAGAGAGCGTAGAAGAAGAGAGGATCCACGAAGAGTCCGATGGCGCATACTAAGAGAAAAACCCTGTTCCATTCTCGAACCCATTTGGCTCTCGGGTCTAAAACTTGGCCCAAAGACCAACCCGATCTTCTGCGCGTCCCGCCCTCACACGTCGCAAACACGCTCTTGCGTCCATTTTCCGGGCGTTCTTCTTCTTCTTCCTCTTCTCCTTCGTCGACTATTTCTTCTTCTTTGTCATCAGAATCATGGTCAGTGTAGTATTGCATTTGGTTTGCACGTGATATTTCCTGCTCAGTGGCCATGACTAGGGAGAGAAAGGCTGGTTGGTAAGAGAGAATTATTATAACTTGAAAAGAACGAACACAAGGGTAGATATTGAGAGGTTTGCATTCGGAGAAAAAAGAGATAATAATTGGAGAGGTGGTACACGGAAGAGGCAGTAGGGACTCGTGAATGCAAACAAGCTTCTTCATTTCATTTACCATGTTGTCCCTCGAGTGTTGCTTCCGTATACATGTACGAGTATGATCTGCTCTGGCTATTTTCAATGTTGAATTTTTAGTTTAAGAAGGCCATTAATTATACATAACGGTCTTTAATTTATTATATTTGTGTTTATGGTAAGAGACGATAAACACATGTTCGAGTTATATTGGTTACAAAGAGGATGGAAGAGACTCGATACTCAATAGAATCTTGACACCTTTCTTTTATTAACGCATGAATCCAATGCAAGTCTTGTTATATTTTGTATATGTAAAAAAAAATTGTAAACGTAATTTATAGTTACATTGTACTTTAATCAATTGGGTAGGGCTACAGGATTGCATCGGTAGTAGGTATTGATATGATAAGCATGACATAGCACAGCATGGCATTCTTTATGATTGAAATTTGCCAAATCTTCATGCGTCAGTGCAATGGCCTACTTTGATTACTCTCGTGGGTGATGTTGGTGGCACAGACACTTCCGTCTTGTCGCGCCTGTGAACCCATGTTCTCTCGAGAAAAATCTCTTTGATTGGCTAGTAAAATCCCAATAGTCAGTAACCTAAAACAAGGTTCGGTCTAGCTCTGGCCAGTTTTTCAAAAGTTGAGTAGCCGTTTGTTCAAGTTAAAAAGCTTTCAATTATTCACCACTTCCACTCTTGCTTTTTCAACCAACACTGGTAACATTATTTACATTCGTCAATCTCAATCTCGTCGCGCATTTGTCTCGTTTCAAAGTTAGATTTGAGTTTATCTTAATTTTACTCAATTTATTATCTTATTTGTCGTAAAAATTAATGCATTTACTTTGATTTTAATCATACGTCCGTGGCATCATGCTAGAGATTTGGTAAACACTAATCAAAATGTTCTTAATTTGAATCTTCTAGAGTAGAATTGCCAAGGAATAAACAATAGACCTTCGTACCAAGAGATCTTTACAGATAATAAAACTGTCTGTAAAATGTGCCTTCTTTTTGAAACCCCCCCACCTCACGATTAAAAGTATGTTAATGGATAAGTACAACCGTGAGTACCACCGTGAAGGAGGGGCAGAAATCACGGAGGTATGATTGAAGGACCAGCAATTTGGGATATCAAATCAAGCAGTAAATTAATACATCCAACACGTGTAACAAGACAAAACTAGAAGCAGAAGTTCACCTTCTAGTCTAGTTTGAAAACGCAATTAACAGTAATACTGTTGTAATTATAATCTAACCTCCTTTTTTTTTATTTTGATTGTTAGATCCTTTATATTTTGTGAACTATTAAAATATGCTTGCTAGTAAATTGCTTCTGTTTACTTGCTCATTATAAATTTTGTCAGGTTGTCATTACCATCCTTTGTATAAATTTCAATCACTGCAATGCAATGAGAGTGTTCGTACTTCTTCTTCTTATCTGGATTAAGCAGGGTGATCCTGCACCAACCCCATGCACGTGTAAAAGACAAGTCATTTTAAAGAAATTTCCAGATCAAACGGCCTAATAATTGACATGGGAAAGAGGGTACGTTACGAAAAAGATTTTGAAACAACACAAGAAATATAAATAGAAAATAGAAAAACAATAGGTAGGGCAAAGGAAAGAGACTGAAGGGGTGTTGTCTTATTATCGAATAAGTTAAGAGAAATACAGCTTCCATGCAGCTTCGTGATTTTTGTTTGTTTGTTCATCAATTATCCAACTATTCCACGTGCAGTCCCTGCATATTCCTCAAATGAAAGAAAGACATATTCCCGAAGGGTCATCCAAATAATTAGAAACACTTGAAAACAGCAGCGGCAGCAAGCAAGCATTGCTAGCTGCTGATGCATGTTTGATGCTTCCCCTTGCCCATAACAAATTAACTTTCCACGCGTCACTTTCTTTCTTATCACATCTTTAATGATAAAGTTAATAAAAGAATAATAAACTATTGTTTGGTACCCTTAACAAACAAGGTGAATATTATATACACATATATTAGAATGCGGTTCTTCTCTTCTGCAACCAGAAGAATGGAAAACACAGCACAGTCATCTGCCAAATATTGTACGTGTGTTTTCTTCTTTGGTTTCATAAACACACAACAGACAGTACAGTTAAATTAAGCAATTAAATAATTTTTAAGGTAAGGGCACAGAGCACCTTATCTTTAGAATGTTTCTTGGCATAATCCCAAAACCAATTCATTTTTTGAGAAGACAAGCAAGGCAAGGCATTCTAAATCAATAGGAGGTAATGTCTATAATATAACATGATGGGTTGCAATATTATATAAGAAAAGACAACCTAGCCAGTAAAACGACAGCACTCGTAGTGTCAAATATCAATGGTGTTAATTTATTTCAAATTTTTGATGGTCAGTATCTATCAGACCTAGCCAGCTAGCAACATATTCAATTCTTTCATTTCAATATATGTATGTATTTGGGGGGTTGCATGATCTCGTACCTAGCTTAACTCACCTGTGTATCCTATATAACTTTTTCGTGAATTAAAAGTGCCCAAGCTTGCCGGATTGTTGCTATATAACATTTTTGCTGAATGAAAGTCTAGGCTTAGCTCATCTGGCCCTTGACGGATCGTTTGAATTGTTGGAGATATTAGGCAGATATTGAGATGAAGAGGTAGCCAGTTGGGAAGATTATGAGAACCACGAAGATTGAAAAAGGCCAAATTGGAATCTCCTTGCCGATATTATTGCAGCCGATTAAAGATGGTAGCAGCGTTTGCGTTTTCACATTGCGGGAATTGCGGTACCATTTCATTTTCATATATTTGGATGCTTTCACTCTCAAAACCAGCCAAAAAGCCTTGTCAATTGTGTCCGTACACCAACATCAGGAGAAGACGTACTCCATCCGAATTCTTATCCGTATCTCGGATAGCAATCTCATTGAAAACAACAATAAATCATCAGGAAAATTTTATTATTAATCAGCTCAACATCATAAAAAGGGTGTTATGGTCATTTCAAATGGGTTAGGGACATTTAGATAAATTTGTATGGTTCGGGCATGGGACACCAATAGGTGAACCGTGTTATCGGACGGTAAGAATTCTTGTGTTCAATCCCATCAAGCGAAAAGTGGTCAGGTTAAAAAAAAACAAGGAGAGATTGTATATCATCAATCATTGATGTAATGAAAGTTGAAAACACTACCCACGAACAGAAAACAAACACATGCTAAACAAGAAAATCGTCAATAATGTCTCCGAATTTTGTAGGCTAGCCTTTTAATTAATGGTCATTAACAATAGACCAAATTGGCTAATCATTGATATTTGAATCTCCATGAACATAAATCCAAAACCAATAATTTATGATTCATGCCCATTATTGTCCGATTAAATTTAAAAATAATAATGATATATTTTTATATATATATTTTTAAAAATAGGAATAAATATAAATAAAAATGTATAACATTACTTATAATTGTTTCGACTAAATTTTTAAAAAAAATAATTTGATACTTTTTTTTTCTATTTTCTCTTGAAAATAGGGATAGATAAGACAAAAGGTTGCAAAATCAATTCAATTCTAAAATAGGATATTCTATTTATTGATTATTTTAATTTTATAATTTTAACTCTAGAAAAAAAAATGAAATTAATGATATTAAAATTATGAAAATAGTTGAAATATATTTTTTAAAAAAAAGTGAATAAAAATAATAGAAATAGTTTATCAAAAAATTTGATATATGATAATTCATTTAAAAAATTATATTATTACTTGACTTAATATTACGTATTATAAAAAATAATTTATTTTTTTAATAATAAAATTTGTATATGTAATAATATTATACCGTTTATATATTTATTTACAGTGATTATAATTATTTGATAATTTTAAAATATATATATCATATTTTTAATTAAATTATTAGATAAATAACATGATAAATTAAATTAAATTAAATATTTTAAATAATTTAATTAATTTTTTCTATATAATTCAGATAAAAATATTTTCTTTAATAAATTAGTTATTAAATCAAATTGAAAAATATTTTACGTGAGAGATATGTTTGCACAATTTTAATAATAAATTTTAACATTATATATTATATTTGAGTTTAAAGTATTTATTTAAAATTAATTTTTTTCTATAATTTTAATAAAAAATTCTAAATATTATTTTTTATTAATTGAATAATTATTAAATATAAAATTTGTTTTTTATTTTATATTCAAAAAATAAAATGCAATAAATAAATAAATTTTAATTTTTTAAAATAAAATTGGTTTTGTCAATTTCTTGGTTCAATTTTGGTTTTACAAATTTTAAAACTGGACCTACCTTGAAAAATTAGTTTTGATTTGAAACCAAATATTTTCGATTTGGTCCTCGAAGGTTTCGGTTTTATTCAAAATGGATGCCACTCTTAGATTTATGGGCCACTGGGGACCATTTGAGGAAACATGGGGGATAAATAAATAGTATTGTTGATTCTATTAGTGGGCCACAAAGCCCATAATACAATATATATGTGGACTGTAGACAATTATGAAAAGATGAAACGGGGTAAAAATATAATTATTAAGAAGTATAGGGGTGTAATAAAAATCGGGTACATTTCCCCCTTCTCGACTAGCGCTTTAAAATTCCCCGCCACGTCCCTGAAGCCTCTCTCTTCCTCGACACTTGTCACAGCGCAGCTTCTGTTTTGACCACCAAAACGCAGCGTTTATCTACTCTGAACAACGGGTTTGAGGTAACACCCTGTATACACTAAAACACTGTATAACTTTAGATAAGAGTGTAGGGTTTAATCGTTATTCACTTTGTTGTTGGATTTTAAGTTTCTTTTTGTTAGGGTTTTCTTTTAACATTTTTCCAGATTTTTTACTTTGTTACATTCTTACAGAGCTAATACTTTTTCAAGCGTATGATTTGTTCAAGCACTAATACCATAGGAGTGCTTTTGGGTTTAAATAGGTGCAAAGTTTGGCAGCATGGGAGAACAGCCAAGGTAATTATTTTGTTTTGCTTTTAATAAGGAAAAAATTGTTCAACAATAAAGTAAAGAAATGTTGACAGGTTGCTATTTTCTAAACATTAATAGCATTGAAAAAGAAAAAAATTCGGGCGTTTAGTTTTAGTCTAAGCTAAGTAGTTGTTTGCTTTTTGATATTTGAGTGATTGGCGACAAAACTTAAAAGTATAATGTCTGGGTGGCTGTTATGATGTAATTTTTACTTATTTAATGTCTGATCTTAGGAAAGGGTTAAGGTAAATGAACATGTTGTGACCATTTTTATTACTGTTTGTGGATTGTGCTATTAGAATGACCTCTATCACTGATATGTGGATCCTCTCATTCCATGATATCTTGGTTGTCATAGCTAAAGTGTAGTATTTTGGAATTATTACCCATTTTCTTTGTGCATTGGTAATTATCCTTAACTTATGGAAGTCTTAGGTTGTATTTTTAATTAGGTAATTTAGCAATAGAATTGGAATTGGGGGTCATTTCTTTGGGAAAGTCAGAGGAAAGCTTTCCAATTCCACACAATTGCAATTTTGCTAACTCTTTATTTTGAGGAGCACCTCTGTGAGTAGATTGCAACAAGTGTTTGAGTGGTGACTTCTATCCAATTAGCATTCTTCTCATCTGACATGATCATCTTGCAATTTTATAATAATCTAAATGGTATAGGAGAAATTCATTAGTTGTAAACGTGTAATTCCTGTACAAAAATATATCTGATCATTTATGATGAAAGGAATTCCCAGGGAGGATGTTGCCAGTACGCTTCGTATTCTTGTTGCTACGGATTGCCATCTGGGTTACATGGAGAAAGATGAAATAAGGCGGCATGATTCATTCCAGGCATTTGAGGAGATATGCACAATAGCAGAGCAAAAAGAGGTGATAATCAATTATTTTCTCTGATTACATTCTTATTATTGCCGGTGTATTTTTCAGTTTGTGACTATTCATATTTCCTGTATTTGTTTATGTATATGTGAACTTTTTGCATTTGTTACACCCACTGTCTTGAATTTCTTTCAGTAGCTTCTCATTCATCTTTAGCAGAAAACTCGTGTATTGTATTTGCCAACTGCTCATTTCTCACTGCTGTCAACTTCATCCTGTAGCTACTTCTCCTCCTCATTTAATGTTTATGGAAACTTGAAAAGTTTGCTCTTGCAAATGGATGTGTTTCTTTAGGGTTTCTCTGACAATAATGTTCTTTCATTTCAAACTAATAGGTATTGGAAATCATAGAACCAGCGTGTTTGCATTTTAGTGTTTTTCTTTCTTTTTCTTCCCATCTCACAACCGGCTTCTTATGTGGTACAGGTGGACTTCATACTCCTTGGTGGTGATCTGTTCCATGAGAATAAGCCCTCAAGGTCAACACTGGTTAAGGTCATTGAGATTCTTCGTCGCCACTGCCTAAATGATCGACCAGTGCAGTTTCAAGTTGTTAGTGACCAGACTGTAAATTTTCAAAATAAGTAATGACACATTCTGCCTTTAAATCTACTTCATTTTGTAGATAATTTTAATGATGTGTTAGTTTGTCATAGACTTGGTGAGTTTGTTTCTAAGATAACTCATTCATAACTTGATCACTATAGTTAAATTTTGATTGCGAGTACTAAGTTGAGGCTATTTACAAAGCCATGCCATTTTGTGATAAAATTCCTACTCTACCAAGTTGAGGCTATTCTTTTTCAATTTCATTTTATGTTGACACGTGCTTTTTTTTTGTTCCTTTCGTTGCTTCAGTTTTAAAAACTTTTCCGTGCACACCTTGCCTCAAACCATGAAATTAAGCTCACAATGATTGCATCCTGTCAATGATGGACGTAGACACAAACACTCATGTGTAGGCATATACATCCTACTAGAAATATTGTTATGTGAATCTTCAAAAATATTATTAAGTTTATAACAAGTGCCACTCTCAACAGATTTGGTCATGTAAATTATGAAGACCCTCATTTCAATGTTGGATTACCAGTATTTAGTATTCATGGAAACCATGATGATCCCGCTGGAGTGGTATGCATTTTACCTTGACATGCTATATTTTTGTTGTTAATCTTTTGATATTTTCTGTAAATGCCATTTGCTTAGTCTGTCATGGATGCTTGTCTTTGTTTATAGAGCTTGTGATGTACCATCTTAATGCTTGGGTTTGGATTAAAAGCATAACGAAGGAAAATCAAGCTACTGGTATAGTCTTTGATGGCAGTGCTATGTAGAAGTTGGTACAAGTCTATTTGCCTGCTCAATGGAACTGCAAACATGAATACTTTAAGGGGCAGCAAATAATGTGTATTGAGAAAAAACTGGCTGAGTATGATTATCAGTTGCAAACAACTATATTTTTTCAGTACCATACCCTTATTTTATTAAACAGCATTTTTCCCATTCATTAAAACAAATTCAGACATTAGACTTGTCATGGATGAAAATTGACTTAACTGAAGACATTGCTCTGGTAAAGTGCATTGGGATAATTCAGTATAGAGTAGCTTTCTCCTGCTTTCTCTTTTTTCTCATAAATTAGTCTTACCTGATACCATTATGATTCCATGTTATGTGACTTTTAATACTCCCATCTGAGGATTATCAATACACTGAAAGTTTTATTCCTATCTGTGGTCAATGGTGACAGGACAACCTTTCTGCAGTTGATATTCTTTCAACATGCAATCTTGTGAACTACTTTGGGAAAATGGTTCTTGGGGGCTCTGGTGTTGGTCAGATCACTCTCTACCCTATTCTTATCAAAAAGGTGTGTTGGTAAATTTTAGAAAATGATTATATATATAAGAGCTAAGTGTTCTTTTAGCATGATTTGTGACTCATATTGCAGGGTTCAACAGCTGTAGCTCTCTATGGTCTTGGGAACATTAGGGATGAAAGGCTCAATAGAATGTTTCAGGTACTCTGTGCAGGCCATTTGCTTTACAGCTGTTTAATTAAGATGCTTATTTGTTGCGTCTATCTTTGATTTTGTAGACTCCGCATGCTGTACAATGGATGCGTCCTGAAGCTCAAGAAGGATGCCAATTGTCAGACTGGTTCAACATTCTGATACTGCATCAAAACAGGTTGTCTGTGCTTGTGCAAATGCATGCACTCTTATGTAAGCTTGAATTGGGCACTATAGTTGTCTATAGTGTAAAACTCCTAATGTGTTATCTATATTTGTAATTTTGACCTGCTAAGGCAATCACAGGGTGAAGACAAACCCTAAAAATGCAATAAATGAGCACTTTTTACCAAGGTTCCTGGACTTCGTGGTATGGGGCCATGAACATGAATGTCTCATTGACCCTAAGGTTCCAATGACACTGTAATTTCTTTACCATACATTAATTTTGTTTATTAGAAAGTCTCTCTAAAATAGAAGAGGATTGTGATTTCAACAGGAAGTACCAGGGATGGGATTTCATATCACACAACCAGGTTCTTCAGTGGCGACATCATTGATTGAAGGGGAATCCAAGCCAAAGCATGCACTTCTATTAGAAATTAAGGTTTTCACTGGCAAAATGACTTTATTTTTTCATTGAGAACTATTACTTGTTTTCACTGTGTTTGATAATGGTGCATTGCTGTATAGGGAAATCAATATCGTCCAACAAAGATACCTTTGACTTCCGTGAGGCCATTCGAGTATACGGAGGTGAAATGTATAACTTTCTTTCGTCTTTGGAAGAACTTTGTGTGGCTTACTCTTATGTTTTTGAGGCAGGTTGTACTAAAAGATGAAGCAGACATAGATCCCAATGATCAAAACTCAATTCTTGAACATTTGGACAAAGTGGTACGGTTGCTTGGACTTTCCGGGTTTCTAGTTTTCACTTTTAGTTATGTATGATGTTAATCTTGGTGGCAGTTCAATATATTTCTTTATGTCACCTATATCATAATAACTTCATTTCAGGTCAGAAATCTAATAGAGAGGTCTAGCAAAAAGGCAGTTAAGAGATCGGAGCTCAAGCTTCCATTAGTGCGAGTTAAGGTAATTTCTGCCTAAATCCAACAATGATGCCACCATGAAAAGATGATTTTAGATTCAAGTTTCTTGCTCACCTGCTTTCTCTTGCCCCACCATTTCACCTCTAGCTAAGGTCAGCCTATTCTGTGTCATTGCCACAATCTTGTGTCTCTACTGTCATATTTGGGTCTTCTGAAATTCTTCAATCCATGTTAATTTAACAAAACATTAATTTGACATACATATTTAGTTTTATTTAGTCATATTTTCCATTAACTTTTTGAGAGTGTTGTTCCTTTATTGACATGCTGTCCATGGATTTTCTCCTTTGAAATCTTCAGCTTGAATGACACGTCTTTCATGCTACTGTGCTGCATGTAACTGAGCTCTCTTAGATGATTTTTGTCATCTTAATCCTATTAGCACTTTGACCACTTTATTTTCTAGAAATTGCATTCATCTCTCTCCTAGTTCTCTCTTTTAGGACCTCTTATCCATCTTAACATTGTCCTTATGGTACAAATTGTTTATTGCATATGATCCATGAAGCATAGTTTTACTCCTAGTCCTAGCTATGTTAACGCTTTTCTGAGCTCAGCCTTTATCCTTATCCTATCATCAAAATGTCCACTCCCCAGTAGAGTGCTCACAAACTTCTCCGATTGATCTTGGCAGGTGGATTACTCTGGATTCATGACAATAAATCCTCAAAGATTTGGGCAGAAATACGTGGGAAAGGTATCCCAGCTATGACTCTTTCTTTGCTGGAAGTAACTGCTTTTTTAACTTAGCATACATTATAGGGGTAAAAATGATCATTTTTAAAATTTTTGCAGGTTGCAAATCCCCAGGACATTCTAATATTCTCAAAGAGCTCTAAAAAGGGTCGAAGCGAAGGTAATTTAAGTTGTTTATGTTTGTAAATTAAGGTAACATTTCACCTTGTAGATCTGATAGTGTAAAAGGCACCCCACTAAATTGGACTTTCAATGAACTTTTGCTTAGCAAAACTGGTGCATGCATTTATCATACAAACTTATGCAAAAAGGAATCACTAAATAATTTTTGAAAGTCTTTCAACTTGTTTATGCAAGTATGCACGTTTTTCATAGAGAAAGAGAGAGCTAGAAAGTTTAAACCTTTGTTGAGGTTTATAATATGTGCACATGATATTTTGGAAGCTAACTCCCTCACTTTTTATGTATATTTAAAAGAGAGTTTTGTCCTTTTGCATGGTGGATTTTATGTGTGCGGGAAAATGTTGATTTTGGATGTATATGGGTTTTCTTCCATTGCATGATTAGACCGGGGGAAATGGATTGGTGAAGCCTAGTCTGGCATCCAACATAATTGTTCCCCATAATGCTTAGGCTTCAGTTTGCTGTTAATTTCATTTTTCCTTTCTGAACATTTTAGGTTCTAGGATTTTGACTGCAATGAGATCACTTGGACATTGGGATGTAGAGTTCCTTTTATGTCAGAAGTCTGCTTTTACCGTTTAACTACGAGATGTTATCTCTATATTTTGTTCACTGAAACATACCTGTTTTTGATTTAACATTATTTTTTTTCTGATTTTTAATTATAAATCCTGCAGTATTGGCATTAGAAGTCGATGCCATAATAATTGTCTTTCTTTCACATTGTAGCTAAAATTGATGAATCTGAAAAGCTTCGACCGGAAGAACTAAATCAACAAAACATTGAGGCATTAGTCGCTGAAAACAATCTGGTAATTAACTACCATTTTTTCACAATCATGTTAGTATGACATATCATCTCAATTGGCACTTTTAATTTTGTCTACAGGTTATGCTAAGCCAAATGTATATCATATAGTAATCAAGAATCTCTATTGAAAATTTTGACCAGCAACGATTTGTGTAGAAAATAACTGATTCAATGTATCCTTGTAGGTGTGATTTTTAGTTTTGTAAGCATGGGCTCTATGTTGTGACTAAACTTCATATCAATTTTGGCAAAGTTCCAATTTTTTAGGCACAGGTTTAGTGGTTTGAATACTGTCCTTGTTGAAGATTTTCCTCCTGGTTGCTCTACCAGATGGTTCTTATGTTACTAGAAATGAAAAAGGAAGATGGTACTTAAGAACCTGTAACAGGAATAAATAAAAACTTATTTTATTTTCGGCCTCTCATTATAATGGTTTTGTTGCAGAAAATGGAGATTATTCCAGTCAACGATTTGGATGTTGCTTTGCACAATTTTGTGAACAAGGATGACAAATTGGCTTTTTATTCTTGTGTACGATACAATCTTGAAGAAATGCGTGTAAGTACTTCATATTATCTTCCGCGATGTAGCAAGAATATTGCAAAGGATTCTGGATTGATGATCCTGGATTGATTTTAGGTCCATTACCTTTATATGATTATGAATTTTGTATGGAAGTAAGTCAATATAGATCTTGCACTTGTTTGCTCCTGATGCATTATTATTTTTTGTGTTCTTTCATTTTTACGAATGCTAATGATTACTTCCATTTGCTCTGCAGCACAAAATTGCTAAGGATTCTGATACTATGAAATTTGAAGAGGAAGATTTAATTATTAAAGTTGGAGAGAGCTTGGAGGCATGGGTTTTATTTTATCTTTAGTGCCTCTTTCCTTAATGTCCTTCTTACCATGAAGTAACGAATTCTAATGTTGTTTTTTGTTGTCCAAATGTAGTCTAACTAATGCTTTACCTTACCCCTAAAAAACAGTTTTGCCTGGAAGATAATGTAGATGGTTCATGTCTTTGAGTCACTACCTATCTGGTCTCTTGGGACAGTTGGTAACTGCTGCTTAAATTATTTACTGTTGCTTGCTAATATGTATTACATCTGCCTGTGCTCTCCCAAGCTTATGGCTATGAGGATCTACTCCATAGAAGAGCGGCATCTCCTGCAGAACCCTTTTTTTTTAAAACTACTCTGTCCTCTATTCTTTTGGACTCTTGTTTTTGGATTGTGTTTGTAAAAGTGGTATGGTAGATCATACAACCTTGCAAAATGTACTAAATTTGAATAGCCATTGAGTTGGCATAGAATGGGAATTTTCGGAAGACGCAATCTATGATATCCTTGCCCACTAAGTGACATCTAAGATAATTGATGATATATCCTTTGCAGGAACGCATTAAGGAAAGGTCTGTACACTCTAAGGATACTCCACAGTTTGCATCCAGTGCTATGTCTTTGGAGGTAATTTTAAAGTTATTTTCCTCAGCAGAAACTCTTGAGTGATTTCCATTTTCTCTGAAGTCATGTATATTGGATTGTCGAATATAATCCTAATTCTATGTAGCAAAATTTTTGTTTCTCCTGCATATAGGAGATAAGGAGTAAAACTTCAGCAGGAATTGCAAGTGCTGTTTCCTTCAGTGATGATGAAGACACAACACAGATAACTGGCACAAAGTCTGCCACTAGAGGTCGGAAAGGATTATCAGTTTCTAGGTCATCTCGTGATGCCTTGGAACTAGATAAAAGTAAAACTTCAACGAGAGGAAAGGGAAGGGGCAGAGGCAGAGGGTCTAGTAGCTTGAAGCAAACAACTCTTGATGCAACTCTTGGATTTCATCAATCTCAAAGGTTAATTTGGGTCCTGATGATGGATACATTGATATTGTCTGTTATGAAAACTTGTGTTTTAAGATCTGGTAGAAAAATCTAAGATATATGCCAGTAATTTTCTGCAGATCTGCATCAGTTGCTGCAAAAGCTGCAGTCCAAAGCCTTGTTGATGAGGAGGATAACATAGCTTCTGCTTCTAGTGAAGAAATGGGAAATTATGAAATTAATGAGGTTGATGGCAGTTCGGTATGGACTATCTTCTTGATTATTGGAATTGGTGTCCATTCATATAAAAATGACTTTTTTTTGTATTGTTCTCCTGTTATACAGTTATAACCATACTGCTCGTACAGTTCTTTCCTATTCTATAATTTTTGCTGTTACATTTTTTATTTTTTTGATAATTTGCACTAAACTGCATATATGCTCACACATGAAACCCTTCTGCTGCCCCCCAATTTGGGGTGAGAAAAATGTACTGGTGGAAATTGGGTGATGTTGAATTAATCCCCTGCAAAGATAATATTCTTTACCTTGGGTAATTTCTGTGCTTATTTATTGACTCTAATGTTACTATTACTGTGTTGGGCATGCTGATGTATTACATTGACTCAAGTATGAACTTCTTGATTATGTGGATTGAAACCAGTGCCTCTATTTGTTGCAGGACGATGAAAGCCACCAACGTAAAGGTAGCAAAAGAGCTGCACCAAAGGGAAGAGGTAGAGGTGGTACACTCTCCAAGCGGGGAAGGAAATCGGATAACTCTTCACTTCATAGAATGCTAATGAACAGAGATGATGATGACGATGATGACAACGCTCCAAAGAGAAGTAACAAGTCTCAGCCTCGGGTTAGTGATGTTTTCCCCTACTTCTATTTTATCAAAATAAAATAACCTTTCTTACCCCCTCGGGTTTTAAAATGGAACTTTTATCCTCAAATGTCTTTCTGAGATGCTGCTCTCACCATGTTCATAGATTATTTTTTATTTTCTTCCACTACTTCGGCTTCAAGACATGATGAATAGAGAGTGCTGTGATATCTTCGTAAATCACTGTTCAAATATTTCTGACAACTTTATTAAAATGATTCATCATTATTAATAAATATTGAGAAATGAGTGTTAGTTTTCTTTGAATGGCATGATAACACAGTAATTCTTTGAAATGATTTAAAGAATTGAAAACATGTTTTAAGTGTTCGCTTGCTGCTTATATTAAATTGCTTGGTTTCACTCACAGAATTCCAAGCCCTTAAGTTATCATTCCAGTCTTAGGACATGATTACTGCTTGTCCACATTAATTAATGACCAAAATTTGCTTTGCTTTGTAGTTTTGAACATTTTACGGCTAGTCCAGATTTCTGTAGCTTTACCAAACCATGTCATTTGAATTTGTAGGTGACAAGAAATTATGGTGCCTTGAGAAGGTAGGTGACGTCCAAGGAGAAGGCCATACTGAAGAAATATGAAAATATCAAGCGGTAATACTTGGGTTGAAGTGTTTTGAATCATTTTATCCTGAGTATCAAAATGCAATTAAGATATGCGTAACATGTGTTTGATGCTTGCAAAAGAATGTCCCTTATTCAAAGTGACATTGTTATTGTAAGTAATGCAAGGGTTTGATCGTTTGTAATTTGACAGTGCTCTGAGATATATTTCATGCATAAGTAAGTGGGTCTCTCTGTTTCCAAACTGTCACTTGCAATTCGATGATGGGGCATCATGTATAACCACATTTGCTTATATTATAGGCAGTTAAAAACTTTTGGTGTGCGGGAGTAATTTTCTTTGGCCAATTTGTTTTAGTACACGATTTAGAAAAATGAATTTTTGTATTGTAAATTTGTTATTCTGTGCTGTGGATTTCATGCATTGTGCAAGTTGTCATGTCCTGAAGCTCATGGTTAGAACTTGCTGAATACACTTAAAAACACCAAGCATGCCTTAAAGCTCTTATTAAACAATCTAAATTTATGCTTTAAAGCACCAACCTCCTTCAAAACTAAATCAAAGTAATATGAGCTGAGTGAAATTCTATTGAGTGCATCTGTCTACTGGACACCAAGAGGGGAAAGGTGTTAAAAAACAATGAAAAAGAAGTTAATGATTACATTCCAAAATGGGGAGAAAGTTGGGCTTGTTTTGAGTTGTCTCCGTGTTCATCTCTGCATTTGTGGAGGAAACCAAATGTTAATGATTACATGCCATGTACAGACATATATTGTAGCACTACGTCATCACCTTAGTTGGTCGACTCTCTGATACCCATGCCATGAACTTGCTTCCTTGTATTCTTAGATTTTAGTATCTGTGTTGCTCTCATTAATGTTGATATAATTGAATAATTTTCAACACTATTATGCACAAGGAACAATACACCCTGACAATATAGCATGGTATAAGAAAAAAGAATTTAAAATTAAAGAAAATCTAAAGTTTAAACTGGAGGGTATAACTCAGTTGGGAGCGAGTCAGACTGTAGATCTGAAGGTCGCGTGGTCGATCCACGCCCACCGTAACGTAATCTTCACTTATTTTCGCTTTTTTTAAGGCAAAGTGGATGATTGTGTGGATAAAACAGGATATGAGTTGGAGATACTTAAAATCCTTAGCAGTCATTTGATTGGTTAAATCAAACTTCAGAAACCCCACCACGAATTTCCAATTCCATGCATTCTCCACCACACCATTCTCTTGATTCTCATTTCTAGCAGTTATAAGCAACCTTCCTCTACCTAACAACATTGTCTTCAAACACATATTAAAATTGAAGATTCAACAGAAAAACTAAAAAAAAGAACAATCATAACTGAAGATAATGGCATCAATGATGGCAGCGGCAACTGCTAATTCCGGCGCCTCTCTTAGGCCGATCCCATTTCTTGGCAATAGCGGGTCAAGTGTTAACTCTCTCAGAGATGTTGTTTCATTGGGTAATGGCAAGTACACAATGGTGAGCTTCACTTTCATCTCTCTCACGCCCTCTATTTGTTTTCTCAGCTGTTTCTCATACAGTCATTCTTAGAAGCAGAGTATTTTAAATTTAAGGGTACCTAAGTGACTTATTGGTTTGTGTTTAGGGAAATGATCTGTGGTATGGACCAGACAGAGTGAAGTACTTGGGACCCTTTTCAGCACAGACTCCATCATACTTGACCGGAGAGTTTCCAGGTGATTATGGATGGGACACTGCTGGTTTGTCAGCCGATCCTGAGGCCTTTGCCAGGAACAGGGCTCTTGAGGTGATAATTTCGTTCATACCTTTTGCTTCTATTTTACTTTTAATTCTGTGCTTATTTTTCTGGTTTCTTAACTGAGCTGAAATGATTTTGGACGAAACTCAGCCACAAAAGAAAATATATAGAAAATGGAAGGATTAACAGGTAGCTTCAAAAAGCTTTTCAATTTCTTCAATATAACTGCTTGTTTCTCAAAATCTGGATTCACGAGATTCCCACAACCTAAATCATCGTAGACAGCTGCAGTATGATTAGAGAATAATATTGATAGAAATACATTGTTAGGTGATCCACGGGCGTTGGGCTATGCTTGGAGCCCTAGGCTGCATCACCCCGGAAGTCCTCGAGAAATGGGTTAGAGTAGACTTCAAGGAACCAGTTTGGTTCAAAGCTGGAGCTCAAATTTTCTCAGAAGGTGGCCTTGACTACTTGGGCAACCCCAATCTTGTCCATGCCCAAAGCATCCTGGCAGTTCTGGGATTCCAAGTTGTCCTCATGGGGCTCGTCGAGGGATTCAGAATCAACGGCCTTCCCGGTGTTGGAGAAGGAAATGACCTCTACCCTGGTGGCCAATACTTTGACCCTCTTGGCCTTGCCGATGATCCAGTTGCATTTGCTGAACTCAAGGTGAAGGAAATCAAGAATGGCAGGCTAGCCATGTTTTCTATGTTTGGTTTCTTTATTCAAGCTATCGTAACAGGCAAAGGTCCCCTGGAGAACCTCCTTGACCACCTTGACAACCCTGTTGCTAACAATGCTTGGGCCTATGCTACCAAGTTTGTGCCTGGATCATAGACTTATTATTTAACTCTTGTTCTTGTGCAACATAGATTATGAAAACTGTGCCATGAAAATGTCTACTGCTATTTGTTACTTGGTGCTGGTACTGGTCCTGTTTGTTCGGTAAAATAGAAAAATTGCTGAGACGCGAGAATGATCATAAAACTTGAAATCCTTTCTGATAAATTCTTCAAAACTTCAAAAAGCAACGTGAGATTTATGAACAGTTACAACCTGATTCTAAAGGCTTCTAGATCAAGCCTAACAAGAAAATGACATTTTCTTCGGTAGTGAAGAGTGGTAGAATCTACAACTATGAAGCAGCTATAGTGCAGAGCTGCTAGACAATCGTGAGCAAATTTATGTTAAATACTAGGGGCATTTGAGTATTATCAACTACTAGACAAGGCAATATCAACATTTTCCTTTTCATATATGAGTGCTTTGTGCCTTGAAATTCTGGGCATTACATGAAGGACAACAGAATACACACAACCTACGCAATTAATGGCAAAAGAGGACTGAATCTCTATAAGGAAACCTCTATCTGGCTATACACATGCTCATCGGTGGTTCCACCAAGTAACAAAATTGGTAGACGCACAAAATATAATTCCTCCCTAAGCTACCCTCGCACCATATTAACACCCCTAACTACAGCTGCAGAGGTAAGGCAAAGGCACCTGAGGACGGAAACAGTCAGAGGTTTGGAAATGTATCTTTTTTTCCAGTATTCCTCAAGTTATCACCATCTTCTCTTAAGATCAAGAGATATGCTAACTTGAAACAGTATAGTACTACACTCTAGAGCTTATCTTCTCCCACCATTTGCGACGAGTTTTTTCAACTTCTGAATGCCCAAGTTTATGAAGCCTTACTTTTGTATCCCTTAATCTTACTTTGTAGTCTTTCTTCCATGTCTCAAATCTGAGTCTCAATTTCCGAAGTTCTACATCAGGATGCATATTAGGAGTTCGTTGCAATGTTTTCGCCTCAACCAGAGCTTTGGCATCATCATCAAAATTCTGTTTCTGCTGTTCAAATTCCTTAATCAAATTGCTGACAGCAGTCAAACTGCCATTAGACTCTCTCCCAACTCCAACATCAGAAACAGAGTTGGTAAATTTCATGGGCGTACTTCCACCTGGAGTTCGAGATCCCATGGACATTGTATCCTCAGATTCATATAAGTGAGGAGATGTTGAAGAACCAAGTCTACCAAGCTCGCCTGCTGAGTTGTCAGAAGCAAGGCTTTTTCGGGCTGCAGCAAGACTCATCTGTGTCAAAATGCAATTAAAGACTCAGGTATTTTAGTAGTTTAATCATTTGCAGTGCATCTAACATTCTGAGTATTATGACAAATATAACACATCAGTGATTTCATGACTATGTTTATGTATAAACATGTAACTCACTTGTAAAGATGACATTTGCCTTTGCCACATCTCCTCCATTGACTTCATCTTCGCCTCGTATTCCAACCACCTCGATTCATACTGTTGTAATTGCTCACGCAATGCAGAATTCTCCTCTTCCTTTTGGCCCAAAGTTGTTTCAGCCTTCAGAACCCGCCTTTGAAGCTCTGTCAAAGCCGAAGGTAGAGCCTGAACCTGCTCCCATGGAATGTCCTGCTTGACCGAGGAAATCCACCCATTTAGTCCTCTGCTCAACTTTTCATACACAATTAAGAAGAGAAGAGAAAAGAAAAGGCATGCCTGATAATCATTCATAAAGGTTTTCTTCATGTTCAATATAAGCCATGCAGCAGGGTTTATCATAATTGCATAATTCTTTCTCACAATCCAGTTTCTATTGTATTCATTTTATTAACTGTAAATTAATTTCACTATAGAACAAAAGGTTGCCCACTTTTTTGCTATAATCCAAGCATGACTTTTCCATGGTGAACTAACCAAAATTTGACAATATGATTACGTGGGGGAAAAAAAAAGCAATGTGTAAAGTGAGACTATATGAAAAAATGCCGATTATCATCAAATAAGTATGAATGAACCACAACAAATGGAAGAGTTCTCATAGCTATGCATAAAAAGGCGGAGACTAACAACTAATTGCAATAACTGAGAAAAAAAAAGGACACAAAGACAGGAGTAGGAAAAAAGATCTGGAAAGTAGAAATGCATCAGCAGAATACCTTCATGTCTGAACTTTTCCTGCCAGGCTTTCGTTTAGATTTTGCATTCACAGCATTTGCCTGTTTCAAATTATGCACGTAGTTGAAATGCTTCCGAACCAACCAACCACGGATTACTGGAGGCAAATAAAAGGATAAGAGAAAAAGAATTAAGAAATTCTGTGCCATAGTGAAATGGCAATGTTGGCCAATCAACAACATAATTTATACCAGATTGTAAACATATGATTGCTTTCAGCTGCTCATCTAGAATTTTGGGGGCAATAGCTGTACTCCTCTTTGCTACACTAGCAGAACTCCTCCTAGTAATTTCACCACGTATGACTGCATTGTAGAGGTAACTTCATCAACTACGTGAATTGAAAAGCTCAAAAACAAAATCAAGTCCATTAAAAAGAAAGGCCTCTGAATGTTTAAAGAAATCAAGTTATGACTCAAAAACCTGCTCTTTGAGCCACCAGAATAACTATCATTGGTAAGCACAAACAAGTAAGAACCAAAAACTGAAAGATCGCACAGGAGTTATGTTCAATTACTAGGACATGAAGCAAATAAGGTCAAGAATACTGTAGAACCAACACGAATAATTGCATTACATGATTGCAGTGTTATTACTCTGCAGCTGAGTTCACGGAAACGAGAACGAGCCTGGTGACCACGGAAGCATTTTTGAATCCCAACTATGCCTTGCAGAACTTGTTTTCTCCTATCCTCCAATGCAGCAACCTATCAAACAACACAAAACAACAGCATCAGTAAAATAACTAAACAATTCATTGTTATTATACAGAGAAGAGAACATGTTTCAAATCACTGTTTGAAAAACTCAGCACATAGTCAAATCTATTAAGCTATGACACAATCCACTGTAAAATATTAAAAATGGGTAACAAATAATCATCAGATGTACTAATCAAAGAGTTACTATCTTATGCTTCATCTTAAGGAATTCTTAGACATCATCTCATAATTCCTCCTATTCCCTACCTTTGCTAAGTTACAATTTCACACCTAAAATAGTTTCACAAATAATTTTGGTACTCTGGAAAACTTCCACCAGCATTTTACAGATTAATGAGAATATAGAACAATGATATCAACAAAATGGTTTTATACTTCATATACAAAAACATGAAAAACAAATTGACATAATTAAACTACTTTACACTTTTTATTTGTCAATCCCAAATAAGATTATAATTTCTAAAAATTTGGTATTACCAAACATCATCATGGACTAGTCGACTACAATAGGATATAATAAAACATAGCAAATATCATCATGGGCTAGTCAACTACAATAGGATATAATAAAACAAAAAAAAATGTAAAATAAACAAACTTACCTGCCCTGATCGGAGAAACAATTTGGTATAACCAACTTGGTACAATTCAGGACAAACATTTAACTGTTGTATAACAGCCAGTGATGTACTTAATGTGTCCTGAGATACTTGTTTCTCTGAGAGAAGGAATCCATACCTAAAACGCATACAAGTACATAAGAAGACTAAACAGAAGATTTGAACAAAAAACCCCTAAAAGACCAAAGGAGGATTCATTCTCTACCTTTCTGCAAACTCCTGATGCATCATTCGAGTTGGATATCCTGATCTTGAAATTCTAACCGTCTCCAAAACCCCACAACACCTGAGCTGATGTAAAACAAGCTCATCTTCATATATGCCAGGAAGTTGCTTAGTATTCGGCTTTATGCAGCGAATAAAGTGAGGTCTGGTGTTCTCCAACTGGTGCATTAGGTTGAAGAGTTGACCCTAGAAACATGCAAGAGATACTTTAAGGCTGTGCAAAACATGATTCAGGAACATGAAACTTTGAGGTTGTGACAAACATGAAGAATTTATGAAATAAGGTATATTCTCATAGTATATATTGCAAAACTGAAGCACACGAGGACCACAGAACTAAAACAACAACATAGGAAAGTAACAATAACTCTTGTACTCTGAACATCAAATGATATTATGATTTACATAATAGAGATGGTTCAGCAAAATCATTCCAAAAAGTCACATGATAATGTGATAAGTTTCGTAGTTTCAGCATCATATTTGGTGCAAATTGGAAACTTACAACTGCACATGTTATCAGTACCAAATAAGAAACCAGCACATTTACCTTGAATTTTGTACCAACCCTTTGTTTTTGGGAGTCCAATGCACCCAAGTAACTAGATGTAACTGGTTTCTGTGATTCATTAAGCATTTTGGAGGCAAATAACTGTAGTAGTTTGCAAGTACAAGATGATAAGAATTGGATGATATCAGTTTGCAGAGGATCTCGGTTCTTTTCCAGAAATCCGTTTGTATCATATAGAACCTGACAAGAGCGCTAATGTCAAGAAACTGACATGTATTATGAATGAACAACAGGAGCACAACAATATCATTTGGAAGCACAGTGCTCTTCTGTAACAATAGCTATGGTTCTATACTAACTGTGTAACAAGATTGAAAAATCCTAGAAAGTATATGCCTCAAGCCTCTATTTTTGTGTTCTACAGCCTCCTCAGATGCACAATGAAATTTATACATATGAAGTGCTTATATCTGTAACACCCAACTCAAGATGACAAAATTCTTGCTAATATCAAGTACTTAAAATTTTAGCTTTAGCTATGTCATCAATAGAATCACAGTGCAATTAACAATATTAGTAATGTTCTTTAAGTTTCACAAAGGAAAAGTTGGTGATCATATGAAAGTTGAATTTGTAAAACTCCTAAAGAAAATTAAGAAATAACTGACCTCGCCAGCAAAATGACGAATGCTGAAAGCCCTGCCTCTCTCTCCTTTGAAGCAAGAATTGCAATACAAATGATGCTTAAGCTTATTGGCGAATGTCAAATCCGTGGCCTTTGGGAAATTTGATTCCTCATCCAGTAAAGAAATTACTCCCAAAGGTTTCTGCACAGGGTACCACATAATCAAAAGAGAGACAACCACCAAGCTTAAACCCTATATCGAAAAATTTTTAGTTTTAACAATAGACAAGTGCAAAGAAATAATTAATTTTCAGTGCTCAGACAACAAAACTTTTGGGAGCTATTGTAGGAAACAATATCAGGTAAGATAGCATACAGTATAAATATAAAGGCAACCAAAAAAACTTAAAAACTACTATTAAAGTAAATATATATATATATATATGACAAAGTAATGTTGAATTATAGAGATACCTTCTCAATTAAATTCAAGCAGTCTTCATTGTCCTCAAATTCAACCTCGGTCCAATCAATCCCATCCAATTCATACTCCTGAAAGTAGAAAATAACTGGAAATTAGTATTGGAAAAGAAAATACTGCCCCAAGATGGGCATTGATGTCAAAGAAGATAAGGGTGTAAAGCCAGAATAGTTCAGAGAAAAAAACATTTAATAAACAAAAAGAATGAAAAAGAACACCACAAAAGTGCAGCTTCCTGCTAATAGATTGTTCCACCAAAATATATGGCAGAGCCATGGGCTATGTGCAGAAGCGTTTAAAAGAACTTCTCATTATGAAAAATATATAGTTTTAATCTACAGCTCAGCACAAAAGAAACTCTTACCAAAGTACATCTAAGCACAAAATTATGCTCTCTTATAGGGTTTAATCAAAAGAAACATAGTCTCATCAAGATACACCATAGGTGTCACATTTGGTAGCTAGAATATCAAAAAAGTGTCCCTTAGAATACAAGCAGCAGAATGGTAACAGAAAATAGCCTTTGGCTTTCCCATGTATAGTAGCAAGCTATTATGTAATAGCACAAAAACATTTACTAAATGTCATTCTAGCATAGACCTTGAATCCATGAGTAAATATTGCTAAATCCACGACAAAATAAACTTGAAGGAAAACAATAAATTTAACTAATTGAAAGCCATGAAAACATTGTAAGTTTTACAGGTATTTGTGTTCCTTATGCAGGTTGCTTATTGTAAGGCAAAGAAAAGGTTTGGGACTTGTTGAGATATGTTTCAATATTCATTATTTATTTAAAATGGTTTTCCCTCTTGTTTGTTTCAATCACTGAGGGAAACTAATCACAAAAATTCAATGGCAACACAGAAGCCATTAAAAGAATATGATGCATATGTTATGACAAGATATGTCTTCTAATACCTTCTACATCATTGCCAAAGAAGATTATACAAAGCAGCTTCGGGTGCTTACCTCTTGCTCGAGTTTAAACAGATGTCGATTGAAATGTTGTTGAAGCCTCTCATTTGCATAATTTATACAAAATTGTTCAAAGCTATTTTTCTGAAATGAGGATGAGAGATCATCATCATGGATAGAACTTTACACCACAGTAGCCATCACTAAAATAAAAACACAAGCTGCATACCTTAAATGATTCAAAACCATAAATATCCAGGATATTTATGGATCTCCCTATACAAAGTTTTCCCGCATCAAGTGATTTGTTAATTTGTTCTACAAGCCAGTCAAACAAGCTCCTGTATATGAATTTTGCCAAAGCATCCCGGCTATCAATTGCCTGAATGAAAGATAATCAATGGATTGCCATGTTACAACAGATGAGTTATTAGATGCATGCAAAGCACACAAAAGTGCACATGAGCACTGAGGCACAAATAACATGGGGAATAAAGGGATTAATTTGATGATGCTAAAACAAACCTGCCGCAATGTCAATTTTTTAGCAATACTATCCTTGCCTGCTTGGATTTTATGGGTTGATAGAGCCAGCATCAACTCGTCAGCACTACAGCCCATCAGCCTGGCAGCAGTGGTCACAGCTACCAAAAGCAAAAAAAGGTGAAAACATATGTATGCACTACTGATTAGCACACATAAATAACATAGAGCAAAGTTTAACCCAAGTTCCAAAAAAAATATGAAAACCAAAAATTACCAAGAGGGTTAAAGCAACAAGTGAAAAAACACAACATAATAGGA
The DNA here is from genome assembly GCA_019650275.1 of Xylocarpus granatum. Lineage (NCBI taxonomy): Eukaryota > Viridiplantae > Streptophyta > Magnoliopsida > Sapindales > Meliaceae > Xylocarpus > Xylocarpus granatum. The sequence continues at coordinate 329,945 of BNST01000866.1, read as the reverse complement.
GCAGAGCGTTCATTACATATATTCTTTGCAAATTTTCCCCAAGAAAAAAAAATTCTCCTCTTTATCTATTCGATCCCATTGCATCATAACAAGATACATCCTTAAACTCCCAAGTATATTTCAACATTCAACAGCACAAATGTAAAAAGTGCATATTCAAGCACAATTCAGACATTGGATTGGTCTCATAAACTTAAGCAGCATACACCCAGTTTACACCGAAAGATGTGTTTAAACTAGTAGAGTTCTATTTCACTGTGATGAAAAAGCTCATCCTGGTTAGTGCCAGTTGCTAAACAGTATATGATGGGTTCAATAAGAACCTCAATGCCCAAGGTAGATCAGCAATATAACATCACCACCCCATGAAATCAACTGCATCATAACTCAGATAAAAGAATGAGAATATACAATCCAAATAAAATACAATTCAGAGTTTTCCTGGATTGGGATTTGAGCCAATGGAAGTCATTTAATAAGTCATACTGACTCCATCACCAGCATGCTTTGTAAGAAAAACAAGCAGAACACAGTATATCTGAATTATTAGAGCAAAAGACAAATTTTTAGGTATTGCAAATTTGAGTGGCTGTCCCCTAGAACGATAGAACATGAAAAATTTTAAAGAGTAAGAGGAATCAATTACATTTCTAAAATAAGGGTTATATGGTAATACCAGTATTACAAGGTCAAAGTAACACCAGCCTACTTCTATTGCCATGTACTCCAATACCTTTTCAATTATAGGTCATTAGAATAGCTTATTGCTTTATTAATATATACATAAACTATTACATTTTATCTTTTACATGTTGATGACCACATTATTGTATGTTAACATGATAAAGCAGCATGTGAGGCTTAAGCTGAAAGCAAAGCCGATTAAAAATGCCATGGTAACTCTCATGATTAAACTCAGTTTGATGGCATCCCCTTTTATGAGGGCATATTTCAAAAACAATTGTATCAGAACATGTACTATCTGTTTCAACAATCATCAAATCTGTTAGCCTACAAACTACCCTTGATAGATGAGCGAACATATGCTGATGTAGTTCCCATTCACCGATGTGCACCAACACGCTAATCACCAGTCAACAAATGACACTTGATTGCTTAACTCAATGGTTTCATTTGAGACAGATGATAAATCATAAATGGTACTGAATATAATAGTGGGATAAGTATCAAAGAATGATCAGACCGATTTAACAGGAAAAAAAAACAGTGATCAAACAATCATGGATACAACATCACATAGGACGCTTCAGCTAAAAAGTTAACAGAAAGCCTCACGTGTAGATCTTACCTTCATCAGCCAACACCTCCACATGATTTTCATTGTCAATCACTTGAAATGATATGTTTCCTAGCCATAACACTACTGCCAGCATAGCAAATGTATGCTCTTTATCTTCTTTTCGAATTTGAACACTGTCCAAGGCTTCCTGTGGAAACAAGAGATTAACCCAGAAAGAAAGTAGAAAAGTAAAGAAGGATTGCACTTGGGGATGGTGGCAGTAACATCTAATTCTATTCATCAAATTACCACAAGTTTATGAAAGTTTTGAGCATCATCAACACCATCAATGGCCAAACATTCACTCTGATTAAGGAAGTTGTACTCCTTAGCCATTTTGAGGTTCAGTCTCTCTGCAAAGAAAGCATTGAAGTAATTTCAGAGTATAAGAAAACTAGTTAATAAAATGAAGCACATACTGCAGTATAAAACAAGCAATATAATTTCTATCATAAGAAGGAATTAAATCTTAAGAAGATCCAAAAACTACACTCCCACTACAGCTGAAAACCTGGCCCACTCTTGATGGAAACAAAGCTGAGATTACAATGCTTGCAAAAAGGATCTATTGTCCAAACATCATCCAAATTGATTAATCCCACATTTTCAACAACAGATAGTGACTTTATGATACATTTAGCAGAAAATTCCAAGTGCAATATATCATGCAGCAGGTTCCTACCACATAATTGTGGTCCAACTACCACACAGCAAAAATAATTTTACAAGCATGGAGACTCCAAAACCGCAATAACTTTTAACAACAGAAATCCAACCCTTCCAGTTGAGAAAACCCACTCAGAATAAATAAAGTGAAGGGGCTTCCTACATGCATTCACAGAAATGATATAGCTATTTTTCCCAGAGTCAAGCAAAACAATACAAACATTCGGTATTCATCACTGAGCACAAAGTGACATAGCAACCAAATTATGGAAAAAAAATTGCATAGATTGAATAATGGAAAAAGCTTACCTCTCAGAACTGATGGAGCACCAGCACAAAGTTGATAAAAGATATGGTACGACCTGTCACCAGTGGCTAACTGAACAACTCTTGACTGCTCAAAGTGACATGACCATATTAGAAGTGGCACATGATAATCACTCAAAATCCAAGCTAAAGTATAGATGGAGAAAGATGTTACCTTTTCTAGCAGAACTACCCAACATAATCATTGGCAAATTGAAGTTGTCATAGCCATGAATTGTGACAGTGAGCCAAGTCAGTTACCATAGCTAAAAGACAACATAAAAAAGTGAACTACAACAGCAGTTATTCAATTCAAACATCCTTACAAGTCTGGATTTTAGCGCCGCATATCTTCCCCAGGGTGCTAAAGTAAATCTCAACCAATTTCCCCTAAACCATTCGGATAAATGAGAAAACAGAGTTGTAAAGCATTCTGGACAACTTCCATCATGAATTAGATCATTGGGAAATAAAACTTACGAAACGGCTCGAGTTGTCATTCCTGGATGTTTTTGCATTCCCAAATGCTTCAAGTACAATATTTGTCTGAAGGATTTCATACTCTATCCCATCATTGCCACCACCAAGATTAGCCAGGTACTGCATTGCAAATTTTGAAGTCTCCGTCTTCCCAGCTCCACTTTCCCCACTGCAAGGTAATTCAAAAGTGATTCTTTTGCCCACACAAGTAATCTGACTTTTGTAGAACATTATTGAAAAGCTTATCCTATATACAAGAACTCCAGAAAAACAAACCAAAGAGAGTGTCCAAGAAGACGAAAAATATTGTCAAAACTAACCTGATGATTATGGATTGATTTACACCATCTGCAATTAAATTAAAGCCAAGAAAAAAGTGTTGGTAACAATCCACACATGGCCACCAGGCAAGGCCAGATTTTTATCATAAAATTATAATAAAACAATAAGATACAGAAACAGAAAAAAGGAAGAAGACAAACAGAAAAGTCTAACCTCCCATCATTTCATTGTAAGCAGTGTCTGCTATAGCATAAACATGAGGTGTGTCCATTGCTTTCTCCCTATAAGCTGTGATAAACTTATTTCCGTAAATGGGGACAGCTTTGAAAGGATTGACTGCGATCAAAACTTGCCCTGCTTTACTCTACGGAAAAACATAAGAAAACAGTAAAAGGAAAGTGGCAGGAAGAACAGGATCTGATCAACAGGTATGACCTGCAGAATCAAGAGGTTGATTGTGTACTCACATAAATCATATCCCGAGAATATCTGTACTGAATATTATTAAGAACTGATGGTTCGTTCAAATAACTAAGCTGTATAAGATCATCCACACCCTCAAGGATGTCTGGATTTGCAGGTAAGAGCTCTCCCATAGACACTTTCACAACCTATGGTAATTAAAAAAGTTAAGTGCATGTATAACCCACCAACTGAAGCAGAAGAAACTGTTTCAATGGCTTTAATAGATTACCAAAACTTATGTACTTACATTTCCTTTGGAGAGTGAAACAAATGCTTCATCCCCTGAAGTGGATTCTATCTTTCCAGATTCCCACTTCCCATTTGCGAGTGGACACCAAACACGCAATTTCTTAGGAAAGAAAGAAAAAATCAAAAACCAACATAAATGTAAAGGGTACAAAACTAATAAATGTATATAAATCTACGCTGACAATACTAATAACATAACAAACAATTATGTTCAGATTCATACAAACTATCGACTTCTAGACTTTTATCTAACCACAGAACAAACCTTGGTTGAGAAACCAATATCAGCTTTACCATTTTTCAGCAATTACCAATGTCCTGTCCTTTTATTTGAGGCCACCTTTTTACTCAACACGAAAAAATAAATACATAAAAAACACCATCACATGCATGCATGTAGAATAGCATTCACTCTAGCTCGGCATATCTCACAGAATCAAAAACCCTCCCCAAGACCACTCAAAATTAAGTTAAAATGCTCATGACCAATAAAATAAATAAATCAAGTACTGAAAACCTTCCGAAGTCTATAAGTACAAATTCAACACATAAAAAAATCAAAATAAAAAATAATTATCAAGCTCAAAACCATTTTCTAAGCACTAGTAAAATTTCAAATCAAAAATAATATGTTGCTGATGACTAACAAAATAACCAAAAGAATCACTTAAATTTATAATATTATCCTTCTCAAGTACCACTCGCAATTTGAATACCCATTTTTGAAAAGCCTTCATAAGACCTCTAAAACTTCAATTCACCAACTAAAACGGTCAAATTAACTAATTGATAGAGTAAAAACTCATTGTAATCACTCTACCAACTTCACTTAACACACAAAAGACTTTTCCACGAACTACCAACAAAACAACAGAAAATCCAAAATTTGTAGGATTCGGTGTCTTTAAACTTAAACTAAATAAATAAAGTATACAAATTAGTCTAAAATCAGGAAAAGTCAAACTACAATTTCTGACTAAGACACAAAAACAGTCAAAACATATATTATAGAATTACAAAAGAAAAAACAAAATAAAATCCTAAGCTCTTCACAACATCAATCAAAACAAGTAAATAAATAAAATAAAATGAATAAGTCATCAAATCAGAAAAAATAGATGAACAACCAGCACTGACATTACTGTACTGAAAAGGGTTACCTTCTTGATGAAATACCCAATGTTATCTTCCCATTCCACTTCTCCACTCTTGGCTGACTTCATTACATTCACTTCCACAACCTCGTTCATCTTCTCTTCATCCGCCGGCACAACGCCACAATACGGTGAGTCCATGCTTTTTTGTTCTTTCCTCATTTTCTTGCTCCCAAAGCTATTCCTCTTCACTTCCAATTCCTTCTCTTTCCTCTTCCCATCTCCCTTTCCATTCAAATCACTCCTCTTCTCACCACATTCGACACTACCTTTCGCACCATCTTCTTCCCCAACCTTAAAGCCAGTGGGCAGTGATTTTCTCGCTGAGGGCAGCCTTGCCCTCGATGTGGGCCGCACTGGCAGGGCTGGAGGCAGGTCCTTGGGCTTCTCACACTCATCCCGCCTCCTTAATGATTCCAGCATCTCCTCCAACGAGCTCCGAGCCACCATTGATGGTGACGCTGATAACATCATCACTGTACTTCTTTAATTTTAGCCTTAAAATTACTCTGAGAAATGCGATCGATTTATTCACAAGAACTCAAGGACTGAGTTCCGTTATTGCATTATTGAATAGAGTGCCGGGGAACCTGATTCAAACCGAAATACAACAAATTTGCCACTCAAATTAAACACGTTGTCTTGACCAGTGTCTCGTTAACCAAAAAAGGGCGCAACAACCCCAACTTGGAACAAATTCAATTTCACCACTCAAATTCTCCCAGCAAATTCGAAATTATTTTCTTGTCATAGTTGTCAGGAGAAAACAGAGCTTTAAAACCCTGATTCGGATCAAAATATTGTGATTCCGTCATCAAAATAGAGTTCAAAAAACCATGACTTTCATCACTCACAAAAGTACAAACTTGCCACTCGATTTCTGAAACAAAACTCAAGTCTCGAGTAGCATTGTCGAAAACAGAGCTGAAGCCCTAATTGAGATTCAAAATACACAGAAATTTATAACTTCCATGATTGAAAACAAAATTATGGACAAAAAGTGGGAAGGAAGAAAACCGTTCTGTTTTTGTTTGTGGCGGAAAAAAGAAAAAACTGTGCACCGAAAATTTGCCAAATCAAGTCGTGTTTCACTAAACCAAAAGTTACGAGGATAAAGAGTGACCAAAGAGGTTAAGAATGTTTTCCAACACCATAACAGATTACACGAACAAAACCAGAAACTGAAACTGACCTTTTCGGTCCGGTTTCTCTGTTTTCCGAGGACAAAACTTTTGGAACTTAATTTGGCGGCGTTGTCGGTGTTGCCGGTTCCTTTTGTAGCCCACGCTGCAGCAATTGTTGCTGCTATTGCTTGTTGTCGTTGCCTTAGGTTTTGGCAATAAATTTGAATTTTCAGGTGGGTACGGTGCCCTTCATTTATTGCTTGCGAATACAGTTTGGATCTGACAAAGGATTTAAAAACAGGGAAAAAAATGTTTTAAAATTCTTAAAAAATGGATAAAATAAATGGGGAACAAAACAAGGAAGGTCTGACAAAAAGTGTAACAGATTACAGAACACTAGCAGTTCTTGAGACAGAAAAGCTGAAAGTTTCATATTAGGACAGATTTACGCTTGAAATTACGACTTTGGGGATTGTCCGTTTTCGATTTTTTTTTAAAATTCCTTGTTATACCCTTATCATAAATCCATCCTTCTGGATCCTTAATTTTGTTTATTTCCTTTTATACAAAGTATTATCAAAAGGCAATGAATAGAAAAATAATTGATAAATTATTTTAAATTATAATTTTCATATTTTTATAATATTGACAAAGAATATAAAATCAATTACTTAAAATAAAATAATATAATATTAATAATTGATTGATTTATACGTAAAAAATAATAATAATTTATTTTTTTAATTAAAACAAAATTAATTACTAAATATATATTAGATCAACTACTTTAACCTAATTAATAGACTATCGTGATTCAAAATAAGATGTTGATTGATGTTGACACCCTTGATTAAGAGAATTGATCAGGTTGGTCCACACTATTTTGGGGGATCCCAAGCCGTATGATTAAGTGGTCCCTCTAAATAATTGCATTACATTATGAGTTTCATGCTTTTGTAACCTTAAATGGCACCTTTGTAGATTAATTCCTAAGTTGGGGCATATTCATGGCACCACGTCAACGGAGGGCGGTGGCTGTACAGGACCGATCCGTCGTCGTCGGGGAGAAATGCTGTTCTGCCAATTTGATAGTGAATCAGAAGATACTGTACTCTTGCATTTAAACAACATGCATGACGCGAATGCGTGACAGAATGAAATAATTTATGCTGAATGTGACATTTCAATTTTTTATTATTTTTTTTAAGAATATAATTTATTAATTTCTCGATTGCAAGGGGTATAGTAGTAATTTGGCCTGATTGCAAACAGAACGTTAGGAATTATTATTCAAACGGGGTGAAGAATAATCATAACGGTAACGTGGCCCCCGCCAATTAGGGGGAAAGAAAAAGGCCGAGTATGAAATATGAACGGAAAAAGTCAAAAAAGTGGAATGGGCTATGAAAAAGCCCACCACCTAACGCAGGAAGTGTTGGAATTTAATGTTTGTTTTTTGCTCTCCTTCCTTTTGCCAAAAGTCCCTTTTTAAAAGTTGTTTGTTGGGTGGAATCGGTACCCCATTTGGCTTGAATTGATCTAATGTATGTCCTTTTTCAATTGTTGTGTTCGACCAAGACCAATATTCTGCAATATTTCGACGAAGATCAGTGTTTATCCGGCAGGAACAAATTATTAAAGCCAGTGGTTGGGTTTTGATGTGTGTTGGTTTTTGGTATTTGCGAGCTTTGATTGGTTTGCCAAATTCATTTATTATCGTCACATCTGGATTGATGATTGTGATAAAGCCACTTTATTGAGCTAATTAAACCTGTATTTGTGCAGATGATTGCTCCAAATTTGGCGTCGGGCACATGCAAGCTTTTATGCATTACCGATGATGGTATTGATTGGGAAGTTCCGAAGACTTGGAAAAACTTTGCAAATTCCTGCACAATTTAAAGACAAAACCTCTGGATTATCAACACTTTTGTGTAGAATAAGAGGAGGAGTTATGATGATGTCTCCGAAATGGAACCCATTGAATTGAACAGCACCAAAAGGCTTTGTACATGCAATGCAATGCGATTTTTATTTGCTCTCTCGCCAACCCCAAAAATGAACTAAAGAATTTCAAGATTTAAGAAGGAATTTCACTAAGAGTATACAATTATTTGCCCTTCTAGCCGCAATCCAATCACTACTGCATGTTCACCTCCAGCTTCTTTAATTTATTACCACCCAAAATCCAATCTCAAGAAACTTACAATGGGACGTGCTTTTATTCCAAAAGTGCTTAATTTTCACACAGTGATGAACGTTTTCGTGGCAGTAGAACTTTTAAATTACCGAACACCATTATTGGGAAGATGGAAGTTCTCTGACAAATTATGAGCAGGGCATACTCTTTTAAAGAACAGGGATCATTTACCTACAAAAACAATTGGTCCTAAGTTACTGCACAATTTCTTCTCTCATTGCTTTGTTGATTCAGTTGAGTAGCTGCCAAGTTAAACAATGATTCTTCATCACATGCTATTTGTTTATTCATCTTGTTTCTGGTAAAATTAACCAGAATGGTATTCAATATTTGATGCGGAGGTATAAAGGACAAGAAGCCTCGAGTCATGTGATAATACAGCCTTAACAAGAATATTTCGTCATAGTGATAGTACCAAATGAAGAGGACTGGAAACACACCCAAGGAACAATGAATGATTGGTGGCAGCTAAAGGTACGTAGCAGTTGATTGCCCAAGAGAAAATACCAAACTAGCTAGTTGATTTCCGTGCACGGCCAATAGTCATTTCTTCCATTCCAGTTCCGTCGTTTCTATTCTAGAAACAACTGGAAGTCCAAACCTAGACATTACTCATTCAACATGGGCCGGGAAGCAATCAAATCCAAAGCCCAATTAGTTTTTGAGCCTAATGACTGTCCCAATTTAAAACTTAAAAAAAAAGAAAAAAGAAAGCCAGGTCTGGCCTGCTCTATGCGAAGGTGTAGTCATTGTTTTCAATTAGCGCTGTGGCTTGAAATATAGGACTACAGGTTTCAATCGGGATTCGCGTAGTCTCTCTCAATCTCAGAAATGGCGAAGAACAGAAACAAGAACAAGCGAAGCGGCGCCATTTCGATGGATATATCGGAACCGACCGTGTCCGATATGCCTCAAGGTAACATATTATTCTCTTCTCTTAATTTGGTAAGGTAAAAATTTTGATTTTCTTTTGTTTTAGCGCTCGAGATTGTTGAATATTTAATTTAAATTTATATGTACTGCAGCAATGGATGCGTCAGAGTCTGGAGCAGTAAAACCAGCTGCTATTATGCCCAATATGTGGGTATTAAATTTTATATTCATGCATGTGATTATGTGCACGGATGTTGCATTTTATTACTATCTGTTAGTAAGGAGATAGAGTGCTTTAATGTTAATGTTTTGTTCTTTGGTATGAAAATTTTCAGCTTTTTCACTTTTTTTCTGCTCATATGTGGGTGGATGGGTCGTTTCAAAATGCTTAATTTTATTTGTTTCTAGTCAGTATTGAGTTATTTGTATTGTTAACATCTTAAACCAGCATAATGTTAATGCCTTATGTTGATTGAATAGAAATACTAATTATAGTGCTTAAGCTCTCTTGTGCGGGTTGAGGATAATTGGAAGTTATCTATGGTGTATGTCACGGAGGACAACGGAAGTGGCTGCAGGGGGTACCATTTGTTGAAGAGATTTTTTCATTTTGGTTTTAAGATAGCCAGGCTTGTTCTTCAGTAGTTTCTTTTGTAAATTATATGATTGGGGTTTGCTATTTTGTGAAGAAGCTTCTTTGTATGTCTTCCAGTTCTTGAGTCTGGGGCTGTGGTAAACCCTGATGTTTGTGATCTTTTTGGATCTTATTCATAAATTTTTTGTGCTTGGTTACCTAGATGATATCATACTTGAGTTAGACATGTTGAAATTTTCTTATGGGGAAAATGTGCTGAATTTGTGGATTTGGTTTAGGATCCACTGTTAACTGTATAGTCAAACAGCAATCCATCGTGATTGGATGGCACAGCTATGTTTCTTTGTTACATTCTTATCCTCTTACAACATGTGTTTTTTGTTCTGTGGAACACTGGTGTTTGATATATTTATGAAACCTCTCTGTTTGATCTTAATTTAAACAGTTTTAATTGTGAATCTCAATGTTCCTCTTTCTCAGATGATTCTGTTTTGAATTGAGTTCTTATTACCTTCTATGATATTTTATCTATTTCCAATTTGAATAGTCTTGTTCTTTCTCTTCTAATCTGAGATTTTTGCTTGGAACAGAAAGACAAAAAAGGGAAGACCAATGAAGAGATCGAAAAATGCCCAAAGGAAGAAAGCCATAGCAAAAGCTATATCCAAAAGTGAGAAGTATGTTGAGAAATATCTGAAGAAAGAAAGCAAATCATCCAAAGTTCAATCTGCTAAATCTCTATATGACTGACTTATGAAGATATTCTTTATGGATCGAGCATAGGCACATTAGATTCCTTATTTTTTCTCCTTTTGACTTTTAAACTCTATATCAATTCTGTAGTGATTCTCATTGCCACATTGAGTGTAATACACTTAAACGATTAGTACAAGTTTAGGGTGTTTATAATGAGTTGAATTTTATAGAATCCCAACTTATGGAATTGTCATTTCAAACACAGTCAACATTAATAGTGCTAATTATGGATAGATTTGGATAATCTTAATTGTGTGCAACAGGGAAGAAAGCAATTCATTTGGCTTTTTGAAGCTTGTACTTGAGTTCATTGTCTCTGTGAATTCATGATGTTTATGATTGCTCAATCTGCATCTTTTGGTGCTCTATTTGCTTGTAACAAACTATTTGGATGGTCATATACATGTTCCTGTCTCTATTGTCCCTCTCGGCCCTGTGAAATGAAGCTATTTTTGATCTAGGGAGTGCGCTTCTGGGTTGAGTTTGGAGGGGAGTGAGCAAATTCACCTGACTTTGGATTTGAAGGATTCTTGTCACTTTGTAGGAGTTTAAACAACCCACAACTCATAAAATCAACTGAATTAAACGACGACACCAACCCATTTCTATTGAAAGAAAGAAATACAATTTTATAATATAAAAATATTGCAATTGAGTTGAATGTAATTGAACGATAATTACATTACTCATTCAAGATGAGTCTTACTTTAGTAAGTGTTATTATAGCAAAATATTGATACAATGGAGAAACACGTGTATTACTGTCATTGGAGATGATGATGTGTCCTCCTGCATGCATCCGCGCATGGATTGGTTTAAACTTTGAACCAAATCTCGGTTGTCGTCATTGCTTAGTTGTGATTTAAATGACCCAAATTAATGAAACTTCTGTGAATGACAATATTTACTTGCCCCGTTGGGGATTAAGCTTATTTTAACACAGTTTTAAGATAAACAAGATTAAACTTTTTCTCACAATCGGACGGTTGAAAAAACCCGATTTCCCACCACAACATTATACTCGTGTGCGAGTGAACGCACTATATAATTCCTCATCGTATCCGTCAACTTTTCCGTTTACGTAGACTGAATTTCTTACCAATACTGTCATTACGAAACCGTCAAAAACAGGCTGGTCTGTTTCGTCCCTTAAATTCGTCTCTTTTGTCTCTTTACCCTCACCACTCACTGCACTGCAAACTGTCACTCACTCTCACTCTGATTCTCTGCTTTACTCTCTCGTTTTCATCGCACCACTCTCACTCTCCCTTCTCTCATTTTTATCACATCTAAAAGGGTTTGAAATAAAAATCCCAGATTCTCCTTAGTTTTTAAGCTTCTTCAATGGCTGCTGCTTCACCATTTTCCGCTAGCAATACCTGCTTTTACTGCAAGACTATCTCTGTTCTCCTCAGGCCTGGCTGGCGCCTTCGTTATGGCGGGTTTGCTATGCTTTGCGAGCGTTGTGTGTAAGCTTTGTTTTCTTTTACGTGTTTTCTTACTCTGTCGATTTTTTTTTGCATGTTGCTTTTATCTATGCTCTTAAAAGTACGTCGTTGTATTAAAGGTGATGCCTTTTTTTTTCCTATGCACTTTATTTATTTGTTTATTTTTTTTTGGTGGGTTAATGCATATCGTCTTGTTCCTGTGTTTGTTTAAAGGAATTTACAATTTATGATGTCTTATCGTTTCCAACGACTATATTCAGTTTTTCATAACACAAACAGAAAACGTGTTTGGCACTCTGTTTGAAAAACAATGGACTTCAATTTATTTTTGAGCTACAGAAACTCTTTCGGATAAACATTAACCGATGCATTTTTGAATCACAAGATTCATGTTTCGTTTTCCATATGGAACAGTGTTTTTATTTTTAATAAAAATAATTACGTGCTATTGCTAAGCCTTGTGGTTTTTGTTGCAAGAGGTATCGTGGAATTTACACTGGTTTTAGGTTTGTCCAAATTTTGATAGGCGTATCTTGGTTCATTGTGCATTACATTTTGTATATTTGATGTTTGGGTTTCGACGAATTCATTTTTAAAAAATTATTCCTAAGCATTATTTTGATCGGTGTGGATAAATGATTAATGTTCTCTGCTCTTGCTCAGCCTCTAAATTGTGCCTATGTACACCTAAATGCTTTATGCATGATAATATCTTCATGTTGGTTGATTTCTTGGGTGAATTTAGGTCGTGGCTGATGATCAGTTGATGATTGTGATGCGCTACTATGTAGATATGATAAATGTATTTCACATTACTGCACTGAAATAGGTTCATTTGAATTTTGAATCAAGAATTTGGGGACTCTGGCTTGAGTGTAATGGGGCTTAGGCTGTGAAATTGATTGATTAGGCTTTTAGTTTAGTGGTTGCGTGTGTTATTCGGAGTTGAAATCTGATTTCAAAGGAATAGATGCAATGTAACCGTGTTCTTCTGTGTCTTTTAAGGAATAGAATTGACTAAGAATTCAGCTGTTTAGATTTGTTTATTTATTTATTTATTCCCTTCTGTCCCTCCTGTTGACCTATATGATGCATAATCCCTTTCTTTTAGAAATTTCCGAATTGAAATTGCATCAATCACTATGAACACTTTGCCCATGTGAATTAAAGAGGTGGGTTAGGGTCCCTTTAGAGGTTTTGGAAGATTTTGCATTCAACTCCCTTTTGCTATTTTATGATTACTACTTTTTGTTTCCTAAATGCTGCCATTTTCAATTGTATTGAAGCTGAAGCTGACGAATAAATGGTAATCTCTGTTGCCACCACTGGTGAAGTGGCTTCCAGCTTATCTTTGTTTATTATTGTAGTGGAAACACTGAAATTTTGGAGATCCTCAGAGCAGTTGTAAAGGAAAAAAAGATATTACGAGGAATTGAAGTGATACAATCTGTTGTTATTCTCAGTTTTGCTGTCACTCTCATTCCTAGTGGTTGTTTTGGCTAATTATATAATTTTCTTTGCTTTCCTTCCTCTTTTGACGGTGTAATCTCCCACTTCCATATCTTGTTTTTCTTTTATATTATCCAATTCAGAGAACAATTAGTTGTTTGAGCAATTCAGTAAAAGAGTGATTGAAAATTTCTTTCTTGAATGGTGAAGTGTAGGTTACATATATATTTATTGTTGTTACTATTGTTGTTTTTAAGGTGCAATTTTCTAAACAAATACCATATTTTGATTGTGAAATGCCACAGAACTGCAAAAGAGATCTTGAAAGTCAATCTTCTTTATGGAATTTGATAAAAGTCTCTGTTACTGCCATTGTTGAACTGTCTTCCAACTTAACTTTGCTTATTGTTGTAGTGGAGAGACTGAGTTACTTGTATGATGATGTAAGTACAATTGGAATTGAAACATGGAAGTTGAATTTCTGGAGAACATGGAATGAGTTATTTGATTTACTTCATTCAAATGTTGATCATATCCATCAATCTTAATTAATTTCTTAGCCTTACGACTCTTTAGATGTTACAACATACATTATAATGTTGTCTTGAATGAAGGCTTCTTTGAAGTGTTTAAAGACTTAGGTCTTAGTGCCTTATCCAACAACAAGCCTAATTAATTTCTAGGGTGTTTGGAGAGTATAACTTGAAGCGACCCAAATCCAATTTGTGAATAATCATATTGGAAAAGAAATAATTGCCATCAATTAAAATATTCCAAAAGGCATTCGCATTTCCTTCAATCAATGCCTGCTTCAGTAACATTTTGAAACATTAGTTTTGGTTTTTGCTACGTATGATGTGTTTGGTAGCTGTATCCTGAAAATCATTTGAAAACCTGTTTTAGACTGAACATGTCCTAGAGATATAATTAAGTGTTTTTGAAAAACACAGATTCAAGATACGAAGAGCCCGAAAGATAAAAGTGGTTTGTCATCTTGAGCTCTGTCCTCTCTTTCTTCTAGTTCTCTCATATCGCTCCTTATGCAACTTTCATGGATTTTTTTGCTGCAGTTCACAACACTCTCATCTTTCTCCCTGCAGCTTACTACTAATTAAATTCTTTGTTTTTGCCATTATCATAGGGAAGTTGTAGGCACGTTTTTGCTGTTTTTAGTGTTAGAACAACTTTCCACTTGAGCCATCAAAGATGTTTGGATCTTCAAAGCTTTTTTGATTGAAGATAGTTGATAAGAATGTCACTGAGTGTGCCTTATGTGTTATTTCCTTTTAAGTTGTTAACTTTGAGACATTTATGGAAGTAATTAAATGGCGACGGTATTGTAGTTTTGACTTTGAAAAGGATTAAGATCTAATGCAGATAACTGCTTAGTATTGTTAAACTTGCTAATTTTTTTGGCAAACCTTATTTATTGATTGAAGTATTTGCGAGAATCGTTTACCGGTTGCTTGAAGCATGCTAGGGGCAGAGGAAAGACAACGTTTTGGATGGGATTAGTTGGTGAATAACTTAGGTTGAAATTCTGTGTAATTTGGCAATTTCGTATATAGTGGTGCATATTGAAATTTTAATCAGCAATTATGCACATTGCATTTTTTTGGGTGAGTTGATTTTTGTTTTGGCTTCACATATTAAAATGGTGCCGTTTTTGTCACACTTTTTAATACTATTATGTCCTCTACATTATTTGTTCTTTTCCTCTTCATAATTTTCCTGATTAGAAGCATTTTTTTTCTCTATTATCACTTTTTGTGCTACTTTAGAGAATATAAGCTCATTCTTTTAGAAATGATCTCCTTCCTTCTATTGTAACTTCCCCTTTCTTGATGTTAAGACCTTTACAGTTTATCCTTATAAGCGCATTGATCTAAATTAGTAGGTGCTGAGTATTGAACATTCCTTCTTGTATTTCCCTTTCTGCTTCTTGTATAGATTGTGGTGAAACTTGGTAGCCATTGTGTTGAAGATTAATTTCACTCCCTTATCTTTGTTATTACAAATAACTGACTTGGTATTTTGCACATTTAGTTCTGCATATGAGGAAGGAAGATTTTGTGACATCTTTCACTTGGATGCCGATGGTTGGAGAGACTGTGTTACTTGTAACAAGGTAAGCTGGGAACTGCCGTACATTCTTTTGCCACCTATATAGGTGGTCATCTGGTAATTTCAGAAAGACATGTCATAGATAACTAAAATAAACTAATGCTTAATAGTTTAAATATACTGATTTTTATTCTCTGTGCAGAATGTTCATTGTGGATGTATCATGTCAACCCATACACATACCGTATTGGATTTTGGTGGTGTAATGTGCACTGAATGCGTAGTAAATGATAACCCCGTGGTAGGAAGAAACTGCCTATCCCTTATATTTCTGTTTTCCTACCCATTATGTATATAACTCCAGTCATTAAGATAACACTATCTTGATATTTCAGAATCTGCACACTTGCTTGGGTATAATGCTTTTCTATATGTGTATGTGTGTGTACATATAATATTTCAACCATAGTTATTTTCACGCCAGAAATTGCAAATAGCTAGGGGAGGCACCCTTGACATTCTTGAGAAGAAAAGGGAGACACTTAAGCCAATATGGTGTATAAAAGTTAACTGATCTCATCTTCACCTAAGAACACTTGATTGATCTCCCTAAGACATTATAAACCCTGCACAGTGGCTTATGAAGCTTTTAACTTCTACAGTGCCCCTCAAAGTGATAGCAGGTCAACCATTTTGAATTTCAGTTGATTTGATTCATTATATTACTTATCTTCTGTGTATGTTATCTTATTTTCGATCATCACTTGAGTCCCTTCTACTTCATTTTTTGTGTGTTAATAGTAACTCTGGTATGCTTTGGAACATTTTAAATTGCTCATTATTTTTCCTCAGTCTACAAGATTTAATATGAAATCATGTTTGGCAAAAATGTTGTATTTCAGGGACCAAGGTGTTCCAAAATGCGCTTCAGGAATTCTCCCCACAAGACTTGGCAGGATCTGCAGGACCCACTGGAAGTTAGACTATCCATTGACTCAGAGAAATTGATAACCGGTGATTGTCAATCTATCATGAACTTGGAAAATAGGAAACTAATTATCTGCATTTTAATAAAATCTGCGGTGGCTTGAAGATATGTGAATCTGAGATATAGTCAAATAGGACCTAAGATATAGTACTAGGACAAAAAATATACCTTGCAAATTAGTAATGTTATACTACGTTTTGTTACGTTACTAGAAATGGGGGAAAGGAAGATAATTATAAGAAAGGGAAGAGAAGTATCTTTTTGCCTTTTTCTCTGTGTTTCTTTATGCAAGGAAGGTAAGGGGAAAACTGAAATCGAAAAATTTGCCCAAGTTTTGATATATTATATCTTTAATAGCACTAAATGTTGTATCATACTGACTTTAATTTATTTACTTATCCTTCTTGTCTGGAAATTTTTCCTTTCAATTTTGATGTAATGTGGAAAAATTTGGTGGGCATTGTTTGCTTCTTTTCTCTTATCACCTATAGATTAAAGAAGTAATGCAAAGGAAAATTTAGGTTTCCTTTCCTTCTCAAGCAAACATATTTAAACTCTGAAATTTCTGCCATTAGATTGGAGAAAATTATTCATTCTCTAGAGCACGAGTAGTGATTACTGAACCTAACTGGGTCTCCTGTCACAGTAACTGCTCCTGGGTCACTGTCGCAAGAAGATCCTCTTTCGTCTGGAAGTAGAAGACAGGGCTCTGTGGATATACGTAACAGAGCTGATACACTTTCTGACAGTTCTATAGGTAATGAAAAGTCTCCAACTGGTGCTCCTCGAAAGATTCATTCATATCGTCGATACTCACCGACAGCAAGCAACAAAGAGCTACAAGAAATCGAAAGAGAGTATCCTCTAATTTTCAGATTATTTTGGTTTCTTCATGTTTATTTATATAAGATTAACTAGGAATCTTATTATCACGAATCCAGAAGAGATATAGCTATTGCTTTTTTCTTTTTTGTTGTTATTCAATTATTTTCTTTGGCTTTAATGTCAATACAAAACTTTAATACAAGGTTTCATTAACTTTAATGTATTCTTGCATCTTGCACAATATTTTTCTATCCTATGTTCCTCTACAACACGAGTCCTTGACCGCAACTAAGCGCAAATTCCATTGTAGTTCAGTTGTTTGAAAAAGTTCTGACAATTAGTGATGCAGATCCCAAGAATGGGCGCTTGGTGGTACCTAAAAGATGTGCAAAGGTGAGTTCCTACACATTCTGCAGTGTTAAGACTTCAGTTTGTTGAAATTGCAAGCTATTAAACTTCTGTCCATTTTTAAGGTTAAGAATCTAGTCAAATTGTGCTGTTTATATAATTGTAACAAAGTGGTTACAAATATAATGCAAACATAAACTTCTTAAGTTTCCAGACCCCAAGTTTTTTGTGCATTCCTTATGTTCATTGAGAGGATGATGCTTCCTGCCACAACTTGAATTTTGTCATTGAATTTTTGGCTGAAACAATTTCTGTGCAGCCAAATCCGTATGCAAGCATATGTACCATTATTTTTGTAATTATTTGTTTTGTAGCATATCTTGTTTCTTCTATTGACATAACATAATTGGAATTTAGAAGATTAGTTCAGTTATTGCATTACAATAAACATATACTGATCCTTAAATGGGAAAATATCTTTTATTTCATGCATGCATTGCAAGCTGTTATGGCTTGACATTATCATCTGATGGGGTTTTTGTTGTCTTATTCTTGACAACCCATCTCTCTCTCTCTCTCTCTCCTCGCTCCTCCTCCCTCCCCTCATTACCATTCACAGTTAAGAATTTTCATTAAATGATAATGGTTCTGTTGAACTGAAAACAACTCATAGAAGATGAAAGGGGAAGAACACTTATGTTTCTTTTTTTAATCAACAAATCTGTGTAATGAATCAAGGCTTAAGCACCAATAAGATGAAGGTATGACATAGAGTCTTATGATTTTTTTGATAGAATTTGTGTTAATGGTTACTCTCAATGATACAGGATTATTTCCCGGAAGTTTCTGAGCCAAAAGGATTTCCCATCAAAATCCAGGACCCAAGTGGAAATGACTGGGATTTTCGATTCCGCTTTTGGCCTAATAATAACAGCACAATGTATGTGCTCGAAGGGCTTAAAGATTACTTAATTTCAAATAAATGTCAAGCAGGTGACAAAGGTAATTCATTTTATTCGATATGCATTGTGATTGAGTGGTCATTTTTCCTTCTAATGATACTTTTGCATTTCTTTTTGTCTTAATTTTGCTAGCCTTTATGGTCCCAATTAAGTAGAGTATGGAGTGCAATTCATGATTCAATACAATTGATTTTTCTTGGCTTATACATCATCAAAATTGCATATTTAAAATCTTTGATGCTGATACTAGCATCAGTTAATTTCCTTTGTTATTTGCCTTGATTTATTTATTATATAAAAGTTTCCTGTGTCTAAGAAAAGTTTTAAGATTTTGTGGTGTTTATTTAAATTCACTTCTGAGATACTTAATTCCTATGCATGAGCTGATGAGTTATACTTTAAGGAAACTAAGAGCTGTGGACTTTTCAGTTACATTTTATCGGATAGATCCGGAAGGAAAGCTGGTCATGGGATTGAAAAAAACTCAACCAAATGTATCAGATCGAAGGTATGCTTACTAAAATAAACTATGCAATTATGTAGTTTTCTCAAACTATGCAATGGTGGTTTTCTGCACCATGAGGGATCCGTGCACACTTGGAATTGCTTGATTACTGACTCTTCTAATGAATATTAATAATTAGAAAAAGCCCTCAAGAGGTATTTGGATGGGAAAGGGTACTGCCTTAGGTCTGACTTGTGACATGAGCAGTTAGCCAGAGAAAAAAAAATTTACTCTATTGAAAGAGTTATCCTCCACTGTTCTAAGAAAAGCTGCTGTGAACTTAAGAAAATAAGGAGATACCTTCTGTTCAGTGATCCGGAATGCTGATATGTTACATTCATCTCTGTTTAATTAAGATTGCTTAACTTGTTATTCCTCGTTGGCACAAAAATACATGGTTAGCAAGGATGTGGACTTCCAGTTCATCTTAGCTCATGGCTAGAGACGACTATTGAGAAGTATTACTCTGAGTGGTTTTCTTGTTAACTTTGATTTAGAAAATGAGAAGTATGATCATGGAGTTAGATAACTGCTGTTTAACACTCCACCATGTGGTGACATATAAGTCCTATGTTGATTTGTTTATCCGTTCAACAGTCACATGTCTGAAATCATTTTATTTTCCCAAAGAAATTGCATTAAAATCTATTTTTATTGACCAAGGAATCTCTCTCTTTTATTGCCGAACCTGACGGAACTAGAAAAGTGACTTTGTTGACCAAGCGAAAGTGGCATCATTCCTTAAGTTCAGAACATGACCAAATGATCACATGAGATATGAAAAGCTTGATATGTTAAAATTGTGCTCGGAGAGCTAAGGTGTTTGCATGCTGTTAGAAAAATAATGGAAACTTAATAACAAAAAAAGGAGAAGTTATTATAGTTTGGCTGATCTAAATAACTCAATTCTGTTATCATACACTGCTTGCAATCTAACTAGATATGTTCTGCATTATGTACCTGTTGATTCCCCACGAAATTACTAATATATAATATTTTTGTCATTAATTTATTTTCCCCTAACAGAAACAACTACAAACGCTTGGACAGAGGGCAAATATGAAAAGTGGGGTAAGTACCTTCTCATTTGTGCATATAACTCTTGATTGATTTTTATAGGAAATATACAATTTATCTTTATGCATTTGTTTCTGTCAATGCAAAAATAGTTTATTATCCTGAAAGTTTGTGCTCTTTTCCAGAGTTCAAAATGATGCTCCAAAGCAGATTGCTGTCTTTTCAAGACTATTGTGATTCTTGTGCTTTCCGTGGATGCAATTAAAGCTGCTTTCTTGGTGTGTGACAGAAGCCTGTCTTTCTCTCAAAAACTAATTTAATCTTTCACTTTATTACAAATCCTCAAAAGTTACAAATGAAAATTTCTATACTATTATTATGTAGTTTCTGGGATTGCTTTCACTGACAAAGTTCAAATTTCATTTTTGGTTTTCCCTTTGTAATAAAAGCATTTTGTAGTGAAGTAAGAAGCTATTAGGAAAATAAATGGACCTATAGGAAAAATATGAGAAAATTATATTTTTCTGTGTTAAATATAAATGAGTTTATCTCTGCCTTACAAACATGTTCCTTGTGGATGCAAATGCACGAAAATCAAATCTCTAAACACTATTAACAAGGTCTTCCTATGTTGGGATGCTCTAAATCATGATCATTTAGTTTTCTTTAAGATGTTTGTGTCCCTATTAACCTTCACCAAGGCAAAGATAGAAGAATGGTCAACTCTGCCCAAAACAACCTTTGAATCATTTTATCAGCTCCCTTTTTTTTTCCTCTGGGTTGAATTAGGTGGTCGGGAAAGAGGGTTGAAGTGCTCACTTGGTGGAAATCTTTGTATATCATCAAATTATAATTGGATAATCTTAGTCTTGGTAGACTTATGATTATATGCTAAAGGCTGCACTGCATCAGTGATGAGTTATAATCAATATAGAACATGTGGAAGAGAGCTAAGATTGTAACCTCATTGCATCATGAATGGAAATCAGAAAGGAAAACTACTTCTTACAAAATCGTGTAGCCCTTCGTTCACACTGACGGGAAAAGTTTAAAAATTGCAGCTACAGGATTCTGGTTCCACTTTGTGGCAGTCTAACTAAAGGCACCTATGTCAAAGAAAGACTTGAGGGTATCTGAAAACTACATAATTTTGGATATAATAAACTAAAATGTTCTGAAAGAATCAGTTTGAACATCTTTAAATCATGTGCATTGCATTCTAAGAGTCAAATAATTCAATCTCTTGAATTGAGGTATTTTCCGCATTCTGTCTTGAGCCTCAAATATACTAGGAATCACTTTCAATAAAAGAATTTTTTATCTTTTATTTCCTATTCTTTTTATAACTTACAAACCACACGCCACTCCCCATTCCACCTCAAAGGTTTTTTTTTATCTTTTATTGTATCTCAACTAATATGGCCATTGATTTAGCATTTGTGTAAAACTATAACATTAATGATAGGATCATGTCATAACTATTGAATACATGGCAGCTTTTGGTAGTGCCAAGTTAGCTGTCACATTAATGTCATAGGATCAAGTTTGCTATAAACTTAAGAAGCTTTAAGACATTAAAAGAATCTCAATAAAAACCAAATCTTCTCTGTTTCTCTATTATTAAGCTTGAATTAGAAAAATAAAAGACAAAGTTGGAAAGATAATTGATGAATGTAAGCTTAGCCATTTATGGATAGAGTATTAAATTTATTACTTGAACAAGGCACTTATTTGATTTATTTTGGCATGTTTGGAATTCTTTTTTCAGTTAATAAGTGTGATGAGAAAAACAGATAAGTTGAAAACAGACAAGCAGTTGGTCTTTCTTCGCTCTTTCATTCTTTGAGGCACCCTTTTCTTTCTTTGAGGTAACATCTTATACCAGCAGTTCCTCTCTCTTCTTTTCTACTTATATAACTTTTTGTTTCTTTCTTTGTAGCCAAGAAACTTTATGATGAAGTGGCACCATATTACACTTTGAAGGGCTAACTGGTAACCAATTTCCCTGGAGAAGCAATGAGTGTATTGTATACAATTGGAGGTGGCTTCTTTACATTGACCACAGCAAATGGTTATATTGTCTTAGTAGAGTTTTTGATGAATGGTTTGATGATGGCCAGCTAGTGTTACATGCAGGTGAGATAGGTAAACTGTCTAACATTTGTTCCTGCATTGTGCAATAGTAAAGGAATTTTCTTTGGTTTCAGTATTAAGAGCTTTATGAATATGGAAGAAGGTGTTTTGGTAAGTAAGCAACAGTGTCTGATTGTCAGTTGGTATTGAAACAATGCTGTGGTGTGTTGTGATGTGTTGGGTGGAAGGGATATCTGATATTTGAAGGAGGGGAGTTGGAAGTTGATCCAATTATATGGGTGATATTTGAATTATTGGAACTCTTTAAAATTATTTCCCGTTCTTTCTCCTAGTTTGCCTGTTGTATGTTTTTCATGTTTTGTCGACACACACCTTTTCATTTCAGTGCTTTTAATTAAATTTTATTGTGTGTTATGAAAATAAGAAATTTGACAACCTTTTGATGAATGATAATTTCTACTGCATGAATATTTGATGATAATTTCTACTGCACGAATATTTGGTTAAGTAAATTGAAAGACATTCAAAATTTGTAAAATCCCGAATTTCAATTGGAGCCAATCCCCTTATCATGAAGTTTAGAATAAAAGGAAGAAAAGATGATTCATATGATTTCTTAATTTGAGGGGTTTATGCAGTTTGTTTATGATTCTTGAAAATTGGTCTTTTGCATTTTTGGAGGCTATTAAGCTCAAAAGTTTCTGCACTAGACTTTTGCTGTACATGCAGGTCATCTGTCATGAGATCATCTAGTTAGTCTTTCTGCTCTACTATGCTATTTCTTGTCCTGGGGCAACTCAGATGACACATGCACTGCTAGAAGGAAATATTTCCTTTTATATTTCAAGGTGACATTTCTTTGCAATTTAATCTGTATTGTAGTAAGCATATATTGTACAAAATATCATTAACAACTTTGTATTTCCATGATGTTTTGTAATCATAGAGGGAGTAGTCTTTATGATACTGCTGGTATCAATTGTGTTGAATTGTTGATTCATCTTTTCCAATTTTAAATAGTGCATATCTAGTCCCGTTGGACTGAAAGAGCCAAAAGGTTAGTTCTTTTACGAACTGAGATAATTAGCCGCACAGAAGTTGGACCAAAGAATCCTGTGGCATTAGTACTTATTGCCCACTGAATTCTGGTACGAAGATTAACTAGGAGGATTACCAGTTTGCTAGGAAGGTAGCTTACAAAATTCCAACTATCATGCATAAATAAGCTTGCCAAAGTCATTTCTGCAATGCATATGAACTCCATACTATCCAAGCTTGATTTAGTTGCTAACATGTACAAATTTGTCAACATGCTGAAACCTGGGTTTAGGCTTGCTTTAGTTGCTAACATGTACAAATTTTTCAAGATGCTGAAGCCTGGGTTTAGCTTCAGGTTGAGGCTTCCTTCTCTTGGTATTGATATTCCCTGATTTTTTTTGCCATGCCATGGCAACATTTTATGTATTGTTCCCATATTGCCGTTTACAAAACTTGTATTAAATCAGCTGTCCGTAGTATGTACATGATCTTTACTGCTACTACCACTCCTTTTAGTTCTTAAAAAATGGATGTAATGCTACTACCACTCCTTTTAGTTCTTAAAAAATGGATGTAAGCTTACAAATCTATACTCATTTGTTTATTTTTTTTAATACCCATCAAATTCTAACCCAGGCACTATTTCTTTTGATCAGATTACCTATGCTTCGCATTACAATATGCATTTGAGCAGAAGTCGTCAAGCCGCCATTACAGGGCAGTCCTTTTATCATTTTACTTTCAAGTAATAAAACCAGGGGCAAAAAGGGATATTTGATACAGGAAAACTCTGATTGGCAATGCCAGCTGAGGTTGATATTCATCTGCAATTGTAATCTTAGGAAGCATGCCATTTTAACTATTTCATTATGTGTGTTGGATGCTGCATTGTATTATCCAATTTTGAGTTACAGAAGGCTATTGTATTATAGCATGCTTCCCGGAATCTTCAAGCAAGCATACAATTTGAAGAGTTAAAAAACTATTATTCTGGACCCTTAATGGGCCATTAAGTGGGAGAGAGCCCAATATTTCAAATTAGGCCATTAATCGGAGACTTGACCCAAGATAAAACAGAAAGGATCTGTTGAACACTCAATGATGTTAATGGAACAGAAAAATTCACTTGAAGAGTTGCAGGGACTTTTTCCTGCCACTGTATTGAGCGATCAAACGAGTTTCAATGCGGTCTAGCAGGATTCAATTATATATATGATGTTTAAAGTAGAGGTTTAGCTGCGGGGTATCAAAGAAATGTTTTTGTATTTCTGTGCATTGCTAAGAATTTCCCGCTAACTCAAGAGTTTTTTCTTCAATGCGGAGAAATTCTCGGTGTTGAAGAGAGTCTCTTCGAAAATGGAGTTTTTAACTCGAGAAAAGCATTCGAAATCTGGCGTTTTATTGTTGAGGTTTGCAGTGAAAACGATAATGGAGATTCTGCTGTTTCACTGCATCTTTGTGCAAGGCGAGACTTAAGACGGCTAAACGGAAACTTTTCATTGCGACGACATTCTGCCATCCACGACGGCGCCGATCGGTTCACGGCTTCACTTAAAGAAGAGAGATTCACGGTTGTGAAATTTAAAGCCACTTCGCTCTGTAAGGGTAATTTCGTCATTACACACATTTCCTATAATTGGCGAGATATTTTTCGCGCTATCTTGCATCAAACGCCAGCAAATTGTACGGTTCTGTGAAATTACTCTTCGTCTGGTTCCCGTCAAGGTTTCCTCTCTCTGAGCAAACTGAGAAAGAAGGGCGTTTTTTATTATTATTTTTAAATTTTCGGGTTTAGTTACCATTATCCTTATCGTTTTTTCTGAAAATATTCCAGATGAGCTTGATTTCATACCACTGCAGTAGTTACGTTGTTTCAAGAATTTCGCGTCGCAAGCTTCAACATAGAAGCACTACTCATGGTAAGTCACAGCCGCTTCTGCTTTTTTGTCCTTTTGATACCGTTAACTTGCTTCGTGTACTTTTTATGTATATATTCATTTGGTTAAACTGTTTTAAGTATTTAACCTCTTTGAAATTTTCTATATGCTTAGGCAAACACATGGTGCCTATCGTTAATATGTACAAGAGCCAATCAGAGAGTGAGAAAAGCAGCTGCTTTTTGATGAAGACATTGCTTAGTACTCTTGCAGGTATTTTCTTCTGATTTAGTGACCCGCACTTTACTTGTATAACACATGGCAATTGAAACTATGAACAGAGTAGTTGTGTTTGAAGAATAATGGTTGTTTAATATGGAATATGGGAAATAAATGATGTTTGAATTTGCATAAAAAATAATTTCTCTAGTTAGAGGATAGATGAATATGGGAAATAGACTGATTGGCTATTTCTTGAAACCCTATGTCTTGTTGTTTATCTATTCTGCTTAAATTTGTATTGCAAGCCTTTCAAGCTTATCATAGTGGATCAGCTTGCTTGCTATCTTTATTTTAGGATGTTGTTTGTTTTATATACATCACTCATATTTTGGTCACTGTTTAGAATCTTTAATTTTACAAAGCTTTTTTTTTGTGATATAGAAAATGTATATTATTTTAGTCGCATACAATTTGGTTAAAATATTTATAACTTTGTAAATATCTTCTATTATTCTTTTTTGCATTTCAATTTATAGTTTCTTGATATTTGATATGAATTTTGTGAATATTGGTGTATGATTTGGTGAACATTAACATCTTTTTCTTAAAATCTTTTTGTTATGTTTCAGTGGCAAATTTGGCTGCAATTGACAGCGCAAAGGCTTTAACTATGAACAGTGTTTTGGTGAGAGTTTTTAGTGTTTGTTTTCATATGACTTTTATCTGAAATATATCTTTTACGTTCATGTCTTCAAAAGCTAGATTTTGGCATCCATGTGGTAGAACATGTCGTTTTGAAAACTTTGTATTTCATTTTTACTTGTTTTGTATATAACCTCAGGAGCTTGAATTATTTTCCTTCGAGTCAGGAAGGAGCTGCTTCTGTTCATACAATAGCTGATGGAAGCCTTGGAGATTTGTTTGGTGGCTTCTTATATTCAGCGGGACAGCAGGCGAATGAAGCTGTTCAGGTTCAGTTATCAGCTGTCAGTTTTACTAGGTTTGCTTTTGTGCTTTCTTTGCTAAGTGCATTGATTTTCTTGTGTATGTGATGGTGATTATTTGTGTTTGCTCGGGGCTTCACTCTAATTCCTCTTCTTCACAGTTTGGCGGTTATTTTTGGGGCAGGTCTAGTGACCAGCCTTTCTCCTTGCACACTAAGTGTTTTACCACTTACGCTTGGTTATATTGGTAAGTGTGTGTTCTGAAAAACCTCAAAGAAGATTTTCTTTTTCACTAATGCTCTCTTGTTACTGTTTGTAATTCTTGTTTTGATTTGGTGCTGATATTGGAATCATCCAGGCGCATTTGGGTCTGGCAAAAGCAGAGGACAGGTAAATGACTCTTAGTTCCTATATCTCCTTGCTACTTTTCATGACCGTTGCTGTTGAAACAATCTTTGTTATTCATTTATTTATTAGCTTAGAAATATTATAATTGAATTCCTTCATATTAGATCCTTTTAGCCACAGAACAAAAAAAGAACATTTTGAACAGAATAATGCTTACATGATGTAACTTAAATCACCAGATGCTGAAAATTAGAGGCCTTGGTTTAATTGGTATCAACTGTTTCTTTTCACTGGGTTTTCAACCTTTCAGAGGAAAAAGAATAAAAGAAAACAAATGACTCTAGTTGGAGCTTTTTAAGTTTAAATAACATTAACCATCTTCTGTTTTGATGTTGTTTGTCTTAATATTGCAATTTGAATGAATCCTTCAATCTTTGTTTGTTACATATTAGTGTAGATTGTTTATGGAGGCTATAAATTTTGACTTTGTCTTTCTCTCTCTCTCTCTCTCTCTCTCGCTCTAATGACGTTCATGTTATTTGTCGATCAGATCATTGGGGATTCCATTGCATTTTCATTAGGATTGGCAACTACCCTTGCAATCTTAGGCATAGGAGCCTCCTTTGCAGGAAAGGCATATGGACAAATAGGGAAGGGCTTACCTTTGGCAGCTTCTGGTTTGGCTGTCGTTATGGGTCTGAATCTCCTTGAGGTATTGGTTGAACTGTTCTTTTGGTCGTATATATCCCTTTGGGGTCTTTCTGCTTTATGGAATTTACACCAATAACATAAAATTACTTTTGTCTTAAGAAATCTTATTGTGTTAATTTTTACATTTTATTTGAGCAGTAATATGATCTTGACAATTTGAAGAAGAGTTTAGAAGTTCTCTTGAGTTATTGACATAAACAATTTCTACAAAGGAATATATTTGATATTTTGGGTTTTGCTGAAACAAATTGAATGTGATCTAGATGACATCCTTTTGTCATGTATCTTTATAAATTGTGCTCAATTTTAGAGCTTTGTAAATTCTACTTGAAGTTTAAGCTTCATGGACTCTATAAAAGCTTTAGTTGTGGCAACTGTCATGCTTGTTGGGTTGGAATTTAGTCAGAAAGGGATTTGTGAGTAGTTAGATCTATGATTGGATATATAGTTTTGGAGCAATGCTGTTCTGTAAATTACTTCTTACCTTCTTGGAGAATAGGACTCTGGGACTTGCTCAACTGCCGGTTTAAAGGAGCGGATGAATTATAACAATGGTTATTTTGATATTTCTGGTAACTGTTATGCTGGCTGGAACTGTCTTTTGCTGTGTCCTTAATGGAAATAAGTAACTCATTTGATAAAATAGACAGTTGGGATTAAATTGCTTGAGATGTTCGTTAAGTTTAGGTCTTGAGAATGTTATTACATTTTTTTTTCTTCATCTATAAGGGTGCAGCTTTTTCAAGCAGTTTTAGAAAATAAGATGACATTAAGAGTTTTTTGACTTGGTTATTCTGAGCCATTGCTCTCTATCCCACTTTCTGTTCATCAACTAATTCTGTGCAGAAAATTGCAGATAGTTGAATTACGGCTCCCCTCATTTTTTGACAACTTTGACCCTCGTGCAGCTGCTGCTAACTTCCCGTCAAGTAAGTGGCTTATCATTCTATCTTAGTTAGCAAGATTTAGTGATTTGGGCAAACTTAGTTCTCTATAAGCTCTTAACAGAATTCAATCTACACATTTGATATGTTAGGTGTGCAAGCCTATCTAGCTGGGCTGACATTTGCATTGGCTGCATCTCCTTGCAGTACACCTGTGCTGGCTACTCTACTGGGATATGTAGCTGCATCTAAGGTACTCTTGAATGCTTAAAATTCTCAATACTACTACTGAGTTTCTGTGTTTTATGTTAGACTGAGGAGTTCTGATAACTCACAGATTATTCAGCCTGATGAGATTGGTATCTTACTTCTCACTTGTGACAGGATCCTGTAATAGGGGGTGGCTTACTTTTGACATACACTACTGGCTATGTTGCTCCACTACTTCTTGCTGCTTCTTTTGCAGGAGCATTGCAGGTGGATGTTTACTTATTGTATTGCTACTATTTGGCTGACTTGGAAATTTTGTCCTCAATTATGGTTATAACAAATTGCTGCATATTCATCTTTTCTGTTTCATTATTTCTGCTTTTGTATCCTCTTGCTATTTCCCTGGTAATGTCTTTTGGCATATTTTAATGAATTTAGTAATTTTTAAATAAATAAATAAACTGCTTGCTGATCTTTGTTATTGGCTTGTTGATATTAACTTGTTACAAATCTGTTTACAGAGCCTGCTTTCTTTTCGTAAGTTCTCTGCATGGATAAATCCAATGAGGTAACCTTTATAAATGTTCTGCGCTGTTGCCTCAGGAACCAATATCTTTTAGCACCTACTAATGTTAACATGACGATCATGAGGCTAAACAGATGGCATCTGCCTTTCATGATCTCATTGTCGTTGCTATTAGGTTCCTTGTTTCTTACGCATGTTTATATTTGACTGTTTCTGCAGCGGTGCACTTCTTTTGGGAGGGGGTCTGTACACTTTCTTGGATAGGCTTTTTCCCACCACAATGGCAATGTAGAGATCATACTTACTGTATTATTCAGTGAGAGCTACTGTATAGAAAACAAGAAATGAAGAAATAAAATAAAGAAAATTCTATTGAGAGTTGGCCTAAACATGTCCTACATTTTCCTCTGCCTAATGTGCACGAGTCATTTGATGTTACCATAATGCTTTTGATGTGCCAGAATCATTTTTGCTAGTTATATTCTGCGTATATATGATCTATGATGTTTCTCAGAGTAGGATTTTGCTCATGTATGCTCGAGTATATTTGGTTAACAAAACATTTGTGAGAATGAATGAACCCAATTGAGGAATTTGATCTGCAAGTGAAGATGACTTCTTTTCTTGTTACCAGCCACCTTTTTTTCTACCGCTAAGAAAATGGTTAAAATTCTGACACGATGTGAACTGGGTATGCATCCAGAAGAAATATCAGTTATCTGAATGATCCAGCCTTCAGAATTACTGTTGTAGTTAAAACCAATTCCCGTCTTGGTATTGCTTTCATCATTTGACTTGAAGAACAGATAGTGTCACTAGTCTCACTCCTTACTTTTAAGAGGCAATGACATCAGATCAGTGCGCAGAAATGGTGTCCACTACCACCAGCCTAACAGCACTGAAATAAAAAGCAGAAAGCATGCTCAAGCTTCTTTGAGAAATGGGACCATTTCAGATACTTCCAGATCCAGACAGGAAGGCAAGTTTCCGGTTCCATAAATACTGCGGATAAAATTTTGTTGGTTAGCTTATTATGGTTTTTTTGAATCTTCGACCGGCAGACTGGGTTTGTTCGGATAACACTGACGAAAACACTCGAGGGTTTTGGACAACCAAAATCTTAGTATAACAAATCTATATGACCCAAATGGCTTGTACGGATTTAAACTCTGCGTGCAAATGTCTTAAAACTTTACTTTTCCTGAAATCCCACAATTTTCCAGGCTCTGTTGGCCATATTCACTGTGCCAAAAATTAGGCTCCAATCAACGTTTGAGTTCTTCCTGCGAAGAAAATTAGGACATATAATTATGTTTATCCGAAAAACATCTGTAGGCTTTCTTTATCTCTAATCGATCAGAATTATAAAGGATATCAGGGCAAATGCACAAGGCAGTTCCTTGAGAAAAACAGGTCCAAACTCAAACAAGAATGTTTTAAAAGATCATTTTGCCTACTAATATCTAATCAGCTCCTCCCCTTGTCATCAGATTATACTGTTCCAACGATCTTTGTCTCTGCAACCTCATTTCCTCATTGAATTTCTTTATAAACGCCTCCACTCGACGGTTCAACTCATCCTGGCTCAGCGATGGTTCCCTCTCCAGTCTGCCCGAGTTGGCGTTGGCGCTGCTGTTGTTGCTGCTTGTCGTAGTTGTTTCATTGAAGGTCTCAGCTTTCTTCATTTTTGGTGCGGGAGAAGGTGTATTTTTGCGCACATGCGTGTCCCTCGTGTCAGACTTCTTCAGATGCCTGGTTAACGGCATTGCTCGGCCCTCCGTTATCGTCTTCCACGCGTTCTCCAGCGTGTTGTGGCGATTCGATTTGGACACTCTCAATGCCGTCCCACCTGAATAAATTTGCCCACAGCCGTTATACAGTCGGCGTTGAGATCATCGTTGTTGCTTTCAGAAGCAAAATGTTTTCGAAATTTCATCAAATAATAATAACTTGGCTTTTGTGAGAAGATATAGGTTCTGTATTGGGACCACTACTGACTTGTGGTCTCGAGAAAGCGCTGAGTGGTCCTCCGGCCACCGAAAGTTTGGTGGTCTGAGGTGTCGTCGGCAACTTTTTTTTGTTCCCTGAATTAGATTTCTTCAAGTTTAACAAAGAAATTGAAGAATCCGCTAACATGCAATCAACACTTATAGGAAAACTAATTTACGTAATATATTTTAGCTGAGCACCTGAGAACAGGGAAAAAAACCCAACGAAGAAGAACAAAAGAATTTAAATACCTTCTGGACTTGCTTTCACAGATTTCTGGTGAACGAACCTTGCTGAAATCGGAGGCTTGTCTTTCACTTTCTCTGATGAATCCATGGAATCACTCCTCTGTGGGGTTATTACAAACTTTTCCACCACATCTGTCTCATCACCACCGTCCATCATCGTCTTCATCTCCACCCTCTTTATCTCCTTAACCGGCCAGTAAACTCCCTGATTCTCCTGCCTTGAAATATTGTTTAAGTCTCCCGCGTCTTCATAAACGAGAGCATACCCAGTTCGCTCGTCACCAGCAACAACCTTCTCTGGAGCCACAGAAACTTCAGGGGGAAGATGATCGTCTTTGTGTTGGAGTTTGGAGGAAGCAACAATGGAGATGATGATTCCATTAATGACTAGGTAAAGATAAGGGGGCTTTAACCATTGTAACATAGCGTTCCAAAAGGAAGGAACATCTGAAGCTACAAAGTCTGATATCAAGGGCAGCACTGAAAGTTTTAACATTACAGCTGCTGACAACACGCATGTTGATATCACTGCAGCTTTCAGAGAAAGTATTAAATTCGCTGAACTCGAAATTATTGACATATTGTCAATAACATAAAAAGTTCGAGATCGATCGGTGTGCACTGAAAATGAAGATTTCAAGGCTGTAACTACCTCTGGATGAACTTAGGGAGAAAGCGAGAGTGTTAGTAATGCATTATCATATGCTTGTGTTTGTGGGTGTGTACATATATATATATATATATATATATATAGAGAGAGAGAGAGAGAGAGAGAGAGAGAGAGAGAGAGAGAGAGAGGATCGATGATGAGGTTAGGGGTTGGTTGTGGGTGATGGAATTTGATGTGGGCCATTGGATTTGGAGAAGAGGTAGTTGGAAGGTGTTCCACGTAGATGGAGGTGACACGTAGGGAAATTAGGGTGATTTGGGCAATGTGTTATTGTTTCACATTTGACATGCAGCTATTCGCAGTTTAACTGTTGCCGCTTGAGTTTGTTTTGTCAATTAATGATAAGGATACTGACACTTCGCACAGGGAAAACGATTAATAAAGCCTAACCTGCAATCAGATAAACTTATCATCTTAGAAACATGAACAGCTGATTGATGTCCGCATGTTTCAAGAAGTTGGTTTTCCTAATCCAGGAAACTAGTTAAAGTAACTTCTTTCTAGAGAATCGTAACCCATATATCAAACCACTTTAAATAATTAAATACCATGTTCTAATCAAATTATTCAATCCAATATGCAAATGGGTTTTGATTTTGCCTGGACAGTATTAATCAGTTTGACTGCTTCAATTTCAGGATCCTGAAACCCCGGCCGGGGAGTTTCCCATGTGAATCTAGCCTTGCCATCAATATACATAAAACTGTGTTTGTTTTAGATCTTAGTTTTTGTTTTAATGCATGCAATCATAGGATTAAGTTATTCTGACGTGCGTAAAAGTTTGCATGGGCTCATTGTTTACGTGAAAAATGAATCAAGAGGCACTGACAACAATAACAATCAAGCATGTGAGCTGATATAATTTTATATCTACAGTCCATAAGAAAACACACACACACACACACATATCGATCATTTCTTGATGAGTTTCCCAGGATTGACACTTTTTTATCTCTTACCCTTCATTGTAATTTTGATTTGATTTAGCTACCTAATCTCTCACGAGCTGATTCTATTACATAGATCTAGGAACACGAGGACACCCCATGAAATATTAGATTTGTTCGGCAACCATTTTGCTGTTGGTATGCCTGCGGCCGACTGATCGAGGATTAGCTAAACAATGAACAGACATCATGACTTTTTTGTACACGCAATGCAATGCGGAGAATTCTATGGTCAATTTCATATGGTTTCTAATTTCTAAACCCCGTATCAAAAAGGAAATTGAGTACGTACTATAGACATACTTGTCTGGACTTTCCTAGTCATATTGGACGGTGGTTGATTTGCATGCTTGAAGCTGACATTTCAATACGCTATGTGTAAATGGGGTTGAATTTATTTGTTTCCCATTACTTGCAAGATAATTTATTATTAGTTTTGGTGATGATAACATCGCAACAAAATTGTAGAAATATTTGTAGGCTAATAATGCAATGTTTGGCCAATCGAAGTCAAATGATTTAACATCTGGTAGTTTCTACGATTATGAACACTTAGTTGTGAGTCGAAATTGGGTTGTTAACCCTTTGACAATGGATGCTAGACTCCTTGAATTTTAAGGTCTAGTTTCTTCAAAGCTACGCTAATGATTGGAGTTGGAAATTATGTCTACTGTAAAATGCGACAGTAGTTGATTATCAGGACTTGGAGCTTACGGATTTAGTTTGCATACATCAATACCAAATCAACGTAGCAATGATTTACTCAAAATTTCAAACCACTTGCAAGTTAGCTCATGGAATGTGGATCCTGTAATTCTTAGCTCATCAACCGCTCGAGAGAAGCAGCTTTTGACACGTAAAACTGCTCGATCAGAATCAGATGATGGCCTAATGATTTTGACTTGGGTAAGCGGAACAAGTAATGATGATTGTCATTTCATACGAACTGTACTAGCTGATCAAACCGCCCAATGGATGGATGCCCGACAAGTGTCATCCAATGTTATCCCGATGCAACAAATTACAACTGTGCTGCTGGGTTTCACACTCCTGAAACAATCCAGTCCAAGATTTTATGCCTAAATTTGGTGAGAAAAGTCCATCAATTTGGCTTAGGTTCTACAATTGAGGCAACAAACGAAACTCAATTGATCGGCTGGGAACGATACACCTGGCTGTTTTGGCTGCCTGATGAACCAAACTATCAATAGCAAATAGGCGTATGCTTGTGGTCAATAATTAACGATCGCAGCAACTCCTTGCCGTTTTACAGCGTTCATCTGTGTCCTAATTGAAAAACACGTTTGACTAATTGTTTTGTTGGAACATCCAAACTCAGATGTTAATTATTAAGCAGGGATTCAACACGTGCCTGTTAATCGAAGCAGGGATACCACATTCTTAACCGCTGTTGTCATTTGTAATTTCCAACCTCCTAAAAATCCGTCACTTAAATGAATACACGGCAGATGATGGATCGTATTGTGTTAAATTTTATTCGGATCTTCTAAAATGGATCTTATTATTAACAAATTCAGTGAAGTTTCTATGATTTTACGATGAAGTAATATGATTGAGGATTGAAGTCTTGTGATCATTAACTCATCCGGCGGTAAAACAAATTTACTGTTAAATATAAGCAATTAGGTAGTTGAAAAGGCATAAACTGTAAACTAAAAACAAGTGTTTTGGTTATCATTATTTCAAAATTAAGCAAAAATACAACAATAACAAAAATCAATTTTACTAATCCACCTGTAACTTAACTATAACTTTAAAATATAAGCAAATAGTAGGTGTTTTTGTTAACTAATACACCTACCCACCTTACAAATGAAGCCGTTCACCCAAATATGAAGAAGGCTGAAAGTGCCTCTAATAGTCTAAAACCCCCAGAACAGAAGAAGGTAGAAAAAAAAAGAGGGGGGGGTGTGGGGGGGGAGGAGTTTTGGAGAAAGAGAGCTTTCTGTATGCTATTTTCCTGTGATATAACTATTGTGGTATGGTATGACAAAGCAAGCGCTATTGACCCTAAAGCCACTCAATGTTTGCCAAACATTCCTGCCGTTAACGAAGAAAAATCGTAATCCTTTGCTAATTGGGAAGGAGTTGTCGATGAATCCGGTGATGCAGACGGATTTTTATTTGGTTCGGCACTTGTCACACCATTAGCAGGGTTAACTTGCCCCATATTTGAAAAGCTGCAAAGCAAGAGAGAGGATTAAGAAAGTCAACATGTAGAATGCAAGCATGAAATTTAGTAATCTGCTTCACATTTCAACTGGCAGTAGATGGAACTCAAAGCTCCAAGCATCAAATTGAGATTCTTGAAACCAAATTGAAGTTTGAGGAGAATTTGGCAACAGAAGGACAAGGGAATTCATTGGCATAGAGATGTACCTAATGACTGAAATTTTTTAAGTGATACGGGTTCAGTAATACCATAACCAAACCAAAAATGGGAGAGATTTTAATATATAGTGAAGGGAAAAAGCACCAGCTAAAACAAATTATAGTTGACCAAATTCCTTATTGAGGGTTAAAGTCCAACACTTATATGAAAGTACATTTTTTTTCGGTGACTGAACCATACAATTATTGCATCTTTGCAAAACACTTGAGAGATTTCACGCATAAAATTCCCTGGCTACTTGCAACCAAACCATAAAATACATTGATTCAAACATGCTAGCAAAAAGACATTATGAAAGCAGTAAAAAGAATAAAATATGACAAGTTCAATAGCTACAAGTACGGCGGTTTCATTCTTGCTGAAACACATTAACAAAATTGGCTAGATCACTAAGTACACAAAAGGTACCTGGATGTTGGATATGGAACAGAGTTCCCAACCGGATGTGTTTGTCCCATGCTCATAGCCTAATTCAATGGAAAATATAGCAAAACCACAAAATCAACAAATGAAGGTTGATTAAACAACGTGATGGATGCAGGTGCCATTATGGATTGTACCTGCATAAGTTTCTGCACATCAGCCTGTCCACCTGGCATGACTGCTGGATGTGTTTGTCCCATGCTCATTGCCTAATTCAATTGAAAATATATCAAAACCACAGAATCACCAAATGATAATAGATCAAACAGCATTATGGATAGATGCAAGTGCTACTAGGGATTCTACCTGCATAAGTTTCTGCAGATCAGCCTGTCCACCTGGGAGGGCTGCTGGAAGTGTTTGTCCCATGCTCATTGCCTAATTCAATTTAAATATAGGAAAACCGCAAAATGATCGAATGAAAGTTGATCAACAGAAATATGGATAGAAGCAGGTGCTATTTGGTTTGTACCTGCATAAGTTTCTGCAGATCAGCCAGTCCACCCGGCATCGTCATGCCAGGAATTTGGTTGCCAAGGTTTGGCAAATTATGAGAGGGTATATTCAGTTCATTGGGCCCAGGGAGTTGGAAACTGCTCAAATATTTTGGATCCTGGCCTCCAGATTTAAATGCAGCAGCCATCAGGAGGGACTGTTGCTGTGCCAACATAGCAAGTTGCTGAATAGCGGATGGCGACACCATATTGGACTACATCACATCCAAAAAGCAGTATGAAACCAGGTATATTTGCTATAATAGAGATTCACTAGCTCAAAAAAAGATAGATAGCCGATACAAACTCAATTCCTTTTTCCCATTTCACGTATGAGACAGTCAAAAGTTAAAATCCAAGGCATGATCCCATTGCTCCTATAAGTAAAAGATCAAGCTGATACAGATTTCTTATGAAGAGCTTCAAAGCTACATAACTGACATTGCGGCATATACCTTCTCAAAAAGGCTCATAATGTCAGTTTTTACATCTTTCTGAGGTTTCTCTGAAATTGGGGGAGTTGTGACTGAAGGTGAGTCTTTAAATAAGTCCTCAATTCCTGTGGCAGACTGAGGACTACTCTCAACTGCTTTGGATGGCTCAGTTTTCTCCGCTGTTGATGTTGCTCCAGCAGCTGCAAATTTTGATGAAGGCCAAGGTCAACAGCAACCATTGGAAAATACAATCATTACTCTTAAAACCTAAAGTGGGGCAAGCAAGATGTTGAACAGTTTTAAAAGAGAAAAGAAGATAGTAGATATTGATTAGATGATCCCTGTTGGTGAAAATTGAGGAAAGGTATTGAGACATACACTGGAAACCTGCCCAAACATTATCATCAGCAGAAGCAGCCTCAGAGCCATCTTCACCAGGGCTATCCATGGACAGCAAGTTGAAAAGGTCAACAGCATAATCAACTTTAGGGGGAGATACTATGCTATTTGCATCTGCAGCCTGATTTGTTTCCTCAACTGGTGCCACTGTAGATTCTGTTTTCTGAACTATCTGCTGAGGCTTTGCAACTGGAATAACCTGTTCATCAAAGGTATATCACACATCACACAGATATAACTTTTCAAGACCTATCTCTCATTATAGGAAATGGTAAGTCACAGGGGATGTATCATTCAAGTGGGTAGTGCAGCAACAATCAGAATGTGCACTTAAACCAATCTGATGATAATGGATATGAGGTGACCCAAACAATAATTAATCAGGCATAAATTGGAGAGTAGAGACATGGTAAATATGTGGTTCACACCATTACAGCTGTTAGCATCAATTCTTTCACACAAAAACTTAGTATTAGAGACCTAAAAGAGAAAACAAATTGGAAGAAAATCCAGGGAATGGAAGAAAAATTTAGGGGAGAAAATAACTCAATAATCTGGATTTCTTTCATGCAATGTCAGATTGAATAGTGGCTATAATCCAAAACAAAATAGAAATACTAATCTACCTAAAATAAGAAAAAGATATAATGTGGGATAAGTTTTGCTTATGTAGGAAACATTTTAATTTTCCTTATTCAAGTAGTATAAAATTTTATTCACTTGTATGTGCTGGAGGAAGATTTATCTGCTTTGCTTGAAGCAGATTTCTCTTACTTGCTTAATCTTAATTTGTTCTCGAAGTTTCTAGATGAGGTTCCTAATATGACAAACATGGTTGTCAGGGAGCACTTTCATAGTTAAGAAGATAGGAAGATGATCTGGTTGGCATGTATGGAACTTAAATGAGCTTGCTAGACCTAATATGGTACTGCATAGAAAATCCATGCAGAGGGATTCTGAGTGCAATTAACATATGGGATCTTCTTGTGCTGGGCACAGGAAAGGCTGTTGCTATGCTCTTTCTAGCCTGCACTGGAATGGTAACTAGTCAGGGAGTTCCCATACCTATTGTGGCTTTCACCTCATAACACTTACATCCTTATTGAAGGTAAATATTTTTGTTTACTGGGCTTAGTGGCACAACCACAAGAAGTATTAGGCAGGTCAAGGCAATTTATACAAATATTTGACAAGGCCACAGGTGCCACTTCATCATTATCAATGTCTTAATCATCTTTGGACCACTGGCAAGAACCAATCCACTTACTGGATCTGATGCAACTATAATTGCATTCACTGCAAGGGAAGGAGTTATATTTTTGCCAGTTGAGTTAGTAGGAAGTCAAACTGTTGCCTCCTTCAAGCTTGAGAAGTACCAAATCTAATCCATTGTAGATGCAAAAAAAATCAGAAACCCAAATATAGTATAGAAATTGATAAGTGTTATTTAGCACCTACCAAAATGTTGCACCTATTGATAATTGGAGTCCACCCATGGTTGTTCTAGACTTGTTAGTCATTACATGAAACTTGTACTTGATATGATATCAGGAGCAACAACTCTATTTTAAGTTGCATGTATGCCCAACCATATAAAATTCTTAAACCTCCTTGCCCTCTATAAAAGCCTATCCTGATTACAATGCTGATCACATGAAGAACCTCGTCAGGATGTACAGAGAACAAAGGCGATTGCTAGTTTACTTAGGATCAGTAAATCTAAATGCAATAAGACAAATGAATTCTACCGAACTCTACTCCAACAAAAATAAGAAAGAAACAGCCCTAGTGACACGACCTCAAGAAGTAATTGAAGATGAACATTGATCACCCTAGTGACACTACCTCAAGAAGTGATTGAAGATTAACATTCTTAAAAAAAATTACTTACAAATATTAAATGAAAAACAAGCAATAAAAATGGGAGTAATCAAAATTGCCAAAGCCATAATGCAAAACCTGCTCAGGTCCTTTTGGCGGAACTGGAATACTAATTCTTGTAGCAGTAATGCTTTCTTTTGTACTTGGTGTTTGAACATGCTTCTTTCCCTCAAATAAGTTTCCAGAACTATTAGTGTAAGCATGCCCACTTTTCTCTCCATGTCCCTGCCAATGAACAGAAGCCCTCTCATCCTGCCCTCTAGGAGGTGATTTTGCTTGTCCATCTCTCAGAGTCCATCTTTTCTCCTCATACCTGTAACCGAAGACAAAATATGAGAAACAGAGGAGAGAGATGACAAAAACCTTCACTACAGCCTAAATGCAAATATTGAAAAGTAAAGAACAAAGCCCCACATCCCAAAAAAAGGCTAATGATACATAGTGCTAGCTCAAGACACATACTTGGCACGGATAAAATTCTCAATTCCAACTCTATCGTAGTTGGGGGGCAACTCAGCTTCCCAGTAACTATTTGCCTTCTCATTTCCCATTGCTGTATAAAAACAGAAGCCATTGTCATATGCAACAGCTTTAATCCAATTCAATCTTGAAGCAACAACCAGAAAAGACAAATCCACAATCTAATAGACCAGCTTACATTGAATAAATGCAACCTGCTCTGGAAGCCAGATGTCTAAGGTAGCAGATCGAACCTGTGGCAAAAAATAGTAAAATACATACATGTCCCTTTGGAATAATGACGGGGAGTTAAAGTACAAAAATGCAAAGAAAAAGAAAAATGAATTTATAGGTCTACTTTAATTGGGCTGCCATATTTTGACGATCCAAGCATTAGAAAAACAACAGTTAATGAAAAGGCAACAGAAAATTTTTTGAAACTGAGAAAGATACCAACAGCTCATCTAATCTAATGACATCAGCATGAGTTCCACCACCAAAGCAATGACCAAAAATTACAGAAATTCAAGGTACAAGGACATTATGCTCAACCCATGTTCATGAAGCACAATTGAGCCAAAGTGTTAAAGCTAACAAACATCAGAAATACAAAGATTCTAGAAAATATGTGTATCCTCAAACACAATGTTGTAATCAGCAGCCTATAATCTAAGAAAAAATGAAAATAACCTACAGACAATTCCACATGAGTTATTTACTTGTGACAATGTATAAATTGTATATAAACTACTGTTACACAGAAGTTAGGATGAAGAAGGTCGATTTAAACATAAAATCAACACTTTGCAGTCAATAAAGAGTGGTGGATCAGTAAAATTATTTTAAACAATATTTTTTGAAACAATATGGCAGCATGTCCAATTTTCAAAAATTGTTGAAAGCAGAACACTACTTGACACTAAGAGTTCAGATAGCAGCCCCCGTTTGTCCAACACCTTTAAAATCTTATCTGTATGGTCCAGGTGGTAAATCACAAAGTACTAGTGACATGAGGTTAAATTGTTATTTGCGCCAATCATGTAAGATGGAAACATAGTAGCTAAAACTGCTCCCAACCCCCCAATCCATTTTGAGGAAACTAAGAAGTATACATTTGAATAAAAATTGCATTACCTTTGATATGTGCACACCAAGACTTCTGTGGATCCCAGAACATTGCATGCAGATAAAGATACCCAAATTCACACTAGCCCATCTTGGACCTCTGCAATGCAATCCAGTAACTTTAAGCAATTAATTCAAAAGAAAAAATGTAAAAAGTTATAATACAACATAAGACGATCTGTCATTGAGTCAATTTCAATTGTAAATAGTAAGTTCTTCCTGTCATGATATCAATCTTATGTCTCTGGAATTCTTAAGATACATACTTGGCTTTGCAATCGGCACATTCCTTATTCTCTGGCAACTTAAGAAGCCCTTCCAGAATCTGTACATACGTATATTTAGAAGACATGAAAATTTGAAAAGCAGATCTGATGGAAGATAAAAGGCAGGGAAAGATTAATAACAGTGCTAATCTCTGCCTCCAAACTCAGTAAAAGCATTAAAAATCGAGCAAGTATGCTGTAGACCATATGGATGATAAACAAGTGCACATTAATCAATACTGATGTGATCAATCTTCTGCATATACAACCATATACAAGGACCTAAATTCCTCCGGATCATTTGTGCAACATCACTAGGTGTAAATCAGATCGGTTAGATGAAAGCACCAGATTATTAGGAACCTCTTGTGATCTCAATTCTTCAAATCTATAAAAACTTAAAATAAATTGAATCCTAATTTCAGAATCATGTTTCCATCGATCATATACTCCACCTTTTGATTAAGTTTTAGCATAAACCATTATTTATTATCCCAAATTTCACATTTTCATCACAAAAATATATCAAAACGCAAACAGGAAAGAAAATTAACCAAAAATCTCAACGCTAAGCTACCTGGCACCATCCTCGAAAGCATAAAATGACAAGTTTGAATGCGTTACGAGATCATACAAAATGCAAAATCACGATACAGATCAATAGAGATCAAGTCAAAATAACACAGATGTAAACAGAACAGAAATCACAAGAACGATAGGGGCGGAAATTGAAATTTCACGGAAGCTTGATAGAATGAGGTTAGCGAGAAATCGTTTACCTTCTTGTGCCTCGCGTTCAGCTCTTTGGAGACGTTAGCCTTCTCGTTCATAGTGAAATCGCAGGCTCCGATAGAGAGAAACAAAAATTTACACGAAATGCAAGGGCAATCTGGTCTTTGCCTTTCCTCTTCTCTCTATACCCGTAGCGTTCCCTCTTAGAACTGTCTCCGATTATATGCGAAAGGAAAAGCAGAGAAGACAATGGCGAAAAATGAATTAAATTTTTTTTTAAAATATAAAGAGTCTCTTCTACCTTGACTCCTGTGGGTTATGGTTTTGTGACACGTATGAGACGGTGGGTTTGACCGTAGGACAATTTTGATTACTGTAGATTTCAGTATACGCTATCAATTTGTATTTTAAATTTACATTTTTTAGAGTGCTTTTAAACAAATGGCTGAATCCTATTGGTCGCCGAATCACAGCCTGAGACGATTGGGAAATCACTGCCGAGCCGCCGAAAACGTTCCTTTCGGTCTTAACTAACCAACTAATATACAGTAACGGTAGAGAGAGAGAGAGAACCAGAGCATCTTGGAAGCCCATATGAGCCCAGCCTTAATTGAATATTTCATTCTCTTTCCTTTCCTTTTCATCTCTTTGAAATGGATGTCAATCCTGATAAACTACTGCCTGCATTGTACAAAGACGCTTCGCCTGAGAATTTCTTCAAGGTGAAAACAGAGTGGACGTTTGTCAGCTGAGGGGTTATCCAGAGAACAAAAATAGCTGTGCGTTTGATTGATTTATACGCACAAGTTAAATTTTCAAAATCATAGGTAGTAGTGATGATTAATTTGAACTTGTTACCAGCGTGTGATGAGAAGAGAGCGGGATGATATACTTCTTGCTGCTCAATAATGGCTTGGAATATGAGAGATGTCTTCTCCTTTTCATTCTTCAAAGTTTGTGGTAATATATAACGTGCTCTTAATACTTACTAATTGGGTGTTTCTCTAATTTCGTTTGATCTGCTGATCTTTTTAAAATATTTTTATAAAGAATGGAAACTGAACATGGAAATTTAATGAAGATGGAGCTTAAGACTCACCAGGGACATAAATGGCCGAAAATGCGTAGAGTCACTCCTATGTGCTTTGAAGATTTCTTTCTTGAAATGATTCTAGTGGGAAAAAGCATCAAATGAAGAACCCAGAATGAGATCATAATCCAAACACAAAGGGGGTAAGATAGCTTAGATTACAGAACAGAAGAGAGTTTAAATTCCAAGAATGTAATTTACATACTGAGGTGGCAGCATCCTACTATTCACTGGAATAACCTCAGATAAAAGAGCAGAAGCTAAATCATTACAACCCGATCAAAGACACTA
The DNA here is from genome assembly GCA_019650275.1 of Xylocarpus granatum. Taxonomy (NCBI): domain Eukaryota; kingdom Viridiplantae; phylum Streptophyta; class Magnoliopsida; order Sapindales; family Meliaceae; genus Xylocarpus; species Xylocarpus granatum. The sequence goes on along the minus strand of BNST01000866.1, from coordinate 287,174 downwards.
AGCCGCCGAAAATTTTGACTGCAGAGAACTAGCGAACAAACGACATTAACCGTCTAGAGAGAGCAATCGTAACTGATTCTGGAGGGAGAAAATCAACTGAATATTTTATTGATTTCCTTTCTCTTACTTTATTCTCTCTCTGAAGAAACGAGCACTCACACTCTCTTTCTTCGTTTTTTCTTTTGAAATGGACTACGATCCTAGCAACCCACTTCCTTCATCAGAGCACTGGTCTTTTGAGAAGTACTTTAATGTAGAAACGGAGTCCATGGCTGCGGGGGGCTATTCAGAGAACAAAGAAGCGATTCTCAGACAAGTGGCTCTGCATTTGATCCTCGAAGTAAGTGCTTCCGATTTCTTGTTTGGTTCCTAGGAAAATGAAGGGAAACAAAATGACAATCGTGGCATGTTGAGGACTAAATATGGGAAAGTTCGAATCTTTTGTTTCTGTTTTTTCTTTTATGAGAAAAGAAAGTTTGAAAAAAAAAGAAGGGAATTTTTTAAGCTTTGAGTTTTGTGTTCTTGGGCAATTATTGGTTGATCTATATAGGTTCTATAGAGAAACGGCGAAAATGAAGGTTGGTGTTTTGCACTTATTTCGAGGATGGAGTCTATATAAACCTTTGTTTGGCACCTAAGAAAATGAAAGAATTCCCCTGCTTCCTCTGCTCTGCTCTCTAAACATCCAAGATTTAGTCCTCTTCTTCTACGAATTAAATTAGATGCTTTGGTTGTTCGATTTAATCAAACTGATAATCTTTGATCAATTCCTGAAATTTACTGGTATTTCATGTGTTGCACACAGAAGTCGAAATCTTTTGATTTCGACGCATTCATCCCTTATCTTGCAATGAACTACTTCGATCGCTTCATTTCAAGGCATCAACTTCCGGTATGAGAACGACAAAAACTCTTATCATTTTTGAGTTATACATGTTAGATTTTTGTGGATGTTAACCTTAACTTTTAATTAGGATGTGCTAGGACTTGTACGAGATGACATAGTTCTAGCTGCCATTTGTTGTCTTACACTTGCTTGGAAGATGAGAGATCAAACTTTCAGAGTCCGTTATCTTGTGGTAAATCACTATACATAAAATGAACATCAACTTTTTTTCTGTTTAAAGATTGAATTTGTTTCCCTAATTTGTCTGGTCTACTAACGTATTATGAAGGCAGATCGGTCAGACGACTTTAAAAATCACATACTGGACATGGAACTTCAGATTGTCAATGGACTTAACTGGAGAATGCGTGCTGTAACACCTCTATGCTTCGTGTTGTTCTTTGTTGAGAAGATCTCGGTTGCAAAATGCATCAAAAATAGAACCCTCAACGAGATCATAATCCAAGCACAAGGCGGTAAGATAGCTTGAATTCTGCATTTTGTGTTTTTTAAGTTACCAAAGATTCAAGCTATATTGTCGTAGAAACAAGAGATTTCAGCTTCATAATGTCTGATCAATTTTCTCAGTTTCATGACAGACATCAGCTTTACAAATTTCAAGCCTTCGGTGATTGCAGCATCAGCTCTTCTCACAGCTTGCAGATTTCTGTACCCCAACGAATATGACAGATGCAAATGCGAACTTTTACGTAGCAGATATATCAAAGTGGTAACAAGTCAAAACCACATTTATTGATTGTTGAGTTGTGTGATCATCCTTCTCCTTTTTCTAATCCTGGGTCAGTTAAAACTGTTACGTGAGGCAGAGGAAATTTTGATGAGCTTTGCCGTCTTTGTTGTTTCAGGAGGAGCTAGAACCCTGCTTAAAGAAAACTTATGAAATGTGCGTGGAGAAGCAAATTCAGCTGGAAAGAAATGACGTGTTCAAGGGCGGGCCTCGATCCCGTGTGAAAGCCGGAGGAGCATCAAGCTCGATCCCGATCAAGGACCCGCCGCAGGTGATCTCAGACACAGAAAAGCAGACAGGAAGTGAACCCGAACCAAGCTCAACCTTACATAGAGCTGGTAAGGAACCGATGCAGAATATCTCAGAGATAAAGGAGGAGCCTGGTGAAAGCGATGTTGATCCAAATTTGATCTCACGCAGACCCGGAAAGGAGCCAGTGGAGGGGCCTGGTGAAAGCGAAACAGATTGGAGCTTGATCCCACGCAGACCTGGAAAGGAGCCAAAGGGGGAGATCTCAGTGATAATGGCGAAGCCCGGTCAAAGCGAAATTGAACTAAACTCGATACCAATCAGACCTCGAAAGGATCCAATGCGGGAGATATCAAAGATAATGAAGGAACTCGGTGAACGCGAAACCGAGGCAGGGTTGAGCTTTGAACTGAAGTGGAGACTCGGTAGTTCTGATGACCCAATGGAAATGACCATCGATTCCCCACTTTTCCGACCCAGGGCACCTGTTTCTGTTAGGCCTGAACCCAGTGACGATCCTGCCCTCTCTGGAATATGCAAGGGCTGCATCTTGATGTAGAAGTACCAAAGATAGCATTTGAAAAAATAAAATGATGCACGAAGTCAATTGATTCATTGGTGTCTTTTATGATTAGACGAGATTGGCACATTCTTCTATGAAGGTTGAGTGTTTCAATGATTAATAATTGTACATTTTCAGAAATATTAAGGCCAAATCAGCATCACAAAGGTACAGACTAGGAGTTCTTACAAAGTATATCACGGAACTGGCTGATAGCCTCGGAAGACTTAATAACTCCCGATGCCACAAATTCGGATCCTTTGTTTACAATTTCATGAAGCAGAACAATGATTTTCTCCAATATGATTTTTGCGCTTGCCAGAAAGAATCTCACGAGCTGAACTTGGTTCTTGCTTCCCCAAAAGACATCCATACGAATCCATTTTAAACATGGAGGCACACGGAGAGAAGGGTAAGGTCCTGGATTTTGTTCTTTTTGCTGTATGTCAAATTTTTATGGCAAGAGAGTGAAGAACATGAGACAAATGGAGTAGACAAGACATGACTCCAAGTTCACAGATAAGCTTGAGATTGCAAAGCTGCATGTCAGAAAAAGACTTTTCTAGTGTTTTGTTTTTAACCTGTAGTGTATAGTTAGTTCTATGCCCAATTGATGACTTTTCTCCAGCTTCTTATGCACTTCAAGATTGAAAGGAAATCTCACTCTTTGAATACACGCAACGCAAACGTTGGCTTGGTGAATAGAAAATGATCCTTCGGTTAAAAACAAGAGAAGATGATTGACTTGCTAATAAATTAAAAATTAATAAAAATAATATGAAAATGTAAGTACTTTACATGTATTAAAATAAAATATTAATTTTTAATTAAAAGAAAGACATTGTGGTCGTCATTGTTTTACTTTAATATTATTTCCTTTAATGTATTCGGGTTAAGAAGCACTTTGCTTTTTCCTCGACATCAATATCTGCCGCTAAATTGTCAAACCGGCAAGTCTTTCAGTCCGTCAAAATCCGATTGCTTCTCCGTAGCTGGGATGCCTACCTCCGTTAATGTTACCAAAGATCGTCACATCCATAATCTTCACCGCCGGGAGAAGATCGGACGTTTGCTGACGAATTTCACGAAGTTCGCCGTCGTTTCTGCCGTCAACGTTTCTTCCAAAGGCATCAGTGGTTAGTTTTGTTTCTCTGATCATATTTTCGGCCTAATTTGAATTAATTTCAATAAATTTTGTATTTTTATTTTTTGTATTCCAAATTCGTTCTATCAAGTTCATTATTTCCTGGTCGATAATAATGGAATCTTGTGTTATTTTTTAAATTGAAAATCTTGGTTAGAAAATTTATGTTCAGACTCGAAATGTTGGTTGTGATGAAGTCATATGGACTCGTATGATCGACGGCTTAGGTTTTCTGTAATTCTATAATAATTGTAGTTGCAGTTCTCTGAAAATAAGCCTTGCTATCTTGTAAGCAGGTTAGGTTTTTAGGAATTTGCAAGCATGAAAGAAATTAATTAAATGATATCTGCAGAAATTTGTGAAATATGATCATTTTGCTTGAATATGTGCAATATTTAAGTGGTGGTTTAGCAGCTCTTGTCAGGAAAATTTTGCACATTAGTAGCTTGATAGTTCTGTTGCTTTATATGGTTCTTTTGTAGCAAATAAACATAAAATTACAGTTTAGTGAATGTGTTTAATTGTAGAAATATACAAATTTGATAGCTAGATGATCATATCCTTGGGATTGGATTTTGGAAATTGCAATGTTTGACACATTATGGCCATTTATGGATCATAGCAGCCCGTCAGTTGAGTCATGTTGCTTTGTTTATTTATCTGTTTGTGCAAGCTGCTGTATTTGTGCATTTGGGCAGGTGATTGCACTTCCACATTCACAATGTTAAACAAATGAAGTGACAGTATGTGTTTGTTTCTCTAAACACTGTAGAGAATGACATCATTTTTCATAAGCCAATTACTTTTGTGATATCATATTGTAGTTCGACAAGGTTTCCATTCATATTACAGGAAAAGGCCTGGTCAACACAGGCATACAATGATTTATTAAGTTGCAGTTGAGATCATATGAGTCTGGCGACTTAATGATACAAATGTTTTCATTTTGGATGTCTGTAGTAGGATAACTTGACTGATGTATGCAATAAGTGAAGCATTATCTCGGTTTCTGCAATTTTTTAAATTTGTTTTTGCCCGTGTTTGAGTTTGCAGGTGGAAATAAAGTGTACAAGATCGTGCAGGAAGGATTAAAGAATCAACCACATTCACTGTCTGTAGATGACGAAAAGAAACAGAGAGATATTGAAGCAGCAGAACAGAAGGAAGCAAGGATGGCAGAAATGCAGGAAGTCATGAACAATCTAAAGCAACAAAACAAGACATCAGTGAAACTTGCAGAAGCATCAAAGCCTCAAAAGAAAATACCAAACGAAAACATCAAGGGATCAGATGTTCTGAAAACCAACGAGAAAAGAATTTTCATTCGATCCAGGCTATAAAATGGGTCTGAAAAGAAGAATCAATCGTTACATTACCATATAAATAAGAATTGTAATCGAAATTATCCTTCGAACCATCTCATGCGACATTCATCCGTGGTTATATATGAAGCCTTACCTGTATGCCAATGTTTGCGTCTGTTCGCCCACTCTTTCTCTGATTTTTCATCACTCGCATGCCAGTTTCTGCTACGAACAAGAAAGTCCCAGTAAATTAAGATTTGCTCTAGGCTTCTAGCCACCTAATTCTGGAAAGTGCTAAAAGGACTTGTGGGGGAACTGTGGAATATGATTTCCCTTGGGTTGTGTTTGTTGAGAAGACCTTTAAATAGAGTGCTTTTTAGTGTAAATGCTCTGCATCATTGTATAATTAACTACTCACGGGTAACTTTCGCCCAGTCTTCAGCTCTTCATGGTCTACGCCGTCCGGCCCAGGGCTTCGTGTAATAACAACAACTTTTGAGGGTAATTTAGACAATTGAACATATTCCTTCTATTTCTATTTCTATTTCATTTTTCATTAACCTAGTTTCTCTCAACTTGCAGACGCACTAGCACTCCTGTAGTCTGTCTCTCTCCCACAACTGAACTATGTCGGCGTGGACTGCAACGGCTCGCCAAGCTGTTAACTTGGCTAGGCTAACATCCTCCAAACCCACTTCATCTTCGTCATCTCAAGCCGCTTCCCTTATCCAGCGGCGTGGTCTTGCCGGCGGTGGTGGTAATTATCAGACATTTTTTTAAAACAAAAATTTCGGGAATCAATGCTAAAGCCAGCTTCGTATCAAATGCTTTCGGTTTATGTAATAAATACAATTTCTAATTCTTTTTTAAGTTGCATATTACATAGTGAATACATGATTGTATGTTGGCCTTTTGTTAAAGTAGTTTTGATTAGCGGCTGAATATTTAGTTTGCATGCTTGCATTTACCAATGCAGGAAAATGAAAATACAGAGTAAGAGAACTAAAATAGTTCTATTCTTCTTACTGGAAAGAGAAATTTTTATTTGTTTTTATGTAAATGAAAATTTAATCGTTCGATGCTTAGAAAGCAAAAGTTTTTGCTTTTCAAAAGAAAATTTTTGCCTTTTGAAATTCATTGGCAGTATTTACTAGCTTTTAATCTTAAATGATACAGAGGAATATTATTCATTTGGGGCGCGTGCACGCGCGCTATTGTGTAAGTGCAAAAAATGAACATTTTCTCTGGTAAAAAGTTGTTTACTTTGTATTGCACTTTGAATTGCAGATCATCATGGACCTCCAAAGTTGAATTTTTGGGAGGACCCTTTGAGTCCATCTAAATGGAAAGAAGAACACGTGAGTTCTTATTTTATTTTATTTTTTTTACAAGGCTGGGTCTTATGTACTCCATGACCTGAGTGCTATTTTTCATTGTTTACATCATGAAAACCGTTTCATGTTATCTTTTGAAATATAATTATGTGCTCTGGACTATCACTGTGCTAAGCGTGGCTTAGCTGTAGCTTATGTAAGTTGGGAGAAATTTATTATGACCTGATATGTTTTCAATGTATCTTGAGTTCATCTTCATGGTTTAAAATTTAAAGAAGATGCGGTAAATGGTGCTCGAATATGCTGTTTACAATGTAAACTGATCTATTTGTACTTGTTTAGTCTATGTTGGCAAGCTTAGGTCATTCTTGATCCTATTTTATTATTATGGTCTATTTACTGTTATAATATTTTGGCACGTTACTCAAAATAGATGAAAGAAATGGCTAGGCTTTGCCTTTTTATGATATGGCATAATTAAGAATATATTGATTATGTAATTTGCTAAAGAATTGTGATTCAATAATTTTTTTTTGTCTTCGCAGTTTGTGATTGTCTCTTTAACTGGATGGGGTTTGCTCTTTTATGGGGGTTATAAGCTGTTAACTGGAGGGAAGAAGGACAAGAAAGAAGTGGTACTTTTTAACACTTTTCAATTGTCAGCTTTTGTTATCGGAGCTTGTTTAGGGATATCAACTGTATATAGCTTCCTGATTTCATGATATGTTCATCAAATTTGTGTATTTGAGTAATGTGCTACCAGTATTTAGTGAGAGAGTTTTGCATGATGTGGCATGGACCATTAGAATAGCTTTGACATATTTGAACTTTAGCATTTTTGCCTCATGTTTGATAATTGTTATTCTAGCATGATTATTGAAGATTGCAACTTACACCAGTGTTGTTAGAGCTGGCAAGAAGAGTATATTGGCACAAACTCATTGATAGCTTGTAGCACTCTGCCCTAACTTCCTTTTGTCCAGATTTTATATTAAATTTTTACAATGAACTATAATAAATATATTTTTTTTCATAAACAATTCTATTGCTTGTCAAACATCATAAGAGCATTTATATTATTTGGTCAATTACATCCTTAGTATATATCAATGATGTGGACAGTTGATGGCCCATTTATTGATTATGGGTTCCATTCTGGCATTGTGAATATGGTTGACACATCTTTTTCTTGGTTTAATAATGCATTTTGCAGCGCAAGAAAATACTTTACAATCTTGACTTTTCTTTTAATTCATGGCAGAAGGTTGGAGAGGCATCTCATTAGGCTTCTGGAATCCCCTTAACGTATCCAGAAAAATTCTGCAGAATGAGGATGTATTGAACCGTGAGTCCTAATTTTGGCACTTTTCAGTTGTACATGACTAAGAATTGATGGATGATGATCATTATCAGCATCTCTTTTTTACTTGTGGTCTTTTTATGGATGTTCTTAATAATGAATGGAACAATAAATTTTCAGTAGTTACTCATTCAAACTTTTCATTGCGGAAGAAATTGAACCTTGCTGGCCATTTGATGGACAAACAAATTAAATCTCAAAGCAGAACAATTTTTGGAAAAACAACATAGGTAAAATTACTTCTATCCAATTTAAACTTTAAAATGTCTGCAAAAATGCACCGATCTTCACTCTTCACCCCTATGAATCATCATCTGCATTGATTGTCCTTCACTGTTGCAGAAACAATGAAAAATCACATGTGGAAGATAATTGATAGAGCAAAATTCTTCTGACAAGCGGTTTGCCGATGCGTTTTATACATTTAAGACCTTCATTACAGGTAAAATTGTCTTATGAGTTTCTCACTACAAATTTAGTAATTACACCAGGGCTTGAGAAAGACTGCAACCAACACTGAACGGATGATATACAAAGGCTTGCAAAGAAAAATATCATTTGTCAAAATTTAAAATGCTTTTACAACGTCATTTTATCCCTTCTTCTTCCTAACAAGTAGTTCGGTGGGGTGTTTCCAGCCCAGCATGACTTATTGTGCATCTATGGCATCAGCCTGCATCTTTTTCTTCTTCCTGATCCCTGGAAATTAACTGGAATTTCAAAATTATCCTTTGAAGACCAATACTCGTTTTAACTCAAAAACAAGCTATTATTGAAGTTCAAGAATGATTACGAACTATCAGAGGAATTTTAGTCACAAAGCCTTCGTCTGCGTCCTTTATCTCTGCCTCTACGTCAACAACTGCTGCAGAAGAATCCTTTCCTGCAAATCACAATGCATAGAAGATAAAAAGAAGCAGGAAAGAAATTCCCAATGATATCATCTGATTTAGCTCACAAGGGCAATGATCAATTCGCCTAGATTACAACAATGACCATCAAATGCAGCAAGTTAATATAAATTCTACGAATTTCTAAAGCAGATCATGAATGAAGGGAGCGGGCATTGCAGGAAAAACCTTTCTTGAAAGCAGGGTAAGAAATTGCTGAATGCTTCTCCAATTGTTGTAGATTCATTGGCGAACCTTACAGATTCTCAAACTAACCGGTCATCCACAACTGAAACTCAAAGAAAGAAAAAATCATTAACATCTGTCAACAGCCTATAATAAGCTTCAAGTGGATTTTACAATAAAAATATTCCCACCTGTACATCCAAAAGCCTTGTTGAAATTTAGAACAGTTTAATAACCATGAGATAGACTCCAATACAAATGCAGAAGAAACCTTGAGTCTTTACAAGCAATCAGTCACTGTAAAGAAGTGGGCAGAAGTATTGAAGGATTCTATAATTTATTATAAATAAAAAAATAAAACCAAGATATGGCTTTTGCCTGAGAATGGTTGACTGCAGCATGGGCACAGCTGCAATTCATCATTCAGAGCAGATCTGCAACACCTTCACATTAGTTTCCAGCTCAGACAACTAATAGAACAAAACAACCCCAAAACTTGTTCATAGGTTGCATGGTTTAAAAAAAGGGTTTTCCTGCTTTAATATCTGAAAATCGTTCCCACAGTTTGGGAACTGCACATATACCAAAAAGTGAAAGAACGAAACCATAAAAAAGGGGGCAAATAATCGTGAATCAATAGACTAGCTCAAAGCACTCTTCACACTGTAAAAGCATCAGCAGGAAATTGTTTGCAAAGAAGAAAAATGAGAAAAGATGACATACGAAGCTTGATACAAGCAACAGAAGGAAAAAACAGTTGGCATTAATGAGAATGCACCAAAAGTCTAGCTTAACAATCTGAATAGCATGCAAATCCGCATCCACAGATAATGATGCAAGTTAGTCCAATCGTACAGCAGCGTTATCTGTAATTCAAGGATTGTTATGATTTCTGCAGGTTGATTTGAGCTCAAGGGAACTGTCAGAAGAAGTTTCAAATATAGATGGCAACGTTTGATAAAATTTAAATTGTTGACCTACTATAGCTTTTCTGAACATACTCAGTGATCAAGTGTCTCATATGTTCAAATATCAAGACCATGCTTTCTTTTGATGCAAATTCTTATGTGGATGAAATATGGTTCATAGTAAACCACTCAGTTCATGCAAGTCTCTCATCTGAGATAAAATCAACATAAAAGTGCATAAGTGAAACTTGAAGCATTGAAGTGAGAATATCAAGCCATGATATTTCTAAACGAAAAGAAAAATGTTTATGAATATCCATAAAGTCAGGGAAGCAAGAAGGGAATGAGGAACCAAAAGCAAAAGAAGACCCACAGTGCCTTGAACCATGTCTCGACCTGCGCACCAGAGAAAAGCTCCCAAACCTGCGATAGGAATAATTACTGCAAGGAGCTGTAGGAGTAAAAGCACCATTTCATTAAATCAAACTACATGTATTTTTGTCATTGTCAACAACATAATACCAGATAGGCAACGGCTAAATGATACTACATGATAGATGCCAGAGATAATTCGAATTCATTATAACAGTACAACATATATTTGGAAACAAGTCAAATTACGATCGATTAAATGTATAATCATACAAGCAAGAAACCTAAAATTACCCTGGTTCAACTTACCAATCTATCACTGGAGCTAAAAGGTGTTCTCGGTAAAAAGTTAGTTGTATTAAGAAGCTAAAGAAAAATAGCTTAAACTTCAGTGATTCAACATAATACCAGCATAGCTGGATGGGTTTTCCAAATCCAGGCATGCGATGTCCCACCAAAACTGAACCGGTTAGTTTCTTAAACAAAGGCATATGTACATAAACACAACGCGCTAAGTCCTAAGAGGCATACATGTACAAGTAGATACACAGAAACATAGAGATACACAAGTAAAAAAGAAAGAGAAGGGAATACCCAAATGGAGACAACAGCATCCAAAACCCAACCAAGCTGGCCAGTCATTGAAGGATAAGTTAACAAAATAGCCAAAGCAAGATTACCCAGAATCCTTGCATTGTTACCGTTATCTCCCCCACCACCCCCACCACCATTAAATCCAAAACCTCGATTAAACGTCACCAAAACCACTCTTTTCTTCTTACTTTTCAAGCCTTACTCTTCCACCAATATCCCATCTTCTCCTCTCTCAAAAAAGCGCCACTGTCTCTCCTCTCCAAAAGCTCCCAACTTGCAGCTGTTTTGCTCAAAAGGACCAAACTTAGGCCGCCACAGACAACAATAAGTAATAGGATTTCTGCAAAAATGACTCGGTAAGGTGTTGAAGGCTGAGAGGTTTATGGAGAACTGTAGAACTGTTGCCATGGCAAAGATGGCAACTTCAAAATATACAAGACTGAAAATAACTGAGTTTGGTTTTGAACTGTTTATTTAGTGGGCATTTCATGGCTTAACGACAACTCCGAATAGATTTTTCAGAGACCCATTTTTAATTATCTAGCTGTCCCTGGTCTCCCCTAATTAGATATCAGTCTCCACTAAAGCCTGTGGGAATGTGCCACGTGTGTTTTGGACTTGCTTCCAGCACGCACTTTGATAACGACGAGTTGACCCAATTTTATTTGTCCCACAAGGCAACAACTATAAATTGAATTACATCTATTCGATAATTTCATCCTAAGCACTAATTTTCAAATACAGAATCATAAAGACTGTAGAGGAACATAATGTTATCAAAGAAATAATGAAAATGTGTTGTAAGTTGAAATACTAAATTTTGTTGGTCAAGTCTCTTGAGCATTTCAAACCTTTTTCTCTTCCATCAAAACATTCATCTAGTTTTTGCATGAGCTTGGTACAATTCGCATTTAACCCCCTCATCAGTTGACTTCTCCAGTAAACAGGGAAATGGGTGAAGACAAATCTATGAGGCAAGATTTTTAAGAGATTTATAAGAGATTGATCAGCGCAGTACATAACTAAAAAGGAGAAAAAAGATTCCTGTAATCCAACATTGAGCTCCTTCTATTGATGCAGAAGTACAATACGATGCTGCACATGCATTGAGTTCACTAGATTAATGGAGTTCTAGAATTGGCAGTTTCTCGCGAAAATGCTTATTCATGATAACCATCAATGTAGCAAGAATAATTTCTTGTCTCTGAGATCTGTCAGCTGGCTTTATATTCACTCTTTCTTCTTATCTGATCTCGCACTTGATGGGGTATATCCTTCTCTGTATGGTTTAGCAGTGTACGCATATTTTTGGAAAATAGAAAAGAAAACCATCTCCACACACACCAAAGCGTTTTGAAGGGCTTCCTCGATATGCTCCACATCCAGCCAGAAATGATGAGATTTGATTATGCCCAATGCTACAAGTATATCAAGCACAATACCCTGTAAAACAATCAAAGAATCTGTTATTTCAACCATTTTCATTTTCAGTGGTAGCTGTATTAGATTGGTGGAGAAAAACATGGGCTCCCAATTGGTTAAAATCATGTCAACTCGATGATAAAGGGTAGGGGTCATCATTCTTAGGTTATGACCAAGACTTTCCATTTTTTCAATCTTCTTGACCCCGAGGAAGATTTAAACCCATGAACTGACTATGGTAATTACCCTACTGTAGGGGGCAGAGCGCAGTTTGTGAAAAAAAAACCTTCCACAATGAAGGTTGATTCATCTTACTCAAAACTATAATGATCTTAAACTATTACCAATGGGAAACTTTACCGAGTATGAGAAATTAATTACCTGCCAAAAGCAGAAAAAGACAATTCCTTTGATGCACAAAAACTTGGCAAGAGGCTTGTGTGGTTCCAACTCTTTGGCAAACACATGGTAGAAAACCACAAGAGAATACAAAGCCAGTGACACGGAAATGTTAAGAATGATTGTAAATGTCCAGCTAATCCAACTGGAATACAACCCAAGAAGTTGAAGAGTGATCATCAAGATGGAGCAGACAGGTCGGATGACAACAAACTGCCATGTCCAGTACTTGAGAAGCTTCAATGTATGATGGTTCAAACGAGCTGTGCGAGGCTGCAGTTGATAGGAACAATAAGTTAATACTGGAACATAGACCATAATTTATGCAATATGCAAAATATTGACAGGATCTAGCTTGTGCGCAGATGCAAGCAAAAAATAGTTGAATAGACTCATCTCCGACAATCTGCCATTATCGAAAAATTTTTTTTTGGCTCCATATAGGCTGTTGGTCTAATAAATCAAGCCAGATATGTTGGCCAATGATTTGAATGATCCTAACTACCAAATCAACAACTGTTTCCCAGCACTTTTAGCCATCTCATAATAAAAGAAAATGCTAGAAATGAGCAAAATTTAGCATAAGAATCTAGTTGTCAACTTCATTGAATCATTAAGTAAGCCAATGGCATTAAAGAAAGAAACCATTTTGAAGAATGTAAAAGACATACAATGCCTTCCCTAAGGAACACTTCAATAAACCCAATCATCTCAGAAAAAAAGACAAAAATGAAAAATGGTGCAACCCATGTTTCAACTTTCAAAAATTTCCAACACAAATTTCCAGTACTATTAGCATAAAAAGAACCAGATTCAGAAATTATGAAAGTTCATTTTTAGCAGCCCTCTGTAATGCAAGGAGGGAAATCCAATATGATGATAGAATTCTATAGCTTCTCAAATGTGTATGTCCCCTTTTTCTAACATTTTCAGAGAAAAACCAGGATTTGACAAGGACATTCCCTCACCTGAAAAAAAGTCATTGGAAATGAATGGTGAATCTCCCTTCCTTTGATCTCATCTGGCACAATGTTTTTGCTTATTGATATATTCAGGTAGCTGTACAACAAAGCCAAGAACTTGGCTATCACCTGCATGTGAAAAATGAGAAATTAGCAGCAATCTATTGGATTCCTGGTGAAACTTCTTCCGACAAAAACATGATTACCAATTACTGAATAACTTAAAGCAATGTATAAAAAAAATAAAAATAAAAATAAAAATAAAAATTTACTAACCAAGGCCTCATAACATTCCTTAACCGACTCCAAGGACATAAAAAAAGCTTTGCTTCCCTGAAAATCTATCAAACCAACAAATGAGTCAATAGCATATATTGGTGCCATGAGAATGATAATTATTATGGCTTTTTGCTCCTTCGGATTCCTCCAGCTAAGCATATGTTCTGTGAGAAGCTGCATTGAAAAATGCATAGTAAACATCACACAGACAGTGGATGCCATAAAGGTGAGTTGTCCAGGATGCATTGTATCTGTAACTCTTGTTGAACACGCAGAAACTTCAGAATACTGTCCTGCAGAAGGGAGTAACTTTTTTCAGGTTCTAAGAGTAACGTCAAACAAAGTTTTCCTACCAACAGTTTTCAGATCCTAAAATGATGACCAAATCAATGTCCTAGTTCTCTGCCTATATAATTTAGAATCTAAATTCCATCATAACTGCTTTTCTCTACCAATTCCCAATATCAACATATGTAAAGGGAGCTTAATGTTCACTTTGAAAACCCTCATTCTTTTGTCTCCACTACTGGTTTAACTTAATGTCTTCATGAACTAAATGTTATCACTCCTCAATAAAACTCACATCGCACATTGTCTTTTATTTGATGGCAAGCTATCTTAAATTTGAAATCCTTTTAGTAGTATAAAATAGATACGGCTGTGAAAACTCAAAATGTTGACATATGATTTTTCTTAAATCTAAATAGATATTTTTTGCTGCAATGTCCCAGTTGCAAAGGTCAAATACTAATTTCACATAAGTTACTGCCGGCCTTGCTAAGAGGGAATTCGTAAACTTTAGCACAGAAACTTTCTGATTTCATCACAAATCAAACCTATAACAATATCCAATAGTCGCTGAACACTCTCCATCTAATAAATGTGAAAAACCGTCACTGTTTCGAGTTGCTAGCCTCCTAATAAATCAGCTGCCAAATTGAACTTTAAATAACGCCATTCCGAAAAATCCCAGGACAGATATTACATTATACTTGATAATTGGATCATAAATCAAGTCAGAATTACACACAAACATTCAACGTTCACGAACTAATTCACTATAAATTATGAGAAAGATAATGTAAACAAACAAACTTTCAAACTTGAGCAGATTTTCGACGAATTCAGATCTTAGATTATGAGAATGTGTTGATAAGATGCAGAAATTGGTTAAAGAAACCACAAAAAAGAGAGCAGCGGATAATTTTTCTTTCCGTTAAAGAGAACAAGACATCTCTCTTGATCATTGCAGAGAACAGGAAAAAAAAAGAGATTGAAGCGAAGATCAGTGTTAACTTACACAGTTCAATGTGGCTTCGGTTCGGACGACAGTTTTGACTGTTAACTGTCAGAAATGATATAAGCCGAGTCCTGAAGACGATTAATCAACCATTCTGAGGTTGAAATTACATTTATGGAATGTTAGGCAG
This sequence comes from Xylocarpus granatum, assembly GCA_019650275.1. Lineage (NCBI taxonomy): Eukaryota > Viridiplantae > Streptophyta > Magnoliopsida > Sapindales > Meliaceae > Xylocarpus > Xylocarpus granatum. The sequence goes on along the minus strand of BNST01000866.1, from coordinate 272,145 downwards.
TGGACGGCCGTATAATATGATAAAAAGAAACGTCTGTTTGTGTGTGTGTTTGCCGTTTGATTGGCTACTCTGGATTTCAAGAATAAATAATCAGAAGGGTACCAATTTATTAATAATTATAAAAAACAGAAGAGACGACCGTACCAACGAGCGGGGATAGCTCAGTTGGGAGAGCGTCAGACTGAAGATCTGAAGGTCACGTGTTCGATCCACGTTCACCGCAAGATTTTTTATTTTTCTTCTTTCTGAAAACGACGTCGTAAATAGTTCCTTCTTCAAATGGCCGTCACAAGGGCGAGCGAGACTCCCCCGCCGGAGTTACGTAATTCCAAGACCAAGGGGCACGCGAATTCTTCTTGACCCGACAGAATTGATTTCCCCGTATATTTAGGCACGCGAAGAGTGGTCTTCTCCAACACTGATCCTTCCACGAAGAGTCTCTGCTGCTCAACTTTGTTCTTTTCTTGCCGAAATCCGTACATTTTAATCCATTTTAACCTTGGTGGCAGCCGAAGATCATAACAGTTGTCCAACTGTCCTGCTTCTTTCAACACAATATTCTAACCCGAACACACTTTAACAATAACTGTCACTAGCTTGAGATTACAAAAAGTTGGCAAATGCTGCAATGATATCCTGCCAGAATTCAAAATCTGCATGGAAAAATAGGAATACCCGGCAGTGTATGTTGAGATCCTTAACATTAGAAAGCTTTCTAATAAAAGTACCAACTTCCTCACAATCTAAGAAGCCCTCCTATTATGAAAGTCAAAATCATTCAGTGAATCCAAACTGGACAAAATCCCTAATCATCAAGCATTAAGTGAACTTGGAGAAGCTTCCTCAAACCAATAATCTTTAAAGAATTGTTCTGTAAGTGTTGGGCAGTTGAGCATCTGATGACTAAAGTTCTTGGGTAAAATGAACTCCAGCATTTACTGCAATACTTATCCATTCATTAGTGCGAGAATAGTGAGATGAATCTGTGCTTTCGCGTTTAATATGTGGAAATCTGGTTATAATTTTCCTGTCATGTTACGCATAAAATTATTCATTGAAGTGGATATAGGGAGTAGAAATCCAAAACTTTCGCCACCCCTTTGACAGAATGCTAGTTTCTACGACATTTTTTAAATAATAGGAACCAGAGGATGCGATAGCGAATTGATTCATGCAAAGAGCTTATTTATCCGATTTCTGAAATCATTCAGTCGTGGCTTCTTCTGCATCCCGTGGTTCCCACCATATTCATGTTGTTGCCCTCCACACTAAGAAATTAAACAACAGATGATCGAAGGAAAAAATTAAACAGATGATCACAAATAGGTTAAAAAAATAAAAGTAAAAACAATATTATACGATGAACTAGTTTCTAATGGAAAATGAATTTAATTAAAATGCCAGGTGATTGAAGAACAAAGGCTATTATCCGCAGAACTGAAGCTGGCTCTTTTGGATTTGCACCGGAAGGGAGGCTTAATGTAAAGATTAGGGTAGAACTTTATTGGACTCTTCGATGTTCTTATGAAAGTGACATCAAATTTTTGTCCAAAAGTAAATTAAATTATCTGAATAATAGAGAGACTCATAGCTTGAGAAGTTGCCACTAGACATTTTGAGAAGGATAAAGGAAGAACATGAAGCCGTTATCTTAATTTCGATTTCCTCATTTTGTAGTTAAACTGATACGAATAATCGCCCGTCAATTCATTACCCAATTATTATACATTTACTTTTCATACTTGTCGAATAGGTATAGATCACACTGCATACAGATGAAATTGATGTTTGAGGTCTTTGAAACCTTGAGTTTGTATGAACATAGTCTGTAGCCGATGGAAAATTCTAAGACGAAAATAATCAGATTATTATGTGCAAAGTAATAGTTCCAAATTCAGTGGATCCGTAATCTTATCACGTGCAAAAGGATACGTTGTAATCCGTGACTTCGCCACTGGTGTTATATAACTCCAAAATTGAGAGCTGGACAGATTTAGGCACGTCAACAATGATCTTCTCCAAGACTTCATGTCCTGCGAGGAGTCTCAGGAGCTCAATCCGTTTCCTTGCTCTCAAAAATCTAGGCATTCTAGTACGTATTAAAGCTTGGAGGGAAACAGACAGAATCTGGTTCTATCTTCAGTTCGCAGCTGCCTTGAAGAGAAAGGTAGAAGTGGAGTAGACAAGCTTCTTCTTTAAGACGAGCATTGTTACCCCCAAAAAACACGAAGTCCAAATTCTTGAGATGAAAATAAAAATATTCAGGAAACCGAAAATAATGATAACAGTTCTGAAAATGCTAACTCAGTGCCGCCAAAGAATTGCAAGTAAATGAACAGAAGGGTAAACGACTGATCTTAATATCTTCGAGAACGAGCAGTTCAAGCTCCTGAACTCCAGCACGTACTCCAATACTAGTCCATTCACTAATATGATCAGAAACATCAGAAGCAACTCTCTTGTTGCATCTAAGTCGAAATTTGATTATATTTGATTTGTCATGGCATTTAAACAAATGATCAACGAAATTCGTAAATTTTTCCTCCCCAGTAGTAGTAGATTCTTCAAATCCTATGTTAAGATAGGGAAGAAAAATCCATAACTTTTGCTACTGCTTTGAGAGAATGCTGGTTTTCACAGCATCTTCTGCTGGGAGCAAGGACAGGATGTGATAAAGAACTGATTCAAACAGCTTATTCTTTCTGAATTCTAATTCAACATCTTCTGGGTTTTCGGCATGTTCTTGGGGTTGGCCTCCATTAATTAATTAGTTTTCTCTTTTTGTTTGGATTGATGAGATATTATTCATTATAATTCTTTAGATTACGTTGATTGATTGCCATGTTAACTCATCATATGTAATTACTTTGTTCTATTTGAAATTGAACTCATCCTCCTTAATGGTATGAAAATACATGCAGTTGCTTAAACAAATCAAACCTAATTTAACAATTATTGTTTAACAATTATAATTCATTTTAGCAGTAGAATCTATCAAACTCATAAAATTGAACCCAATCAAAGGATGCAATTTGGTTCTAAATGACTTCAACTTGACTGTCAATTTTATTGATCAAAAACTAAAAATTTTAGTTCGGTTTAAGTTTCTAAAATTAAAAATTAAAATAAACGATAAATTTTGTAATATTTTTACTTTAGTAAAATATCTATTTATATTTTATAAATGAGTATATAATATTACAATTTTTTTTTATTCGCAATTATTTTATGTATTCAAGTAAAAATATATTTTTTTTATTTGAATTAAAAATTAAAAAAAAACCAAATACATAAAATCAAAAATCTAACTATGATCAATTTATTTTTTAAAAAAAAATTGAACCAAATCAAAACCAAACCAAAATTTACCTACTGTTATTATTATTATTAGTATTTTGCAATGAGATAAATTCAATTTCATTTCATAATCATTATGACTATGTTAAATTATTGTTTCGTTTATTTATATAAAATTTATTCTAAAATATAATAAAATATAAACTACAAACTCAACCATATCTTAACAACAAATAAGAATATATAGTAACAACACTTTATTTGTAACCGTTAATTTTAACAAATGTAATTTCGCCACGTATCGCATACAATTCAAAATATGATACACTCATGTAACGCTTATCTATAACTCATTTACTTTCTTACATATTTAGATTTTATGCTGACGATTGAGTAATTATTACCGTATCCTAGCCAATTCAGAGAAAATTATTTTTATCTATATTAAGATTCATTTGTCAGGTAAAAATTTACTGCTTCTTCTCTGTATAAAAATTTTATTTCTTCTTTGTTCACACACAAAGTGCCTATAAATCCTAATCTTTAACTTAAATTCAAGGAAGTGAGAAATTTTAGACACACCCTAATTTGTTAGTATAAAAGTAGTTTTGAGTAATAAAAGAGTTTCTACAATTCGCCCTTTTTTGTTGGTAATCGTTCGAGGTAAAATTTTTTTTTCATATTTTATTTAGAATAACACATAAATTTTTATTTTTATGATGAAAAAAGTGAATTAGATTTTAAAGAAAATGTCTCGAGTCAAAGTTTAAATTGCTTATAATTTGTTTTTTATATCGTCTATGTAAAGCATTGTATATGAAGTTTGAATTTGATTTTTGTTTTTATAATTTTCAGTATATTACAGACTTAGATTAGAGAAAATGCCTATTAATTCAGGTTCGATACATATTTGTCAACTGAATGACTAGATGAATAATGACTCGAGTTCATCATCTTAAAATTCTATGCCATCATGTTCTAAGATTTCATATCTTATTGCCTAAATTCTTGCTAGGCATTCATTAACTTGTGAATTCTTGTTTTTAATTTTTTTTTCTTTGAATTCTCATTATATCATCTCTCTTAATTTTGCTTATTTATTAGCAAGCAATAATTATCTGTAATCTCAGGCCACTGAAGATCCTATTGAGGCCCTTGTAATTTCCTCTTAGAGTAAGATAAATTTCTAAATATCCTTAAATATATGAAATCATATGGTACTTTTAAGGGATAACTTGTCTGTTAATCTCCTTTTATCGATCCATATTTTATTCATTTTACTTAAATAAATGTATATGCCGATATGGGTTGCGTCAATAGACCTTGATTGGCCTAAATTTACGATAGGTGTTTGTCATTATTTGCTCAATTTTTTCCAGCTCCTGGTCGCTTGACTTCGACTTTAGATGGAAGCACCTTTAGAATTCTAAACTAAGGGATATAATTATAGTATGTATCGTGTCTACAATAGCATTGAAATTGTTGGTCAGAATGCTGTGATCTATTGCATTTATAATTTTGATTTCTGCTTTATCTCTCTCTCTCTACACACACACACACACACACGGTCTTTAATAGTTATAATGCTGCCTAGTAGATTTTCCTATACATCTCCTGTTTATATCTCTGTGTTGCACACGATTTGTCACGGAAGCAAATAATGGAAAAATTATAAGAAACAAGACACGAGGAATAGTAAAAAGTGAAGTAAATATATTTGTAAACAGTGGCTCTCATAGGTAAATTCTTTCTAGAAGGAGTTACCTCAACCCAGATTGCCTGATATCATACAACTTGGAAGTTCAAAGTTTAGAGGTTTCTCTCTGGGGGAGTTAAGCCAAGACATTTGTCTGTCTCCTTTTGGACACATCTCTTTTTTCCTCCACAATTTAGCTGCCATTGCATGCTTGTTGACATGTTTTTGAGGAGTGTATTTCGGTTTCTTGGTTTTATACCCACTCCAGAAATTGTTTGCAATTACTCTTAAGGATATATGAAACTTTGTTCTTGAGGATCGCCACTTGTTTTCTTTTTGTTATAATTACAGATGCCGATTAAATTTTAAAGTTTTGGCTGACCGATTTGCTTCTCTCAAATTCATAGGAAAAAAAAATACCCATTGTTGCTAGGGTTTGTGGCTGCTTCAACGATGTTTGGCAAAAAAGAAATTAGAGACTTGAAGGTTCTCAAGAGAGGATACAACTACATTGAGGTTCGATGCGGCTGCACAAGTCGAAAGTATGGCGATACCATCGGGAGACTTAAGATTATTTCCAGTGGCAAATTTCTTATTGACTGTGAATGCTCAACAGACTGCTCCGAAAGTAATTCTCTCTCTCTCACTCTCATACTTCTGTGAAACACAATTGAGTGTTATAATTATGGTTTCTTCTTAAGATTCAAGGAAGTTTTAAAATCTTATATGTTGTTTGTGCTTCTCAACATATTTATGGGGTATTTGGGCTGACCATACTCTGAATATATTTCCATAACAAGTAGAAGATTAAGAATATATAAGTGGAAACAATGAAGCTAAAGATTAGACATAACAATGCAATAATTATGGCAAAATGATCATATAAGGGTTCTGTTAGTCAGTTACTGTGTGGGCTCAAAGTATAAATGAAGGAAGAGTCTTGTGTCGTACAATACATTCTCTTAGTACAATGAAGGGTGAATATCTTATCCATGGATATTTCTGACTACTGACCATTGTGGTGACAATTAGAGAAAATTACACCATATGATTTTGAGAAGCATTCTCGAAGAGAGGGAAATAGAAAATGGACCAACCATATCTGGGTCTTGATCAATGACGAGAAAGTTCCTCTTCATAAGACTGTTCTGCTCAAGTACTACAAAAATGCAACAAATGAAGCCTCCACCAGTTGCCGTGGTAAGCGAACTTTTCATCGCGATGAGTTCATGCGCTGCGCAAGCTGCAAGAAGCAGCGCAGGTTCCACCTTCGGAACAAGGAAGAATGCAGGACGTACCATGAAGCCGCGAAAGCCAGGAGGTGGAAATGCGCCGACTGGCCATACGAAAAGTAAGTTAATATGATCCTCTACTTGTTCAATGAAAAATTTTATCCACTTTATATTGTATTACATATAAATTGAGATTTAACATGTAATTTGTGTTAGAGTGTTTAATATTACTGCTTTGATTTCTGCTGCGCGTTTGAAGTTAAAATGTAGTAGTATTTGATAGTGAGTAGTGTTGTAGTCACACTGGCGTGAGATAAAGTTATTAGATGTCAAATGTAAGTGAATACTCTTAAAATAAAAAGATAATTGTTGTCTTTAGAGTTATATAAAATCACAGTACTTCAACATATGCTATCAGAATCTTCATTAGGTATGCAAGGTCTTGTATTTGCCCATTTCTTCGCGTGATTGCATTTCATATGTATCAGAACAGTAGTTTCAAGTGCTCTTTTGAGTCTCAAAAATATGCTTTCTGAAATCATATCTTCCTCGTAGCTTAAAGAAAGTACTTCTGCTTGTAACAGTCGCAATTGAGATGAGAAAAAACTTTGTGAAATTCCCAGTCTCTGTGTAAAAGCACTTATCTTGTACTGATGAAAGGGAATAATTTTTATTTTTTCCAGAATAACCTGTAATGTAGAAGAAGAGAGAGCTAGTCGCATAAACTGCAAAGGCTGTCCTCGGTTTCCAACCTGTGAAGGTTGCAGCGCCTGCGTGTGTGTTGGATGCTTCAAGTGTCGCTTTAAGGACTGCAAATGCCGCATCTGTGTTGATTTCATAAAGTATGCTGATCCTAATAACTAGGCGCCATATCCGCTCCTTAAATTTGCTTGAGACAGTTAAATTCCTCTGTTGGAATGTTTACAGCAAGACTTTGAATTTCTTTCGTAGTTTCCAGACAACAGTTAGCAGATGGACAAAGGTGTGTTTTATGCTTGGTGTGCAACTGTTCCTTTGTGAACCAACCTACATTTGCAATAAGTTTTATATAGTTTTTTTGTTTTGAGTTAATTTCATTGACCATGCCTAAAGTTTGGTTTAAGTACAGATGGATCTAATTGATTTGAAACTAGTCAGAAATCACTTTTGCTGTAAATGGGGATTTTAGCAATGATATTGAATATTTGATTTCACAAAAATTTTGAAACTAGTCAGAAACCAAATGACATGAGATGCCTTGCCGCCGCTATACCAGCAAGTCCAGCAGCAACAACTACCACTGAAACTTCACTTTCCTGATCTGGCTTGCTCGCTGTAAATGATGGTGAAACCCCAAAATTGATATACCCATTATAGAAAAGAAAATAATAAGCTGAACTTATCAAATGTTCACACTCACTAATTATAGTTTCTTAATCTGTCCTTTCGTTAACCACATCCTCACATAACTACTCCATCTCGCAAGAATATGATTCCTCACAACAATGTAAACATTCTGCTATTTTCCACCCAATATTCTCACCACCCTAGCTCGAATTTCCTCCTCAAGCAACGCATCAATCAGAAAACCCAAAGACGAGGCAATCATAACCTCAGTTTCAGTCTCTTTTTCCAAATCCTCCCTAGTTCTGTTCCTTTTCTTTAAAGTACCACCTAAATGCTCCTCCATCAAATTCTCTTCATAATTTCGCGGACACACTTTCCTCCTCAACTTCCTCTTGGAAACCGAACCACCGCCATCAGACAAAGAGGCTTCGATCATTACATATATCTGTAATTACCCCACAAAGAAATGATCAAATTGTATTTTTCTAACTGTCCGTCTTGCAAACCAACCAGGAACACAACTAACATTTCCCCCTTGATACAAAATATTGCCAAATAGGTTTATATCATCTTCCATGTTCACTTAAAACCCCATCATGAACATACTCATATTCCCTAACCATAAACCGTATTCGCCAGAAAAATACAACAACAATTACTCAACATTTTTCAAAAAATACTCTTTCTAAACAAAACGCCATTCTTCTCCTCACACTTCAAAAACTTAAGAAACTAAGAAGCGGGACTGAAACAATTATCTCGCAACTTCTAAATTTGGATTTCATATTGTACTAAAAACATTTTAAATTAAAAAACAATTATGTAAGGAATTGAAAAGGAAGAGTTCACTGACTTTCATGGGTTACAATTTGGAAAGGCTAGACAATTTAGTTAGAAGCTGTTTAGTGCAGAGTGATTAAGGGTTTTGCTGGTTGACCTCGTAAGGGGTGGGAGCAATGCATGTTGACGCGGGCGATGGGAAATTGGATTGGAGGGACATTTTTCTGGATTTGGGCTTTGGTGACCAGGTCGCGAAAAACATCAAAAGCTCTGAAAATTTTATAGGTCAGGTATGAGAATTATTGAATACACCCCAGTAACATCAAGTACACAAATAAAGCAGTTCAAGGGTTTCTAAGTACACCCATTTCTGCATGCATCATTGTTGAATTGCTGTACGAAACGAAATTGTAGTTGAAGTTAGACAACGAACGAAACTTGTGTACAATAATCACGTATAAGAACTCTGCATGATTTTGCTTCTGCAGGGGGAAATAGCACGTGTTCTTTGTCAAACTATTAAGCACGATCTGAAACAGCTACCCAACCCGTACTTCAGATTTGACTAAAGCTTAGAAGCTTAGAAAAAGATTAATGAAAGAAGGAATCCTTCTAGTAAAATCCTATAAATAGCTTAGCAGAAACCGAGTTCTAGCATCAGTTAAGCATCGTTTTGTTCCGGTGATTTAAAATGGAATCCTGAAAAGTAGTATTGCGATCATTTTGCTAGTTTTTGTTTCAGGTGTAATTCAAGTGAAAGAACCCGTGTGGGTTCTGTGTATTGCAGCAATCCAGCAAGCCGATGCTATGGGAAGAGTGCCCGTATGAGTGCCCAAAGCACTTAATTCATTATTATCCCTATTCTAAAGTTTTCTATGCGAACTGTGATTCGCCCATTTGTGCAAGTCTCAGTGCAAGCGTCAACTAATACACCTTAATTCATTATTATCTTTCATAATAAGTACTAAAAGTCTAGAGCATTGGTCCTGACTACTAGTGTCCTTGATTATTGCAGACAGGAAAGCAAACTGTCACAGCCCTGGATCAGCATGCTATGATCCCCGTTTCATTGGTGGGAACGGCATTGTCTTCTACTTACATGGGAAGAGCGATGAACATTTCAGCCTAGTCTCTGACAGCAGTCTCCAAAACAATGGCCGTTTCATCGGCCACCGCCCAGCAGGCCGAACCAGTGACTTTACTTGGATTCAGTCCTTGGGAATCCTCTTCAAATCTCACACATTCTCTCTTGAGGCCACCAAGACAGTGACATGGGACAATGAAGTTGCTCATCTTAAGTTCACTCACAATGGCCAGGATTTAGCTATAGCTGAAGGCCCATTATCCATCTGGTACTCTGAAGGGAAAGATGTGTAAAGTGAAGAGAGTTTCAAGAAAGAATAGTGTAATTGTTTCTCTAAAAGATACAGCAGAAATTTTGGTTAATGTTGTGCCTGTCACCAAAGAAGATAATAAAATCCACAACTACGAAGTTCCTGCTGATGATTGTTATGCTCATTTGGAGGTGCAGTTCAGGTTCTTCAATCTTTCCTCTAAAGCTGATTTCGAGAACCCTCCAACATCCCTTTTCTCCACAGACTGCACAACTTGCTTGTTCTCGACAGAAAATGGTTCAGATAACCAGGACACCTCAGAAATAATGGAGTTTGGCACCCTGGACTGTACTCGCAGGTCCTCTGCAGGATATGGAATTGTTTGCAAGAAATGAATGCTGAGAAAAGTATGGGTTGCTATTCAAATGAATGATTGAAGCTCTAGCTTCAGTCTGGAGAATAATCTCATGTCTATTGCTAACGTTATCTGTTGCTCTTAATTATGTTATGTACTTATGTCCTTATTATCGGTTGAGTGATAGGCCATTTGATTAAGTGTTTATAAGGTGAATTATAATATTCCACTATGTATGCATGCTGCTTCAATGTCATTTGGTTACCAAAAGATCTTTGCTTGCTTCAGTTCCAAGGACATACACACAAACACACACAGGCCCATCTTGCGTCGACTCACAACAGAAAATTTTACGAACCCAAAATCTTTTATTCACCAGAGATCATCGTCAAAATCTCAAATGGTCAAGCCCTCTGAGACCATTTTCAGATATAGAAGTGTATATGCTGAAATTCTAGGAAGCAGAAACATTCAAAAGATAATTTTCTAGGCACTTGAGGAAAGCTAATGCAGAAGCTGTTGTTTTCGATAGATTGGTAGAGTCTTCTTCTGCTTGAGAGTCACAAGCCACGATGATATCAACTGAAGTCTCCCGTTCTCCAATTGCGGTCAGCTGGAAAGTTGTTATATATGAAGAAAATCCAAGATTCAGGTGGCCTCCTTCCACTACTTTCAGCGAAATTCGATGCAGAGACTTGTCAAGCTCCACAATCTTTTCCTTCTGGTAACTCATATGTGGCACATCTAGCATTTGAACCGTATGAACGTCACCATAATGAAAAAAAAGTAGATGTCACTAAATTAGACAGGACTCACCAGAACCAAAATTGAGTAGCAGGACTGTGCCAAGGCCACCATCACCTTCAATGATTTGCACTTCCTGCACCAAACTAGGGACAATATACGGAATGATAAATCTCATATCCTTGGCCAAAGCATTCCACAGGGATCCCAACCCAACACCAAATTTTGCTTGGGAATTAACTTCCTTCTTCATTTTAGCTGCTCTCAAACTCAAACTGTCGGGAGGAAGGCGTGACTAGTGACGTTAAATATAGAGGTGAGGCTGAGCTGTTGAGCATGAATTTGGAAGGCTAATAACAAAATTGACAGAACAGCATCACAATAATAGTATCTTTTCTTTACATGGGACAGATGCTGTTTTTGTTTTGTTCTATCCATAATCTTTAATTGGATAATTTTAAAAATTAAGGAAACATAATCAAAAAATATATATCAATTAGTAATTCTCTTCATTTTTTTTCTTAATTTAAACAAATATTAATAATTTTTTAATTTAAACAGATATTAATACGTGATTTAATTAATAATAAATAATTTAAATTATATCTTAAATTTATTAATTTATATTATAAAATATAAAATTAATTTATAAATTTTAATTAATATACAATTTGATTTTATTTAAAAAAATTAAAAAATCTTAAATTCAACAAAGAACAAGAAAAAGAAGAGAGCATGTAAAGAACAAAAGAAAAATGAGAGAAAATAATAAATTTTATTAAATAATAATAAGTTTAAATACATAAATTTACAATAAAAAAATAAAAATAATAAACTTTTGTCACTAATAATACCAGACGGTAAATAATAGAAAATGAGAGTTGGTCAAACAACATAAGCTGTTCATTCAACTTTGAACATTTCAACTAATCCTAATAACATGTTCCTGACCTTGCAGCATTGATGACATGTGTTCGGCCAGCTCTGTTAGCAGTCATGTCAGCAACTCTGCAACTACAGTACACATATTCAACATAATATATTTGGTAAATTTTAAAAAGGGTCAAATTTATTATATATGATTCTAACCTTTTGACCTGAGTTAATCAAAAGGAATTATGACTTTTATCATTACCCTAATATTACAAATGGATGATTTTCTAACTTTTAGGGTATTGGATTGATTAGGTTTATATTCTTATTGTACAGGAATGGTAATAAGGAACAAGAAGCAACAGAACACAAACCAAGAGCATCTTAGATAGGAAACCGTGTGCTCATGGTCATCACATGGGCCAACCATGCTTTGTGGCATTCTTGCCACCGACAGGTTTTTCGTGCTTGGGTCTGTGCTGGTCCATGTGCGCTTACCTTGCTTTAGCCCCCTTGGAACACTGTAAGTCTCAAAGACGTTGAATCTAATACGTAAGCTCTTAAGTCAAAACGTCAATTTGCCAATTTTCTATCAAAGTCGCGAGCTCCAAAGGATTGACCGAAACTATTTATCCGGAAAAGTTATGCAAGGAGCAAGGAAAGGCACCATTTCCCAGCAGAAGGTTAAGCTAAAGAATAAAATATATCAGAATCTTAGTTCAAAGATGATAAATTGCTTGCAACTGTTAAATTAAATGAAAAAAAAACCCTGAAAGGAATCCCGTTTGCTGAGCTCTATAAAAGGGGCAGAAAGGAGTCCTATTCTGAAACCCGTGGAAGTTGTTGGTATCTATCTTCAGGCATGAAGGTTTTCAGCACTAGTTTATTCATCACTGTGCTGATTTTAGTTTCAGTTGCGGCACAAATCCAAGCTGCGCCTGATAAAACAACATGCACCTTCCGCAGAAGTCCATGTTTCCTCAAGATCATAACTTGCCCGGATGAATGTCCATCAAGATCATCAAGCGATCCCAAAGCTAAAGTTTGCTTCTTAAACTGCAATTCTCCCGTATGCAAGGCTGAGTGCAAAAGTAAGGCTTTCTATTTTAATTATATGCGTATTGATCTTATGAATTCTAATAACTAACTACATTATTGCTTGGTATCTATAGATCGTAAACCAAACTGCAATGGCCCTGGAGCAGCATGCTTGGACCCCCGATTCATTGGTGGGGACGGCATTGTGTTTTACTTCCATGGAAAAAGCAACGAGCATTATACTTTAGTATCTGATCTCAACCTTCAAATTAATTCTCGTTTCATTGGCCTCAGGCCAGCAGGCAGAACCAGGGACTATACTTGGATTCAAGCCCTTGGTTTCCTCTTTGATTCTCAAACCTTTTCCCTTGAGGCTAGAAGAGCAAAAACATGGGATGATGAGATTGACCATCTGAAATTCAGTTTCAATGGAAAGGAAATCGTCATTCCTGAAGGACATCTCTCTTCCTGGAAATCTCCAGAAAGCAGCCTCAGAGTTGAGAGAACTTCGAACAAGAACAGTGTCATGGTCACTCTTCCAGAAGTTGCCGAAATATTAGTCAATGTAGTTCCTGTGACCAAGGAAGATGACAGAACTCATAACTATCAGGTACCTTCCGATGATTGCTTTGCTCACTTGGAAGTACAATTCAGATTCTATGGCCTATCCTCAAAAGTTGAAGGAGTGCTTGGCAGGACTTACCAGCCTGATTTCAAGAATCCTGCTAAACCAGGAGTGGCAATGCCAGTAGTAGGAGGTGAAGACAAGTACAGAACTACGTCACTTCTTTCTGCAGAATGTAATTCTTGCATCTTCTCCCCAGCTGGAATTTTCGACCAAAAGGATGCCTTGCTGATGGAATATGGCACACTAGATTGTACTGGCAGTGCCACCAGTGGGCATGGAATAGTTTGCAGGAAATGAGAATCTAAATTATCCCATGCCCAGAGAATAATTCAATGTTCTGCTACTCAGAAAATAATTGAAGATTGATCAATTGAAAATGTAGTGGTCCATTCACTTCTATGAATAATAGTATTGTCTTTTGTGGCCAGTACCTTGCGTATCAACTCAAAATTCTTCATTACTTGCGTCCACATCGTCAACTACATAGTTCCCTTTTGTTTATTTCTAACTGCTAATGCATGAAGAAATGGAGAAATAAGATCAAGTCTCTGTTACCCAAATGTTCGAAGACTGCCTAATTCCGTTATTGCAAGTGACCAAAACCGAGCTGAAAGTCTCAGTGGGGGTGGGGGGGTGGGTGAAGTGAGAGATTCGGGATACCACCACTCATTTACAAGGTTCCCATTCATCTTCTAGTCACTTTTTAGATCTTTATCAGGTAATATTGGATACATGACTAACAGTTTTAGGAACCAGGGAATCGTACCCTACTGCAGTAAGTTTATGGAGAAAGCACCAGCATAAATTTGTAGTAAAAGAAAGATGAAGTCATAAAGATAGTCTATGGCAAAAATTGCAACTCAATTCAGTAACAAGAGAGTAAGCAATGTCCTCATTTCTGTACTACATGGAGAAACAATTATAAGCCAATACATTACATATTCAGTAATTGTCTAAAATAATATGGGTAACTGAAACTCAGCGGAATTTAAATCAAAACATCAATATGATCTTTAAGGTACCTTACATTAAATTATCTGATGGACTAATTGACACCCATCACTCAACTATATTAAAAACCAGATGCAGTATGGGCGAAAAATTGAGGTAAATGAACAGAATTTTGTAAAAAGAAATAACCTTCATTCATTCACTGTGGATATTTCAAAGAATGCTAAAAGCCAGGATGACCAAATACTTGGTAGGAAATCCATTGGCCGAGGTCACAGCTATATGGGAGTCTTATCTTATCATCTTCCACGAGGATTTACTAGTTGGGAAAATACGGCACTTGTGGCAACATCTTCGCGATCATCATCAATGCCAGAGTGCCCCCCATCAATCATACTTGCACTGTTATCAAAAGGTTCAAGTGGTGTCAACTGAATCCCTGGGATGTGGTTTGTGCTGTTATCTTCAGGTTCCATGAGAGCAGAAGAGGTTTCCTCAAGTTGGAGAGCATATTCAAGATTCCACAACACATCACCCATTGATGGCCTATCAACCCCATATTCAGCCAGACACTTTTCTGCTGTCTCCCCAAACTTCTTCAGAGAAGCTGGATTCACCTTTCCCACCAGATTAGAATCCATGATTTGATCCAACATGCCCTTCTTTTGCCAGGTCATTGCCCATTCTGCTATGTTAACCTGCTCCCTTGGGAGAACAGGATTTAATGCCGGTCTAGTGCAAAGAACTTCCATCAGAACCACTCCGAAGGAATACACATCTGATTTCTCAGTCAGCTGCTGCCTTCTAAAGTATTCAGGATCAAGGTAACCAAAACTACCCTTAACAGCAGTACTCACATGTGTCTGATCAAGAGCAGGACCTGTTTTTGATAGGCCAAAATCAGCAACTTTTGCTACAAAATTCTCATCCAAGAGAATGTTTGTTGTCTTCACATCTCGGTGAATAATGCTTTGAGATGCACCAGTGTGGAGATAGTGAAGCCCCCTTGCAGCCCCAATGCATATTTCAAGCCGTTGCTTCCACGATAGAGGTGGCAGATCTGTTCCATACAGGTGACTCCTTAGGGGTCCATTAGCCATGTATTCATAAACAAGAATCATTTCTGATCGTTCATCAGAGTAACCAATGAGAGAGACAAGGTGGCGATGGCGGAGCTTGGATAACATTTCAATTTCAGTCCTGAACTCAGCAAGACCTTGCTCAGATCTGGGATTTCCTCTTTTTACAGCTACTTTAGTCCCATCTTCAAGTGTTCCCTTGTAAACCCTGCCAAAACCACCAACACCAAGAAGCAGGCTCTCATCAAATTTGTTGGTTGCATCAAGGATTTCCTGGAATGTGAAGAACCGTCCAAGATTGGAGGAAGCTAAGGAAATGCAGCTTGCTGTCCCACTCTTTTGAGAAGTTGTAGATATCTTTGTCATGGTTTGAGAGTTTCCATACAAGGGCAAGGGCAACCATGGATGCCCCTGGTGAGTAGTCTTCGACTTGCGGGCAACTAAGCAACAGTAACAGACACCAATTAAGGCCACTGCAGCTACAGCCCCAACAACACAACCAATAATAATTCCGACTTTGTTCTTCTTTGAGGGTTTATCAGGAAGGAGACTCTCAACAGAGGAAAGGCCATCCAAGCTTCTAGCTTCATTGCTAATTTTCATAACCTCCAAGCCATTCATGGTTGCATTAGTAATGTCTGCCATTGAGTCTGGACCAACACTAACAGTCAAAGTGTCGGAATCTACCGAAGAATTGGAGACAAAGTCTTTGTAATAGGGAATATTCAGGCCATTGGTTAAGGTCGACAGATCAACACTCCCAATAGCAATATCATCATTTATGTATAAATTGAACACAAGACTGTTCATAGTTAGACTTGTGATATCACAGAGATGTACCCGAACAAAGTACATGAAGTTTGGCTGAACAGGGAAGACCCAGGTTATGTTGAAGTTCACATCAGCCACATTTGCATTTCCCATGGCTTCAGCAGTGGCATAAACCCAATTTGGAGCTGTTTCAGCTGTGATACTATCCGTATATCTAATGGATGCAGGATTAACTGAAACAATAACAGCCGAGCTGTTTACATGGATGTAGTTCTCATCATTCTCCCAGGTTCTTCCAAGGGTATCATTCTGAGCAGTGATCTTCAGACCGCCCATGTTTAACCGGTAAACTGTTTCAAAGCCAAGTTCAGAAAGACCACTAAAAGGACCAGATGGATGTAGAGCCAGAGCCTGGTCAGGAAATATTGCATCTGGGATGGAGGCAACTTCAATTGCATTAACAAATGCAACTGAATTGTTTGACGGAATGAAGGTAAGAGTCAAACTATCAGAAGTCACATTAATTGCATACTCCTTGAACATAAAAGACCTCTTATAGGTCTTGAAAGTGAAATTGTTCAACAGCACAAATTTGTCAGTGACTACTGTGAAAGAAGCAGACGTCAAATTTGGGCTTGAATTTGGAGGAGGGTAGAAATAGAGGCGGACCCAATGCCGTCCTTGTTGCTCAATTTCAAATTTGTAAGAAGCTGTAGCCGAAAAGATTCGAGCAGATTGGTAAACAGGAGATGGAGCAGAAGAATTGGAACTAGTAACTACAGAATTTTCACTTTTCAGTGAAAGGGAAGAATGTTCCGTATCAGGAACAAAATCCCTCCCTTGGAAGGTGACCTTTTGTGAAGAACCACAAGCAATTAAGTAGTTATCAACAGGAGTGAACGAAGCACATGATTTATGACATAAAAACTCAAATAAAATGACTAGTAGAACAAGAGACACCCGCTTCCCAAGTTTCATGTTCACCATTGGCAACAACCTAAACCCTTTTAGGAATCTTATATGACTTTCGAATTTCCAACTAGCATACCCCAAATAAGAGTGCTAAAACTGCCTATCTTCCATCTTACAGAGATCTCAAAAGCAGAGTCTCACAAACATCTGTATCTTCTAAATCCCAGATCTATTAAACCAATGCCAATCCAAGGAACAACTATATCAAAGAAAGAGAGAAACCACGCAAATCTGAAAAATCAACAGAAACAATACAAAAACATAAGCTTCAACTCTATTACACTAACTTATTTGACCGAAAAACACATAAAAATCATAGTAGAGCTTAACAGTAGACTTACCTCAGATAGAAAGCTGAAACGTATACAATGAACTACAAGCTAAACTGGGTTAGAATGCTAGAGAAATACCCAGTTGAGAGAACATAATGCCACCATGAAAGCCCATTAAGAAGAACTTTTTAGTGCAACTCCATGCAGCGACAACCCTTTCCAGGCTGTTGATTAGGCTGGCACTACTGAGAAAAGAGAGAGGACCCCACTAGAAGAAAAACCAAAACCAGCTGTTAATTTAAGGATATGGTAGCGTCGATTTTGAGATACCGTATCTTTTACATAGATTAGAATATTATAACAGAAGATGCCATGAAAGTTCTGCAAACCGAGCTTTATTATTGGAAATTTTAATCTAAATTTTTCACCCTTTATGTTTAATCATATACGTGTATGCATCCAAACAACAAATATGATCAGTAAAATATTTTTGATTTATAAAAAATTATATATTAAATGCAATGGAGAAGAATAGTTGATGTGATGGAAGCCTCTGCGAGTCTGGGACCAACTATCACTGGGACCCGCCTTTACGCGGCTTTGTGTCCAGAGCAGACAGTTGACGGTGTTCTCTAACGGTGTTAAAAGCCCACAACGATCATTGAGCAGGGCGATGTTGATTACAGATGGTCGTTGATATTCATGTTTTCCAAGATTCGGACGACAGGACCGAGCTCAGATCAATCTTCGCCGAGATAATTAAACAATAATTTCTTAATTACTGAAAGTAATTATAACGACGTTAACCAAAATCGTTACTGAACAATGTTCTGACATAAGGATGACGGAAAAGGAATCCTAATATAATCTGCAAAAAACACGAACGACGACCGCCACAATTGACGCGCGAGAACATCTTTTATACAAACCGCCGCACTGGGGCACATGCCGCACATGGCCAGGAACCCAAGCCCCAAGCGTCCCCATCAGTTACCCTCTTCAATACTTTATTCCCTGTAAAATCTGGCATCTCGGAGAGGAAGTCATCATGCAGCTTCAAGGATCTTGATGTGACTGATAGTCTTGCCACCTTTTACATCAAAGTTTAATTAATTTATGCACCAATATTGCTGTCCAATAGTTATCATGACAATATCATCTTCGGCACGACATTAATATTGTGTAGTCAAAATATTACCATAAATAAATAATTAGTATTAATGAAGCAGTTGTAATTATTTATTGTAAGGTGAAACGGTGACCGAGGACACGACTAAGCAGACAGTTGCGCCTGCCAAGTTTTACAAATTCTAGCGAAGGATTTCTTACAGTGCATAGGTCCATGGCGCGTCGTCTAGATTGTATTTCGGGCTTAAACAAAGTCAACTTCTCTGTCGACTCTTGAGTCTACTAACTAACGCTGTTAAGGTTCTGATGAGTGTAATTTTGCTTGTTATTTCACCGTTCTTCTGCGAGCAATTGCCCTGTTTACGTGCCTGATCTGGCAAGTAGGCCCAATTTGGCCCATTCAGACAAGTCAGAACAAAATTCTGGACAATGTCGGACTGTGTAGGTAGTGGGTGGTTTGCAGACAAGCAATTAATACTCGTACAAATATCAAGGTGGAGGATGTGATAACGTTAAATGAGTTAACGCCTCGGTTAGTAATTGAAGTTGCATTACAAATTCAGAGAGACGAGAGAAATAATTATACGTATGTCAAAGTTGCAGGCTTTCAAAGAAACAACTGACATTGAGCCGATTAGCCTCCACTGAAACTGAATAGACTGAATCATTGACGCCCAGCTGCTCAATATTACTTGTATCATTCTGCAAATAATAGAATTCATCACTCTGTCTTGAACAGTCACCGTGTCAAATTATCAGGTGCCTTTCAATTATTTGCATAACATAAATAATGTAAAATAATCTTATGGCAGATTGCGAATGGACCAAAGGAAGTCATCTAATATTCTGTGGAAGATGTCCAAACACACAACTCTTCCGAAGTCTGTTGGCAACGCTTTCGTTTCCCATGCTTTCTGGTCGTGTTTCTGCCGTCATCTGTCAGCAAACCTAACAATATCCGCATTTGATATTCGCATGAAACTGAGTATAAACCACTCAATGCCAAAGCCTTTTGCACATGGGGTTCCGAAATTATTGTAGAATAAGAGCTGAAATATTTCTTTCTTATGATGACGTAGGAAACTTGTTTTCGTAACAAGTTTTGAGGTGGATATTACAGAAGACGAGGTTTCTGTATCTGAATTATTAATCGTTTGTTGTTGTTGAGACTGGTTTTGTAAAGGAGGAGGGGGACAAGTACGCTAAAGAACTGGATGTAGCTGTTAGATTTGCGCGCACGGGACGTTCACTGCGCCAAAGAGTCCAGGAGAAGTTGGTTTCTGCAGTTGAGAGTCAAGTTAAGTCCAAGGACGATGATTCTCCTGTTACTGTTGCAGGTATGTTAATTCTGAAAACTTTTGTTGAACTTCTTTTGTTTGTGAGTTCTTAGGCTTCCTTCTTTGTTTGCATTTGTTATAGTCTTTTGAATGAGAATTGCAAGAATTTGTATATGTCCAGTACTTGATTAACTAATTACCTTTGTCTCAATTGTGAAATATACTCATCTAGCTTTCTCTAAGTGTGTATTGTTATGTTGAATACAAACTCATATTACAATATGGTTGTAAATTTTAGAAATTAACCAACATTTTTCCAAGAACTCCAAAGGTTGCCGGATACCATTTCGACGTGGTTTGGTTAATTGATTCGAATAGAGAAGCACTCTGCCGTGCATCTTATGCATATAACTACAATTCTCTGCAATCAGGTGATTGGTTAAATACAAAGCACTGATTAGTGACTTAACATTTGATATTCAGGTTGAGACCAGTTAAACCTGTAAAAACACACAACAGTGGCACAAGTATACTCAAAACATTCACAGTGGTGGCTTACAGCATAATCTTCTCCTACATTGGACCTCATAACAATGTTGTTGTTGAGACTGCTATGCGTCCAACGTAGGGGAAGGATTTGTGAATTTTGTCAAAACATGGGGTTTACCGAGGATGTTGGGCATTCTGTTGGTGAGCTAAATTCAGTTATTCTCATTTACTGTTTCATTTATGTAATTTATTGAAACTTTGTGTTTGGGGCACTAGATTGCCATTTTGGTCGTGTTCTTCTTCCTTGTGCACTTCTCTTGTGTAATCACTTACTGGAGTCAACTCGTCCCTTGGGACTTCGGTAACCATTTTTTATATTGACAAGTCATTCTATATTTTGCCTTGGGTTTGCACAACATTAAATTTAAGCATTACATTGTCCATGTTGTCATTCCTTTTACAGCTGCAAAGTGCATGAACTTGTTTTACCTCTCTAGAAGATTGTCAGAACTTTTCAATCTATGAGCTTCATAATCGTGTAATTTAGTTTAAGCATGTGTAAGAACTGCAGTGGGAAGCCTTCCTGTTTGTCTTTACATTCTAAAATACATTACATTCATCAACTAGCTAGAATGATACTTATGCTGTTTAAGGTAATTGAAGTCATGAGTCAGACTTGCCTTTATATTTGTTCTACCCTTATTTGACCTTGTAACATTGGAATCGCGAAACTCAATAATAGTTGAGTTGAAAATTCTGCATCCTGAGAAGACATTTCTTTTTCAATTCTATCTGTGAAGTTTAAGTGAATTCTTTTTTTCTTCTCTGGAAATAGTTCTTGATACTTTATAGGCTCTGTTGATTTTGATTCTCTGTTATATGGCAAGAGCATTAGAACCTTTTCTGTTGAAGTATGAGTTTTGGGTAAAAAAATTAGTCCGTAATTTCACACTACCTAACCTATTCTCCGCGCTGATCCTTAACTTCAAACTATCTAAACCATTTCAGGGCAAACGATTTCTGGGAATAAGGTTGCAGCGAAAGGTAGCCTACATATGTACTATTCCGTCTTTGCTCCGTAGTTTTCTCAGGAGTGTTCAGTAAAATGGCCTTGGTAACAACATACAAGCTTCCACAAGATTTTATTTAACACAGAAGCAGCAGTTTGCACCTTGTTGCCATCTCACTTTTGTTGATTTGTTAATTTCTCATGAGCAGTTTCTCTCTTGCAGTGATTCTCTTCAGGATTCATTGCTTTATAGATACATTTCCTGCGTCACTGATGCTTACTGATCACTCCAAAATCTGCATCTCGCTGGTATGATGCCCGTGTTTATAACTTTTATGCAAGCAAGAGTAATGACTGATGCGTGATTTTGTATCCATTTTTGACAAACACAAGTGAGTTAAGATACTTTTAGGGAATTTTTTCACAGGATTGGAAATTGCATATTTGCAGCGAAGCACTCTGGAATTAGGTCCTTTTTAGAAGATATAGATCATGTCAAACGGTAATCCAGAGGTTTTCTGCATTAAAATTTAATGATACTGGCGCTGCAGAATTCCCACTTAGATTTAAGTCTTTGCCTTTCCAGTAATTTCATTTTATTCGGACAACCATACTGTGTTCGTTCATTTCATTTCAGAGTGAATTCTCTGAAGTGCTGAGCTCTGTTTGGACCCAGTTGGCCAACAAATTATTGTCAACCCTGGCTTGGACCATTGTATAACGAGGCCCATTAGGCAAGATGAAGAGGAAATTAAAAAAAAGGGTTTCCCTCTCGTGCGTTAATCTCACATCATTTCATACATCACCCCGGAAAAAAGATTCATTCCTCAATACAGCTGTAGGCCTGCAATTTTGAATGACAAATACTAATAAGATTAAAATAGGGGAGCCAAATCTTCCGTTTGGGTTATCTCTCACAAGGTCTGACTTATTCTCTGTTTATAAGAAAATGGATTGAAAATCAGATGCCGGCTAATTCATTTATACCCTTCCTTGATTGCTATTCTAATAATATTTGACAAATTCCCATTTGACTTTCCATTAAATTGAATTGGTATTATTCAATTTAAGTTAATAGACTAGTTTAACACAAGTCAATGTTAGGTTTAAGTCTAGGATTATCATGTTTGGATTAGGTAGCTGTGGAGATGGACCAAGACCAAGCACAAATTTGTTAACGAGATTTACCCTTAATACCAGGAGCCTAGCTGTCCATGATTGTGATATTCCTTCCCCCTGGATTCAATTGAGAATTTGAACTTGGTCCTTCTCCACTTGGGGCATTTTTCATATATTGATGTCTATGTCATAGAAAATGATAGTAATAAAACAATGCTCTTGTTTAAAAGTTTGAACATTTAGCCACACCTAAGATGATACGAACATTTAGCGACACCTAAGATAACATATCATGATATATTAATAAGATAAAATAAAATAATAATTTTATGTATAATTTTATATAATTAAATAATTTAATATAAAAAATTAAATTAAAATATAATTATAAAAAAAAATTAATGATGGTATTAAATGGTTTACACGTGAATAACTAGAATATTTTACATATATATAGTATGACCTTACCCGATTAATAAATGCCGAGTAAGGCCAAGACTTGGTTCATTTGAGGAGTTGTGCCAACACTAACCCATGTTCATGGCCCTTGTCTCAATCGTCTTCCCATGGTCCCTCTATCAGTCCCCTAATGTGAAATTATAGAGTGGCGTTTCAAAAAAACAGGTTTAATTGTCAAACAAAGTGTAATAATAGCTTTTATATAAAGAAGTGCCAACAATGGACAATTATTGCCTTGGGGGTTTCAATAATTGTGCTTCTCTCCAAAACCCAAGTACCTATTTTCTTAAAACGACGACAAAACCCTCCCAAGCAACAAACCCCATTTTCATTTCCCACAATTTTCCTCATGAAATGAATTGCACAGAAATTCCACTAAAAATAGCTGACACATAAAATAGAAAACTACAATAAAATGCAAATGGCTAAGATGATGACTCCATGCATTTTTAGTCAAGTGGGCACAAGTTTTCATGGTCCTAACAATGAGAATTTTTCGCAAGAAAAGAAGGATGATTAGTTGCTAATAAATTGTAGCTCATGCTTATCCTATTATTTGTCATCATTGCTACATCTCTACATGTGAAATTTCCTTGGGAGCATTGATATCAATGGGTAATTATATTTTGCTTCTTGCTTTCGTGATTTTCTAAGCAATGATGTCCAATTCATTCATGGTTCGTTTCGTCGAAAACCCAATGAGAAGAGGAGGGCCAGGCCAGGCCACAGTCCGTGCCTTCCTCGACCGGTCGGTCGCTTTGGTTGGGACCTACCTTCTTTTGATTTCAGGACGATGGACCCCGGTTTTGAAAATATTTTTCTAAGGATATGGAATTGGATTTCTGTAGTCCGACTACATATGCAATTACCAATACAACCTTACCTTATTATGGGAATTTTTCTTCAGCGCATGGGACTAATGAGAAAAGAAACAAGCAGTCTGCCAACTCCTCAGCTAAAGTAAAGGGCAATTTGGTCAGTACAAGAAAAGGAAGCGTGGGGTCCATCAAAATGGCAAATTGGAAATTATACCTGGATGACTTTACTTTTTTAATAAGAGTGAGAGGAACGTTTCTTTTCTTGTCTAATTAATTAATTATATTATTTATTATGGCTTTGAATTAAAGCAAACAAGCGACGCAGTGGGACCTACAAGTGTCCGGCTAAGGGCGGAGTTGTAAGAAGCGGTCAAAACAAAAAAAAACATATGTTTTAGAGAAAGTATTGGATAATAAAAAGAAAAAAAACAAATTAAGAATTAATTGATAAAATTAATTAATTAATTAAATTAAAATAATTAAACTATAAATTTTTTTTACTTATTAAAAATTTTATTATATTAAAATAATAAAAATATTTTATTAATTTTTAAAATTTATTTACAAAATTAAAATTTTTTATAATATTAATTTCTAGAATCTACTGTAGTTTTACAATCATGCTTATTCATTTCCATGATTTACAGAATTAAATAAAATTAATTATTAATATTTATTTTTTAAAAAAAATTATTTATAAATCTCGAGTTTAAAATTTTTATTTTAATTGTAAGGGTTAAAAATTCAGGTCAAATATTTTACGTAATTTATTTTTTAAAAAAATATAAAATATGCACAATTATATTATTACATAAATTTTTATAAAATAAGATTATATTACATTATTTTATTAAATATATTAATTTAATATTAAATTAATTTTTTAATCTTATGTATTTATCAATATTTAATTTTTTTTTATTTAATGTACTTTAATTTTAAAATAATTTAAAAAATATAAATCCAACTTCTAAAATAAATAAATTACGCGTAACCTCGTTCATAAAAACAGTTGGAAAGTTAATAAAACAGAGCTTCTTTAACGACATGTCAACATCGAAAAAAGCTGAAGTAACCTAATAAACAGGTAACCGGTTAGAATCTCAACTTTAAGACTTTAACTAGATTTTATTTCTTTTCCCATTTTGTCCCCCGTTATCATTCAAAATAACTAACTACTCACCAAATCTTTTCTCTATATCTCCGTACATACGAGGTCCGAGACTCCTGAGTTGAGAGTGTAAAAGTTGGTTGGCCTCTTAACAATCCTTTTTAAAGCTCTGTAAAATTCAGGAAGCCAACACAAAGCGACGAAGTAAAGGCGCGTGAAGCTTGTTCGTCTTCTTCTTCAGTTTCAAACTTCTGACATCTGCAGATTTATTGCAGCTACTACTGGTTTTTTGCTGAATTTGTGATTGTATAATCCACGCGAGAGAAGATAAAGGCAGGCTGAAACATTCCGCTTGGACTCGTTTGCCGCTAACTCTGTTTTCTTTTTGTCTCTGTCTGATCGTCCGGGATCGCTCAGAAACTTCCCTGCAAAGCTTTGGATCTGAGCATTTTTGCTCATTGTTACGCTATCTTAGTGTAAGTATGGAAATGGGTACTGTTTGTTTTCTGAGAAAGTGAAAGAAAAAAGTAAACTTTGTTCCCGTGTTCTCTATTACTGTCTCTGTTTCGATTTATATTCTGAAACACGATTGTTTGATCAAACTTAATCCATATGTGAGCGAAGATTTTTTTTCCCCTGTTTTGGACCTTAGAATACAGAAATGGGGAGCAAAACAACAACGGCGACAACAAGCAGAGAGTGGAGACAGATCTACGCAATTTACGGAATGGAGCAGTGGCAGACTTTAGTATTTCTCTTATGCCACGCAATCCTCTTCTCAGTATTATCAATTCTCTTCCTCGTTTACTTCGAGCCAGTCTGTATATTTTTCCACTCTTTTCTTACCCTTGAAGCCGCTCGTTTTGCCGCCGGCTTTAGCGGCGCCGTTTTGGCTTTATCGTCGGTATGCTTATTTTTCGCGGCGGGAAATTTTTTCTACTCCGCCGTGCCGTTGCATTACGAAATGGCGCAGCGGATTGTGGGGTCCGTCAACGACTGGTCGACGGTGAAGACGGCACTTGATATTGGTTGTGGGAGAGGGATTTTGCTGAATGCGGTGGCCACCCAGCTTAAGAAGACCGGCAGTTGGGGCCATGTTGTCGGACTGGACCGCTCTAAACGGACCTCCCTCTCCACTCTCCGAACCGCTAATATGGAAGGTAACTAAATTTTACTGAATCATCCATCAAAACCCTTGCATTCTTATGATCTTAACATATATAGGAATTAAAAAATTAGTAAGGTCACGATGATGCAAAAACTACTGGAGTTGTCGATTTAGAAAACAATATAATATTTTCCTTTAATTTGCTATCAGTTTGTGATGGGTGTAGTTGATGAGAATCAGAATTATTCTCAAGTTCTGCATCTTCTTTTGAAAGAATTCATCTTCAAGCATGGACAAAAATGGAATCATGTCCTTTTGTTTCGTTAATTTTTGATGTATCCCTTCTAATAGCAACGAAATTTGCATGCATACAGGTGTCCAAGAGTATGTAACGTGCAGAGAAGGCGATGTTAGGAGTTTACCATTTGGGGATAATTACTTTGACGTTGTGGTATCTGCTGTCTTCTTCCACACAGTGGGGAAGGAATACGGTCACCGGACCGTGGAAGCCGCGGCGGAGAGAATGAGGGTGTTAGGAGAGATGGTCAGAGTTTTGAAACCCGGTGGGGTGGGCGTCGTGTGGGACCTACTACACGTACCGGAATACGTCCGGCGACTGCAAGAGTTGAAGATGGAAGATATTAGAGTTTCGGAACGTGTGACTGCGTTCATGGTCAGCAGCCACATCGTATCCTTTCGGAAACCCAGTCAACATTACCCGGGACCTAAAGAGGTCCGGCTGGACTGGAGATGCTAATTTGACAGATATACTTTAAAGAGAAACAAATTTGTATACATATAATTAGTGCTTTCCCTTGTTTTTTTTTAAAATATAATTTTAAAAGAGAAAATATCTGGGGAGACGAAGCCGATCCAGATGAATGAGAATGATATAGCTAAGCTGTACTGTAACTTATGAATGATCATATGGTTTTCAACTAGAAATTGGTGCCCGATTTATTTGGTAGCTCAAGCTTGGTATCTGATGTTGCGGGTATTGATAAGTTCATGTGATGCTTCCTGCTTGAAACATGAAAAAGAAAGTGATAAGTGTGGTGTGGATTGGATGCCGTTGGCTTTGGAACTTTGTGGAGGCCATGAGTTGATGGGATTGGATGTGGGGTTGGGGCGGTGGGGAAATTATCGGGTCATATTCGGAGATCTTTGATAGTGCTACATGGTGTGATGAGTGGGATTGAGTTAGGCTGTGAATTTAATTTTCTAGTTGGTTGGATTGGACACCTACTCAATTTTTGGGTATTGGGTTTCTGTCTAATTTCATCACCAAATGATATGAGAATTTTTAGGTCCATTTCTAATTGTAAACAACACACCAGAGATTCATTCTTGTTTTCTAATTGTTTGTTTTGGTGACACAAGGAGGAGCTGCACTGAAATTGATGAAAATCCCTCTTCATTTTTCTAACATTGTCTCGGAAATCTGCCCTGCAATGAGAGAAAAAATGTGATCCAAGCTTACGGCTGCAACTAAATTGTATAAAAAGCAAAAATCCTTCTCCTAAGCATCCAACATATTCGTGTCCTGAAGGACTTTTCAATGCAGCATGTGCTTCGCCATTTATTTAATCAAGTTTGGAAAAGCATCCTTCTTGTGCACTGAACCTCAAATGTCTTCTCTACATATTTGTTGTGCCAAGCTGGGTTAACGAAGATCCAGCACCGTTTTTCCACACTTGTCAGGAAGAAAATAACTCATGAGTGTAAATTACCAAGCAAGAGAGTTGTCTGGCTGATATTTTGGCAAGCTGAATTTGCTGCGGGTAATGAAAGGGATAAGCTGATGGCAGTTGTCTGGTCACCATCCCGATAGTGGTAGGGAAGTACTCTGTAGAAAGTGGGAAGAGCAACGGGGTGGGTTAGTTGGAATATGAAGTCTCTGTGAACTATTATCTTGTGGAAGATTTCAGGGATCTTTATTGGACTTGCTTTCCCGGAATTTTACCACACTCCAAATGGCATGAAATGTTAAAAGAGATTGTTAGCATCAAGGCAAGGATGAAGCTCCGGCAAATGCCAATGCTAATGGATTAGAAGTTTCATTCAGGTTCTATTATACATCAGCAATGGTAGGCCAGACATTTCAAATGTACTAGGAAAATAGAATCTAGAGGAAACTAAATTACAATTCCTTATTTGTCTCAGAATCGAATATACTGTCAGTTTGCTGGACAATATACACAGATCATGTCTTAGGTACAAAAAGTTTCAAGTGAATTGGACTGGAAAAATACGGATGGCTGGAATGGAGCTGGACTTGCGGAGAAGCAACATTCTAAGCTTTTCATCAATCCAATCCAGCTTCTCTAGCAACAGCGAAAGAACTAAATCTGCCGTTCAGATCACCAAACACCGATAACTGCTATCTTGTAAGCCTTAACAAACGGAAATATATGATGAAAGCAATGACAGCAGTTAGAGACAGAACAACAATGAAACTTCAGCTCTGTACAACTCATAACAACATGACAAGAGTTCTTCAACCCCTTTGCAACCTTGGTTCACCATACATTGTACCCAAACAAATATTCTAAATATTCCAGCTTCAAGCGCGGATTAAGAATAATTGAAAAGCCCAACAAATGTTTGATGTGCTCAACAGGAACCCAATACACATCAAATTTTCTTTTCACACTACTTGCCATTATACCCAAAAGAGGATCTGCACTTTTTTACCAATTAAATACATACTATGAAAACATGCACTGGAAGTGGGACTGGAAGGATCACTAAACTGTAAAGTCACATCATAAAAGATCATAGATACTTCAACGAAAGCCTGAATTTTTCTTTTGCCAATCATCAGCCCTATCATTTTTTCACCATTCTCATCTTCTAAGAAATAGGTAATACAGTCTCCATCCTATGCTTTCAGCCCTTAAATACTGTTTGAAATTTTAAAAGCATTTAGTAACATAAAATATGTGGAATTCCATCTATGAGGCACATCCAATACCACTGGACCTTCCACACTTTATTTTCTCGTACTCAACATACTTTTTAAATTTTGCCGTAAACCAGCAAGGGAAGATCTAACATACCTCTCAGCATCGTGCATATTTTGCCGTAATCCAATACTGTAGGATTTCCACTCCAAGCATTCGGCTTACTTTAACAAAATTAATAGCATCATCATTTATACTTGAGTTATCAACTATAATTGCCAACACTCTTTTCATACCCTAATTAAGTAAACAAAGTTTCCCAATCGTATTTCCCTTGCTGATGATAAGGTATTAGAACAAAAAATTCAAAATCTTCTTATGCAACTGCCATTCACTATCAATAAAATGGGCGATAGCTATATATGGAAGTTCATGTTTCAATGGATATAGAAAATCCCCTTGGAGAATTTGCAGCAAGCATAGCTTTCAATTGCTGCTTCTAATCTAAATAAAGTTGACACGGTCTTTAGCAACTGTGAATGGAGATGGGAGATTGAAATTAGGACAAGTTGCATTAGAAAAACGCCGGAAACCTACTCTTTTTCACAGCATTGAAAAGTAACCAATCGAGAATTACCATCGTAACAAGGGCCAGAACACAGACGAGAACGTAACAGAAAAATTTAGGGATTGAGTGAACCTCACCCGATGAGAGAAATTTCCCGGTTGTTAGTTTAAAATTTAAAATATTTATTTAAAAAAAAAGAAAAAAAGTCATCAGTTGTCCCATGGTCTTGTGGTTAGGACATTGGACTCTGAATGTAATTACCCGAGTTCATATCTCGCTGGGACCCACTCTCGATTCATCTTCTTCTGAAGAGTTAACATATTTTATCCGGTCAGTTTGCAGTGTAACCCAAATTTCTATGTGCAAATCAGTTCTAAGAGCCCAAATTCCTACCTTCCCTAATTTTATTGCACGAGAGCAGTTTTCTTTGTACAATTTCAGTTCAATCTTGAACATTGAAACAATGTTCTTCTACCCCCGCGAATTTGTTTCATTACGCAAGACATTGAGACCTAAGAAGTGGTGGAAATTGTACAACTACAAAATCATTTTTCGTAGAACTTGTATCGATTGTGTCACTTTCTTTTTCTATATAATGCATTATGACACACCGTGTATAAAATCCACAAATGCAACAGATAAAACACAACTGCAATTCTCCATTTGCTTTTGTATGTAACAAAATGACCGACCCTAATTTGTGAAAAGCAAAAATCATATCGTTTTCAGTCAATCTGTCTTGTTGTACAAGGCAAGAGTACAATGTTTCGCTATACACAAAAAACAGGGTGCTAAATAACTGACGTTGTGAAACTCTCAAAAGAACTACCTAACTCGGACTACATTAAACTACTTTCTCTCAGTTTTCCAACAATCGGAAAAATATAAATTTACAAAGTATCAAGCATAATCAAAACTGGATACCTAATTTTATCTATGTAATTGTCAAATTCGATAAACAGAGAAACTTTCAAGTACTGATTATAATGAGTGGAAAATAAGGACAGCCTGGGATAAATCAAATGCAGGAGGAGCTGAGAGCAAATCACGCTGGAATGCAGAATGAGGAGCTTAGCGCAGGAGGCAAGACACAAATCAGATGGGGTCCAGGGGGATTGCAGCTTATATTTGCCTCATCAACACCTGGGAGGCCAAGTTGAGGGGGACGAACATAACCCGCAACCAGTGGCACGCATAATAGAGAGATAACTATCCTTGAACCTGTCACAATAAGAAAGAAGGTTAAGATGCTACAGAAATTAAATATACAGAACATTTTCAGCTGGCAGAAAGCTACTGAATATTTTCTTTAAAAGAAAATTCAAAATCAAATACTAGTATTTCAGGCACCTTGTTTTGTAGGGAGAGATACGTGCCCTCTCTTCCTCCCAGAAATCATCCAATTGTCAGCATTAGCATTTACTTCATATAACACCTCATCCTGTTTCACAAGTAACCAAGTATAAATAAAAGCATCTGAAAGATCTGCACAGAATTTTTGACTCCCAACATGACACTAAGATTTTACCACCCCCCACTCTCTTCTGTAACTAACTGACCCATAAAAGTGGGAGAAGAATTGAGAACAAAAGGTAGCTGCCTTTATAAACAAAAGTTTTTGCTTCTGTTTATTACAAACTTTGGTTGAAAAATATGCAGAAAAGAAGTTCTATTCTCCTGTTTATTGCCGTCCTTGTCTCCAAAAAGATAAAATCCAAACCACAGTATAAATAAGAGACATGCTGTAAGAGTAGTTATTTAAAGAATTCATCAAGAATGAGATTGCTTAATGACTTACATTTTGTTGGGAAGCTTCAGTCTCCTCTGAATCCTTTAACCTTTCAACCCTCCATTTCATGTTAACAAGTTGCCCAACACTAAGGCCATCAGAAGGAAGAGGAAGAAAACCAACAGCCAGGCTGGGATCAAGCACAGGCCGCTGCAAAACAAGAGCACTCTGGAAGATTAAACCCTCCCTAGCATCCTCTGTTCCAGGGGATTCTGCAGTCACAGGAGGATGTGCTCCAACAGTTCTATTGCCAGAAATTCCATATCGGATATTTAATATACTATCTGGTTGCCCAGCCTCAACTTCAACTGCAAAGCAAACAACCTTGGTAACTTGTCCTAAATGTTAGACTTTATTAAACACGGAAAAAGATAAGATAAAATTCCAGGCAGCGAGTTTGAATCAGTTTGAACGCATGTAAATTGGCCAACACTTATTTGCAGCTAAAGTTCTATACCTTTGGGAGTTGTCTTCCCCAAGCATATACTAAACAGGATTCCTGCTCTAGAAGTTGGAGAAATAACAAGAGGAAAGAAGCCTGAAATTGGTCTCCCATTGTCTTGTCTAGTATGAACAAATCCATCTTGAAGATCAAGCCAGGCATCATGTATAGTCAATGAAGCATTCACTTGTGAGTGAAGTACCACCTGAAATCAACAAGAAGAACTTATAACCAAATAATTAAGACATGATGAGAGAACTACACAAACTACCACCTGAAAGAAACAAGAACTTATAACAAAATAATTAAGACATGACGAGAGAACTACACAATTTCTTAATGAAGGAAATTCAAAGCCCAAGATGTTTTTAATGCAAATTGGTTAAGGCGTGGGAATATATTTGTACTTTTCAGAGGCCAGTGGCTAGATTTTAATTTTTTTGAATAAGGTGGGGTTCCAAACCCAGGCCCCTGGAAACAAGCCAATGAGACTTCAATACCTATGCCAAGAGGCATACAGAAGCATCATTCTCACTATCTGGTTTCAATACTCTCATATAAAATTAAAACTGGGTTGGTTGATAAAATTGTGCAACTTGCACTTCCTAAAGTTATAGGTATATTCCAGGATGTGAATAGCTTTCAAACAACCTCATTTCTTACCAGTAATACGCCCTGTCACAAATTGAACAAACGAGAAATAAAAATAGAAAATGGAAGTAATGAAGTGAATAAAAAGTAGATTTGATAACAACTTGATGTGGGACGGGCTTGGAACTTTATTTAGCCAATTTAACAGAGAATTAGAATCTTTATTTCTACAAATTGGATATGATAAAGTGCAGAGTTCAATTCTAGACCTTGTAGTTGATCATATGCAAAAGAAGGAAAAAAAGGTTAGATTATTTACATTTATGTGGCCAATTCATATACATGTGGTATAAGCTCTAAACAGTTGGAACCATATGTAGAAACTCAGATGAATACCTGTAGAAGTAAAGTACCCTCACTGCATTTGTCAGCAACACGGGTGCTCACATGGAAAGGATCAGTGAAATGCACAGCTATTGTTCTGCACATCAGGGCAAGTGGTTCAATAAAATTTAGACAAATGATTAGCAAATAAGCAAATCTAAACATATATATATATATATATATATATATATATAAAGACAAAGGAGAAAAAGTTTTAAAAAAGAAGATATAAAGTATGTCTGAAAGAAATGATGGAAAAAGTGAATGCCTATCAAATATCTGGTTGTGGGAGACTCCAAATTCAAGTTTTAGAGCAATTGTCCTCATTCCATCTACAATGCTCTGTCTCTGAGGGGAAACTGTCCATTAAACATACATAACATATATCATCAGCAGCAGTTGAAAAAAAGAAAAGAACTACAGGCCACTGACACCATCAAAAATAATCCTCATTTCTGACCTGAAGATGACCCTCTTGCAAGACTATTGTTGATAGCACGAATTGGTATCCAGAGAATAGAGGTCAAGTCACTAGCCCAATCTGGTAGTTGTATTCTACCATCACAGAGATGTAACTGTTCAAAGTTTTTATTAACATTCAAAGAGCAGTCTTTTTGAGAACTAAGACAGTTTGTCATGTTGTCAGCACACTGTGACCCATTAATATAGCTCTCCATCTCAATAAAATGTGACTCTTCAATCTTCAAACCTGGACCAGTATCAATATGCAAGACAGCACCTTTTAAGGAGTAGTCAATAGGTCGTACAATGATTCCAGCCCACTGAGCTTCATTTAATAGCAATGGGGATGATATAGCTGCAGCAAGATCAACTAGAGGTCTTGGATTGAAAACCTAGGAAAAAAAGGTTTTGTTAGGCAACAAAAATAATACTTATAATCTATCAACTAGTGGTCTCAGATTGAAAACCTAAGCAAAAGAGGTTTTGTTGGGCAATTAAAACAATACATATAATTTACCAGCTTGAATGAACAGACTGCTTGATCTCAAGCCATGTTATGCTTAAAAATATGAAAGGATGATGGAGGAAAATCTTGCAGAAAATCTTATGGCAAAACATACTTATTCTTATTATCAGAATGATCATAAATATTGTTAAAGTGGCAGAAAACACTATACATCCTCCCAGTTTCAATAAATTCGTTGAACAAGAGAAACTACCTTCAAGATAGGCCTCGTAGGCTTTTCATAGCTCATAAAATCATCAGTGTCTGCAGGGCCAACCTTGGAAAAACTATGAGATCTGAATCTCAAGTGCCCAATGTGCCCAGTAAGAACCCCCAAGACATATGAACCTGGTTTTTGTGTGGGTAAATCAACTGTAATGGTATTTCTACCAGGCTTTAATACAGTAGCAGCAGAACTCTTTAAGGCCTGAAACATCATAAAGAATAATTGTTTCATAAAGAAAGCAACAGGATATGACTTGCATTCATCTGTACTAATACTGAATATCAGTACCCTTATGTGTACAAGCACACACCTTAGCACCTTCATCAACATTATATGTTGCTGTCAAAGTGAGACTAAGTGAATCAAGGGTTATATCATCAGGAAACCCACTCCAAACAGTAAAAGATAGAGTACCAGGATCACCATCACATAACTCCAATGGCGGTCCAGGATTACCAGAAAAAGTAATTAGTGATGATACATCTAAGGGCACAGGATCCTTCATTTCACCACGAGCAAAACTAATAACCTCTGACTGGAAAGCTTGGCATTCCTTTGTGGAGAATAATCCTTTATCCAGTGAAAGCAGTCTCACACAAGATGAAAGGTAGCCAGCTTTATCATTTAGAATCTTCTGACACTCAGCTAAATTGGGTAGGACTTCAGCCAATAAATCTTGCCATCCTTCTCCCGAATAAAGCGCACAAACCTTTTCATAAGATTTTGCTGCTAGATCAAAGTTTCCATGCCTAAAGCAGACAGCTGCAATTTCCCCATCAAGGACAACTCCATGTCTTTTCCACCATGAGCGATGATAATTGTCAGCAGCTCCTTTTGTTAGCTCCAAATATTTTTGCTGGCATGAACAGACTTTTTAATTAGAATAAAAAACAAAGGTGAGACAGAGAAAGACAGATTACACTATGAACACAACCATAACCACATGGTAATTTACCACCTCCTGGATATGAAAGTTAGAAATTTTGATATTCAAAGTGAACTCACTTCCAAAATACACTAACTTTTCTGCAAGTTCATACAAATTTTAATTTACAGGAAGCTGATCTGTTTGAAATAAACCCAGTTATATCTTCTGACTAGAATTTGGCGTCACCAAATAAAATGGATAAAATTCAAAACTGAGCATGAGAAACTATTAAGAAAAAATCATGCAGTTACTCTCAAAGAAAAGACTTGTTGGGATCCTGCAAGCTAAGAACTATGCAAAACAAAAAGGTCATCTTTAAGCAGAAACTGCATGACATATGCAGTGTGATTTTAATACCTCAAACTCCTCTACAGATGACAAGGATTTCCATAGGTCGGGATTTGAAATTGTATGTTGTAGAGCATGCTCTGAGGCAACAAAAATCTCTGCTAGTCTCATAGGTCGATCAATTGAGCTCTCAAAATTTCCAGGAGAAGAGTTAGTACGCGACATAGAAATTGCCTGGACTTTGTTTGATGGAGACATCTTCAATGATGGATCTGAACCTGATCTGCCAATTAACATGCCAGTTAAATAAGAATCCATGAACCCCAAAAGGTAGGCCCGTTAAAACCAAAAAAAGCTTTAAACACAGAGCGCAACATTTGCTTCATGTCATGAATTTGTCTTACACATCAAACATTTCAAACATATTTCCAGCACTTAAGGAAGCCCTTCGACGATTGGCCTCACGCAGAAGTACTGAAGGTTCAAGAGGCAAAGGTTTCCTCTGGATACCAAAGTGCTTGACTCTTGGAGTTGCTTGAAGAATCAACTGCAAAGTATAAAAATAACCAAAATTTTCATTTTCTTACAAGTTAAGGTGAGCAATGACATGCCGAATGAAGACATACTGCAAGAAGGATACATATACATTTTACAATAGGAAAGGAAAAAGGAGTATATTAATCATTGAAAAAAGCAGTTCAAGCGTGGAAAAGAATCCACAAAAGAAGCAGAAATAACCCTGAAAAAAGGGTCCTACATTCCTGCAAAAGCTTTCAAAAACTATAGTATCTATTTATGCAGCCCAGTGCAGGCAACATTTATATTGAAAAACACATTCACCAATGCTTTTCTTCAGATCTAAAAGCAGTTTTGCAAAGTAGAAATGGCAGCGACACTTCAGTTGTGATGTTTTGAAATTGTTCCAACTCTTTCTCATCCCTTTAAACAATGTGACAATACATGGAGAATCCACTCGACCTTTGTACTACAACTTCAAAAGGCAGAGCAGGTTTCAAGGAGACAACTTTTGTTTTAGAGAGAGAATTACTGCACTCAGATATCACAATTTTAATGTCTTGTGGTAATGATAATCAAATTGATAAATCCTAGTTTCTGATACTATAAACAAAAACAACTAGTAATGGCAAATATGAGAAAGTAGAAGAATCTTTGATTTAGTCATGAAAAATTATATGGGATGAAAAGGATCAAAGGCAAGATAGCTGTGGACTGAAAATATAAGTTAAAAAAAAGAAGCACAATAATACGATGTTTTTACAAGATCAAAAGAATCAACATATTCAGACTATTCTTTTCCATTTGAATGCATCTACAGATTAAAAACTTGCCTTTTCTTTTGCAAGAACTTCCGAGGAAGCATCAGCTGGAACTGAAGGCCAAATTGATGGCTTTGGCCAAGGTAGCATGCTGAGAGAGGCACTGCTCAGAGGAAAAAAAATACATTAATAACCGAGAAAAATGGTAAAAAAAAGATGAAATAGCAACCCAACAGTAGAAATTTGCGGTACTTTTAGAATAACCTAGCCACCAACCAAATAAATATAAAGCTCAGAGTGAATTTCGTCTTAAGTAATTCAGTTTTTACCTGTTGACAGGACTTCTTTCTATATCTGTTCCATATCCAATTAGATATGCAAGCCTCATGAACTGCCAAAACCACAAGCACATTTATCATTTTTATAACACGTTCAATATGAAAACAGAAAACAAGTTTTCACTTGAATCAAATCCTTCATAGTTCAGATGATGATAGGAAAACTAGCATCACAAAGAGAACATTTAAAGAATATTAAATATCAAATATGATGATCCCTCATAAAATGCTTTAGGGGTTACCTTAATCCTACATAGTGAATATAGATCACCCAAAAGACGATAGAACTCCTTTTCTATATCAAGTGCAGCAAGTCCTTCATTGTAATGAGAAGAGGTTGCATCGATTAAAGCCAAGCATGCAGTAATTACCCAAATTTCTCGTAGACAAAACGGTAAATTATTCTAGAAAAAATTCCAAGGGGAGAGATAAAAAAAGAAAAAGAAAAAGAGAAGAAGAAAATGGGATTAGAACTAATACTCCTCCATGTAAAGTGTTAGTAACACTAGAGGAAAAAGCTACACGAACAAAAAGATATCAGATACCTCATGTTGTGCCAGGGCCTTTGAAAAGCTAATTATAAATGAATAACCCCTTGATGCAACCTCAAAGGGGCGATTCAACTTGAATAAAAGCTGCAAATTACCATATAGCAGTGGGAGTCAATCATAAATGTAGAAAAATGCCTATAGAAAGCTTAAAAAAGTGAATCCAGCATAGATAAATACTTATTGATTAGCAATTTTATTATGTGAATGTTTAAGAAGTTTGATAACTTAAGCCAGTTTGTGATTCTTACTGTTTCACACACACACAATCACTCACACATTCAGATATATAAACATGCTGAAGAAACCAAAATATTAAAAACTACCTTTGCAATAGAAAGACAATACTGGACATCACGGATTTTGTTGGAATTCGATAGGTGGCAGAAAATTTTTTCAGGCATAAAAAAATCACAACTACAGTAATTATATTGACACATATCATGCACTAAAACGCATCTAAGTGTGTGCACCAGTTGAATGTACGTGCAATCGTGGACCTGTGAATACCCATTTGATATAGAGGCCTAGAGCACTAAACCAATAAAAATATCAAAGAAGCTTACAAAAACATTCCAGATTGGCTCAAATGTAAAAGGGGAATTCCAGCTCTCTTCTCTATTTTTCATTTTGGAGGGCTGGGGTGCCGTTTTGCACTAAAACTTGCTGCAGTACATGTTTTTGTATAGGTTTATACTGTAAATTTTGGCTAATAGATATTTTTGTAAATTTGGTGGTGGATCTCAGGTCCATCTCTCTCTCCCTTTTTCATTTTTATTCTTTTTTGCTTATTTCACAGTTATAATAATGTTCTGTATCAGAAAATTAAACTGGAACTTATTTACTGTACCAGTAATCCAACAAAAGAAAATCACAGAACCACTTCACTTCATTAAACACAAAAGATAACTAACTGATGGATTTTGATGACCAAGTAAGCGGCCAAATTCCAGAAAGGTAGCAGTAAACCATGCACAACTAAGCATGCAGAGTTAAATAACAAAAAGATTACATGATTCTATTTAATATGGTTAATCCAATGGACTACCAATTTAACATTGAGCTAGGAGTTCCCAGTCTGGCACACCTGTGATTGACAAGCAAACAGATACTGTCTAAATTCAAATTCCCTGAATGAGTCGTCTTGAACAATCTCTGTCAATGCTTTATTTCCAGGATTGAGCAGTGCTGCCTGATCATCACCATGTTCTACACCTCCAAATTCCCTCTGTTTCCCTGTCATATTAACTGCATAAAATTAAAATAAATTATGATCCATTATTACTCAAGAAGATGTCCGGAAAAAGGAGGCACTACTTTCACCAATAAAAAGAAGCACCAAGTGTTATTGGTATGACGCAGCTACAGAAATCCCGGACATTTTTATACTCCAAAGTATGATCTGTATTCCTTCAACTAAAGACAAAATTCTAGAAGATTCAAGAACTCCCTGATGAAGAACATTTTAGCAATTTCAACTGTAGAAACAAAACTCGGATATGTTTGAAACTATTATTCACAATGCCTTATACCAACTGTTTTATTGCAAAAAAATTTAAGCTAACCAAAACTATAAATTCAAGTGGCAGTTAAATAATCACGGGAAGTTGCCAATTCACATTCCAATATGCCATCCCTAATGACAAATCATTGCATAATTTTACTAGCTTTTCCCCAACCACTTTTGATCAAGGAAAAGATATTCAGGCTCAATCTGAGCTGAAGTCCCTGTACAGACAATTCTTGGCTCTACTTAAACCACAAAAAAATACACCAAAAATATTTGAAAGTGGTGAGTCATTATAAACACACTCCTCTTACTTGAAAACTACGTAAAAATCAAGGTATATGTAGCAACAGAAAGAGTAAGAAGCAATATAACATAAGCACATAAGAGAGAGCATATGCAGCAGGCACCTGGTTCCAGATAACATAATTCTAATTCATCATACTCGCGTAATGCATCTTCTTGAAGATGAGCCATCTCAAACATAAAAGCTAGGCTTTCCTGAGAACAGAGAAAATCTTAAGATAAGCTAGAAACTTCAAAAATGTAATAAATGACAAGGGTCATATGGCCACAAGGACAACGGATTCCTGAAAGTTATTACTCCACATTTACTGTGGAGGATTATCTGTTTCACATTTTTGAAAACATTGTTTCTTTCAAACATTTTGAGAACAAAAACAACCAGACAACCGAAAAATTAAAGATATTTGCTTCAATAACATAGCTATTTACATGAGAAAAAAAAAGGTACAAAGATAAGCAAGCTACTGTAATTAACAATCAGGAAATCCTCTCCTTGCAGTCACAAACACTTTTGCACATTCTCTTGGTTCACAATTTTGACAAGAGGCACAACCTTTAAAATGAAAAAATTACAGAAGTTCCAGACTGGCATGAATCGTTGCTCACTTAGCTTGCGTATCTCGTCCTCATAAAACTGCAGACGCTTATCCAATGTATTCCGAATACACTCCATAATCTTGGATTCCATGTCTTCCCAAAAATTTGGTTCAGGGCCATGTATATCTAATTTGCAGCACCTGAAGCATATATTTAGAGTTTAAAAGAGGAAAAAGCAGGACCTTTACAAATACACTCTACACATGTTTGGGTAGAAGGGATTTGTCGGTAGGCAAATTCAACCACTCGAATAAATATAGTATATAAGCATGAGTTGGCAAGTAGATGATGTTTTTGAATCATAGGATTGATAACATTACAATGATCGGGATGTTATCTTGTTTTCATTTTGGTTTCCTTTCTAATGTACTATAATGGTTTTGAATTCTTTTGTTTCTTAGAAGAGCAACGCAGCTTTAGTTTCTTTTGTAACTTTCTCATCTAATTAGAATATTCCTATTTCCTATTAAACAAGTTGTAACATTGCAAATGAAGAACAAGTTTCCATGAGTGCTACTCCCAGTGTTGTTTTTTTGGAAAACTTATTAATATCAACTTCCTTTTTCTTCCTTCCTTTTTCTCGCTACACCTGAAAATTGGGAGGGGATTTAAGGTTAACTATGTATGTTGTTACTTGAAAGTTGGGCAGGTACAGATGGTTTGTTCTGGGTGGTTTTTAGTGCAGGTTAATCTCAGCACCCTGTACATTGTTTGCTCTTTAGTACGATGTTCTTAATTTACTACATACACAAGTGCGCATGCGCACACACAGAGATATATATCACAGAAATTAATAACAGCCTTGCTTATATGACACCATGATGTGATATTGTTCACCTTGTGAATGGTAAATCTCTATACAAGAAGCTTAATCCTTAAAGTGCACTAAATATTAAAGAAGGTACAATACATGACCTTGATCTGTAGAGTAGTGGTTAACAATACATGAACTTGATCTGTAGAGTAGTGGCTAAGTATTGTGAATGGTAGTCAATGCATTAATTTAAGTATAAACACAAGCCGAAAACTACAATTTTACCTTTCTCTTTTCTTGGTGTTAAAATCAACTTCAAGTTTGGCATACACTTTTTTCGCCATTTTGGTAGCTTGATCATTGTTTGAGTGAGCTTTAGACACAAATACAATAAACCACTCCCGCTCGTCATTTTGAACAATTAATTTCAGGCGTGGTTTAAGAATGGTTTTGAACTCATCAAGGTCCTGGAG
This sequence comes from Xylocarpus granatum, assembly GCA_019650275.1. NCBI lineage: Eukaryota > Viridiplantae > Streptophyta > Magnoliopsida > Sapindales > Meliaceae > Xylocarpus > Xylocarpus granatum. Next base: position 231,393 of record BNST01000866.1, on the reverse strand, counting down.
AGGGAAAAAAAGAAAAAGAATGAAGCATGGCAGACTTCAGCAACCACACAATCAATCACCAGAGGAGGGGAATTTCCAGGCACCAATTAAGTCCAAGTTACCTCACATGTCACAAGAACCACGGTTGCATAAGGCTCTCGAAACCAAAATAGCAATTGCTCCTGTGGAAATCTGCTACGAAGTCTTGCATCTGTTGTCAATATAAATTCAGAAGGCAATTTCTCCACAAACACAGGATTACGCGTCTTGTTATTCAAACAAGCTCTTTTAAACGGCAACCGAGCCTCAAATCCACTCTTAACAGTTGGCCACAAATCACTCACATCTTCAACTGCAAACCAGTTCATGGTAAAATCATTAACAACAAACATATTGAAGCAATTATTGTTTCATCATAAAAAATAACTACACCCAACTGCCTGTATTCTGGTTTGATATAACTCTTTCCAACATCAATATTAACAAGAAGCTAACCCACACTCACGTATTTTCCATTTTTTTATGCGTGAATTGGACAAACAATTTCCAAAAGTGTTATAAAATACAAAATCACAAATTCTACTAGAAAATTTTCACTGAAGTAAAATCGAAAGTTCTACTATTGGCATCACCCCCACACACAAAGACACACACACTTCTCCTTTCTTAAGATTTTTCCAGTTATGTTAATTTTAAACAACTAATCAAGCACAAGAGAAAGAAGGCAAAAGAAATCAAAAACGATATCACCAACTGTCAATGAAGTAAATCCAAAGTTCTACTACGACCATCCATAGACACATTTTTTTCTAAAAAGAAAAACTGTTTACCCTAATTTGAAGCAACTATCGAACGCTAAAAAGAGAAAAAGTAAACAAATGACAAGCGATCAGAAAAATTGCCATTAAACATGAAATAAAAATTCTACAACTAATGCCATCACATACACATACAGTTTATACTAATTTTAAACAAGCAACCGAACACGAAGAAGATAAAACAGAATACGAACCTTGATCTGCACAAATCCGATAAAATGACAAATTTAAGACCGAAATTTGAATACCTATTTATTTATGAGATGAGATTTACCTGCAATTACGATGTGATCGCACGCGCTTTTGATCGACCTAAACTGAGCTAAATAATTCGCCATTTCTTCCCGATCTACATACAGTGCACGCAACCCATGAATCTACTCGTACACATTTACAGATAAATATGTCTATGCAGAGAGCGGGCTAGCTAGCGCGAGAGAGAGAGAGAGTTGTTGTCTAACTTCGTGTTTGTTCTCAGAGTGTGCTTGTTTTGGCTACGATGGATATTCACATGCCGGGGATCTAGTGCTGCGCGGCGTATCACACGCGATGGTTGGGACTTCTCATTTGACCGTTGGATGACTCATCTTCTTAACTTGTGTTTGGTTACGACGATCTTCGTCGTAGTCATGGATTTGGATATTTCTATTCCGGTTCAGGAATAGTTTTTTATACTATTTTTTTATTGCAATTTTTACTTTATGTATGGACTAAATCCCACCCAATACAAGTAGGATGTCAAATCCAATTTCGAGAAATCTTTTACTACATCAATGAATGATGCTACTAAGTTTTAATACAAAAGGGGGTATTATAGATAAATTTCTCAGTGATTTGCCATTGACCAATCCTGACGTAGAAGACAAGTAGGTTTTATTTGTATTGTAAGCTCTGGAAACTAAGGAGGAGAGGAGCTGTTGAACTTACCATCGATTTCCCCTGTTGCTGGTGGGGAATCAAGGAAAACTGCAACAATTCAGGTAGGTAAATCTAAGTTTGTTGAGCATCATTATGAGTTTTCCCTAGTACAATAGGTCGTGTGCATAAATTTTTGTCCACTGTGAGCTCTTCTACTTCCTGGGTTAACTATTTGCTACTTATTTTCTGATGTTTGTCTTGCATCCCACTTCAAGTCCTCTTGACTCCCCCGTAGGAAAGAGATGAAAAGTAAAAACTATTGGTGGCCAAGTCAACAGGATTCCTGAAGGACATAATGATATGAATCATGCTTGTAGTTGGTTGACTTATAATTACTCAAACTTGTGCATTTCCTTTAATCAGAGAGCTATTATGCTGCCACTATTCTTCTTATTGTGTTGTTTGTCACTGCTGAGATGGTTCTCTCATGACTTGCGGAAATTTAAGATGATCATTTCCCATTATCCCAGCTGACACGAGCTTGACAATTTGGCTTATTTTTGCATATGAAGGCATTTAGATGTATTTGAACAGATGTTAATTTCTCATTAACAAAATTTCCATTGGCTACTTATTTAAAAAAAAAGGTCATGGATACTGTAATAGACTTGAGCTTATTATCTGCCATTTGTATCAGATTGCTGAACCTCTACTCCGCCTTGTGATCCACTTTGTACAGACACCTGGTACTATTCATTTGTCTTTATTCTCCACTTTCTACTCTAAGGATGTGCTTCTTAGTGACGACTGTGTTGGTTTTTAATGCATATGAAAAAGACTCAATAGCAAAATTCTATTTCCTTCTACTCCTCTTGAGGATTTTGTATTATTCACTTAAAAATTTCTTCTCCAGTTTATTAATATTATTACATATCTTTTTTATAATGAAAACTAGCAAGTGGCTTAGGATTTTAAAGAATGGTTGAGCATTTAAACGGGCACGTATTAGTAGTCAGGTGGGACTTTTATTAAATTGACGAGTTCTTCCAAGTTTGGGATGAAATATTTACGTGGATGTTTCTTAGCCTTTTATTTCTAAGTTTGCAGAACATTTGACTGGGAATTCTGCAAAGTTTCCTGTTTGTAGCTTGGTTAAAATTTAAGATGGTACTTGTGAAACCTTCTTGTTCTTTTCCTTGAATGAAAAGCTTTTAGATTATCGCATTGCAGGTGCTTTCTGATGAAGCTATTTGAAAAATTTTCAGGTGATTGATGGAGCATATGATGGGGCACGGCTAAATTTTACCGAACAAGCCATTCTGACAGACAATGGTCTTGATAAGAACAGCCGTTGTAGTGTTCCTTTGGAAATAATGCCAACTGGGCAATTTGAGCCACTGTACAGAACAACCTTAAGAGTGGATTTTAAAATTGCCCTTATCTACGCGTAACAAGTAATTGCAGACCATTCTGGTTCTTTGATTTTCACTTGGAAGGATGGGGAATTGACGGTTCTTCCACTTGATGTATATGGAGCCACTGCAATGGCACATAATGAAGACACTGAGGACTACTCTGCCCCATATCAGTTTTTTTCCTTATATCTATGGTAAAAGAAACGTGAGTCCATTGCAGCATTCTTTTCAAATCCATATGAACCCCTCAGTACGAGGCTTTGGTTCTACTAGAAAATGAAATTGGGAAATTGAAGTCTGAATTTCACTGGTTGTCTCGTGCATTATCAGTCTTAACATGACTTATTCCTTTTTTTGGTCTCCACTTGTATCTTCATTTATCCAGATCATGATATATGCTGTCATGTACAGGCTGCTTAGGGGGCTCACCTTCCGATGAAGGGCAATTTTCCGTTTCTGGGTAAAATTTTAATCCTCTGGTATGGTAACAGTCATAAGCTAGAAAGTTGCTTAATGCGTGAACTCATTATACTTCTCATCATGTACCAACTCCAATTTGCAGATACACAGCCCTTGGCAGAGAAATTCTGCTGCTGGTCAGAACCGGGGATGTGATTCGATCTGCAACACTAATTCAAGGTCAAGATCGCTTGCATTGCCAAATGAGAGTTGATTTGCAAATTTTAGCAGCATGTTTTAAAGGAAAAATTATCTTTTAAGCCAGCATTTCTGTATCTGTAGGAACGTTTTAATGTCTACTCCAGTAAGATCCAACTTGCTTTTCCTCAATGAATCCGGAAAGAAAAGGCAAAACACAAAGAGATAAGATGATGTTGGAGAGGAATTATATACCAAGGACCGGTGAGCAGATTCTAGCAAAATTCATTCACTTTGCCCGATTAACTTGGCTGGTTAATTCCTTTGTAAGAAATTTCATTGATAAGTCGAGAAGACTGAAAAAATAAGAGCAGCGGAGGAATGTACCCAATAAGACATTGCAGCAGCAGCGAGCAAAGCTCATTGAATGCTGATCCTGCTTCTTGCATGACAACAGCAATAGAATCCAAAGCAAGGTATAATAAATACCATCAGCTAAGAACCATTCTCTGCTTCATTCACACTATTATTCGACAAAGACCATGTGTGACATTGCATCCATTTTCAGGACCGGGAAGAACTTACACTTTGTTTTACACTATCTAGTCGAAATAGATGTGAGGATTGAAATTACAATTCTCAATTATGTAAATCAAAATTTCCACATACAAACAAATATATATATATATATATATATATATATATCTATAAATATATAGTTTCAAGCAGAGCCATGAAAAATCGAATGGCTTACAAAAATTTCCTCCACAGATGAAATTGCAGTTCACCAATCCAACCACAGAGAGTTGTAGCTTCTTGCCAACAAAGTTTGTGGGCCCGTCAACCTGCAACTTGTGGACTACCTATGGGCTTGATTTGTCTGCTCCATGTTACAGATACTGCTTATCGGCCTCATATTCCAAGATTCAATCAATGAATCATTGGTCAGCTTGCAAAGCTGCTGAATTGAAACGATGTAGTGTCATGTAGCCAATCCGTTTGCACCATTTGTGTCAGTAGTTTTATTCTGAATGGATGACGGTTTCTTTTCTTATGTGGACTGCATGCATCTGAGAAAGATCCTATGTGTCAGGATCTACAATCCGGCCATTACAACCAATGAACGTTCGGGTCAATGGCAACGCGCCAAAATAACTTGGATCAACAGACCCATCTTAGATCCGACAGATCATCGCTAACGTCCATCACGTGATATAAACAGGAAAAGAACTCACGACCATACACTACAAAACACTGAATTCTCCACTCAATTACTCTAGTATATAAGCCCAATCCCCTCACATTTCCAACTCGGAGAAACAGATACAGTTTGCTTAAGATTGGCAAAGGGAGTCCACTCGGTCTACTGAACTCAGTTCCTCCCGAACTCAGTCATGGCCTCTCTCTCTCCTCAAACCCTCCTCTCTCTCTCGAAACCGAATAAGCCGAATTCAAAACCGCTTCCAAACCACACTTTCTTCCCTTCAAAACTTCCAACGAGCCCCTTTTTCTCGAGCAACAAACAGAGAAACCGGAATAGCTTGGGGCTGTACTCGTTGGTGCAAGAAGAACTTGACGTGATCCCAGTACAGAGCCAAGACACCACGGACATGCAAGAGGGTGTGGTGGTGGGGCGAGAGGATGGCGAGTTTGCGAATCAGGCAAGTCAGGTTGGTGGATTCAGTGATGGAACGCTGTTGTTCGAAGGATTCTCTTCTGCTTCTGCTTCTTCTTCACCTTCTGTTGAAGAAAGAAGCGAGCATGAAGAAATGGAGAGATTGATTGATAGAACTATTAATGCTACTATGGTACTTGCTGCTGGAACTTTTGCCATCACCAAGTTGCTTACGATTGATCATGACTATTGGCATGTAAGTCTCTAAATTTTATTAACCCATTTACTTAATAAGTGTCCGCTAGCATTGCAATTCTCGTTTTCTCTGTTGATCGAATTGGAGGTTCGCGAACTTTTATATTCGGGTTTTGTTGTGTATCTTCATTTTTGGATTATGTATTGATTTTTCTTTTTCATTTTCCTTTTGCTGATTAGTTTTACAAACTTTGTTGCTTTTCTATGAAAGTTGATTTCTTTTTAAATCCTGTCCAAATGAACTTGATTAATAAAACTAAAATGATGCGCTGTTGGAATTTGACTACTTTAACTCTTGTTTTGTTTTTCTTAATCTTAATCCTGTTTTTCAATTTTTGTATAATATTTTTCTCTGTCTGTGCCATTCCTCAGTTACCTGGTGTTCTTTGTTTGACTGTTTATGTTGAAAATAACCGTGGCCTGGTTTAATATTCACAAGTCATTATACCTTTTTAAATTCTTATCTGATGACGTGGTTCTGAAAAATATACATGCCGGAGGAATATCAGTTTTTAATTGCAAGAGGTCTGTAAAGGAATGATACACTAGGATAGATTATTCTAGACACTCTGGTGCATCTTTGTTTCTATCATTTCTACCATCCATAGGAAAAGAGAGTGAGAATACTTTTCATTTATTCAAATGATGAAAGCAGAGTGAATGAAGTTGGTGACTGCTTTCATGAGTGATTTGTACTGTTAGACACCTTAGAAGCAAAACATGATTTCATTTCTTAATGCAAGTTTCACTTAGGATCTATGGGAATTTTTATGTGTCCTTCGGATGGGAGAAAGTAACAAGCAACATGAAAGCTGAGTGAGCACCGGTGGAATAAATTTTTTCAGATGTATGAGATGCAAGTATGGAATGGAATATTAGATATAAATCCAGGCAGAAGTATAATATTGTTCCAAGAGTTGTCTAGATGATAAAAATGGTTTGAGATTTTGACCATGTGACTCAAAACGTTATACTTTCACCAGCTGGGAACTGATTTGATGGAAGTTGAAGGTCTTATGCTGTGAGAAAAAGGGCAAGGAATAATAAAGTTGAGTAGTATGATGCATTTGCAAATCCTTATGGCTTGACAGATGCAGTCTAAGAGAGAGTAGAGTGAAGTGAATGGTTTGTTTAGGCCTTCCAAAATTGTTCATAATTGCTTGTAGAGAATTTTCAATATAATCTGTGATTGGTATGTGGGAACATGATTATCTTTATACTTTCATGCTATGCATTTTAGGTTTAAGACACAATGGTTGTCATCTATCATGGATTGCATAATATCGATAATCATTTTTCAATTTGATCTGCTGCATTTATGGTTTTCCTTTAGGGTTGGACCATTTATGAAATACTAAGATATGCACCTCAACACAACTGGAGTGCTTATGAGGAAGCTCTGAAGACAAATCCGGTTTTAGCCAAAATGGCAATAAGTGGAGTGGTTTATTCTCTTGGGGACTGGATTGCACAGGTTAGTGCATGCTGTGAAATAGATAAATCTAAAGTTTGCTTTCAGCTGTATTATTGTTTATTTTTTTTCATTAGTTCAAAGTTTTTGTTACGTCATGTGATTTGCAGTGTTACGAAGGAAAACCTTTATTGGAGTTTGACCGTGCACGGATGATCAGATCAGGCCTTGTTGGTTTCACCCTACATGGCTCCCTTTCCCATTACTATTACCAGTTCTGTGAGGTGATCCATGTTCTTTAAAACTATATGTAGTCAGTGCTACCATATTGTTTATTAATACATTTTTACTGAAACATGTTTTCCAGGAACTATTTCCTTTTCGGGACTGGTGGGTGGTTCCTGCCAAAGTAGCCTTTGACCAAACTCTGTGGGCAGCAGCTTGGAACAGTATCTATTATACAGTTTTGGGATTCTTGCGTCTAGAATCTCCACTCATTATTTTTAGTGAGTTAAAGGCAACATTCTGGCCCATGCTGACGGTAAGCAAAACTTTACCTTATTTTCTGCATATTGAGAGTCAAATCTTTGAGCCTTTGTTACTGCCCTTCCTAGGCTTTCATTTCAATGGAGCTGGGATCTTAGGATTATCCAAACCTGGAAACTGAAGGATAAATATATATCAGTCCATTTAACTATTTTCCAGTTTTGTTGTTTCAATTGCTTTGGACATTTGGAACTTGGTCTTGTCAACCATAAATTACTTGTGTGCATGGTATTTTTAGATTATTATCACTTCCATATAACCATCATTTGGGTTGTTAAAAAGGTTTCATATTGATTATAGGTTGTATTTATGTTGGTGTACTAGTTTTTTTTCTTTTTTATTTCTAGGGAGAGCATTTTCCCCAAATTTTTAATCTTGGATTCCTATGATTGGTACAATTTATTGTTTTTCTTTTAGTTGAAGCTGAAATAAAATTTGATCGTGACTAAATCAAAGTCTAATGATTCTAAAGAAATTTAACACCTTCCGTAGCTTTTTTGCAAACAAAATCTTATTTAGTTTAGTAATTGTCTCTTTAACAACTTTGTTTTGAAGTTATATACATTTGCATTTTAACTTGCTTCTGACCGTATTCTTCTATGTGGTTTATCGTACAGGCAGGGTGGAAGCTTTGGCCATTCGCTCATCTTATTACCTATGGTCTGGTCCCAGTAGAACAAAGACTTCTTTGGGTGGACTGTGTAGAACTCATTTGGGTGACAATACTTTCAACGTAAGTATCTAATTTGTTATCAATGGCATTCTTTTCTGCAGGAAAAATCTAGCTATAAGAAAATAAAAGTAGCTACTAACTACATCCACAAGATGACTCACATTGAGCCAATTTTATGCCAACTGCCATTAAACAGCACATTAGATATGCCTGGTGTTTGCTGTTTATGGCCTATTTGTATATATGATCTACATCCTAGAGAATCTGAGGACTTTGCCACATAGAGTTTAGAAGTCTATTGCCCTCACTCAATTTTTCCCACAAAAATGTGGTGTAACATGCTGAAGCTATTTTCCTAATGATGTACTGTAGAGCTTCCTAAATTCTCAAATTTTATGGATTATAGATGATGTTTATATGACGTAAATTTTGGTGGATAGAATTTTAAGGAGTATGACATCTTTGCTTATTGTCCTCGTACTTTTTTGCCCATTTCCTTTGTGTTATGGAAAACCCATTTCATTTCACCATCTTTGTCTATTGCAACTACTTGGTCCCATCCCATTCTTCTGCAAGAAAAATATGTGATGAAAAATAGCATGTAGAAAGATAACTTTGATATTCCTGTCAATTTTGGATTTTCTGGACCCAAGTGGCAGAAGAGTTGATTTCATTACCGCTCAGTTTGGTTGTTTGTTCTCCTTCTCTCCCTTCGATTGGTTCCTCCTTTTCTTTCAAAGTACTCTTTGTTATTTCTTTTCAATACTTTTCGAGGGTTGGGACTGAGAGGTTAAAGTTAATTGAGTAATTGACAAAACTCTCACCTTTCTATATGCACACTAAGTGGATGACCTGCCATATATATATATATCAGTCTCTATTTTATTAATGTTAGTCAAAAAAATCTTTACTGTATGTTGCTTAAACGAAATTTAGTCATGTGTTGCCTTTTTTTGTCTTTGGCACTTATCTTCTTCTCTCATTTGTAGATATTCAAATGAGAAATCGGAAGCAAGGATTGCTGATGCACCAGCAGAAGCCATGTCCACTTCACCATCTATAGATCCTCCAGAGGTATTTGATGCAACCATTTTACTCTGATCTTCAAGGATATAAGATTTGTGCAGTTCTTCAATTCATATGTTCATCTTTCTTCTCCCTTCACAGGAGTAAGTACATTGAAAACAACCAGAAGCAGAGGAAAGAGAGAAATGGTTGCTAATCAATCGGGTGACAGTTGAGTAAAACATGCACTTTCAGGACTCGCAACTTAAAATTTGATATGCAGCAACGGGGAATTGGTGTGTTGAGGCTGATTATGTATGTACCATGCAAATCCTTCCACTTGCATGTGTATGTATGTAGGAAAATATCCACGTTCTTGAGACTTCACAAATACTAACTGTAAAAACATAACATAGAAATTCGTATTTAAAAGTTTCTACATCCTTTTACTGGAAATAGCTGAACAATATACCAAAATATATGCCACAGTATCTCTAAATAAGGGGCCAAGCCAAAGGGACAATCGTTATTTGTTTCAGAGGGACCGGCGGCAGTACTTGTAATTTGATCCCTGGCAACGCAAGGTTGGACTGTCGAGCCACAGATTATTTGGAGAACAGCTGCAGAGCATTGCCTTAGCAAAGGTGGGTCAGACTACCGAGAACAGATTTCAACCACAAAATCTTAGTTGTAATGATAACTTTTGAGCTTAGCTTGAGGTGGAATATCTGCTGCCTTACTTGCTTGGGTTTTTGGAAGTATAGAGCCACGCATTTAATTAATGCAATAAAAATCAAAATTGAGGAACCAAAATTTGATGCATTGCTCAAACTTAGTGCTCACACGTAAACAAGAGTCAATACCGAGTATTTGCGAAGCGAAGAATAATTTGTAAACATTGCCGAAAGAACTTTCCATCCGCTACTTTCATGCTTGCTCTTCCATCAGAAGATCATCATTTGCATCAATAGAATCACAGCTGCAATTAATATACCAGATTCAAAGGAAAGGAACAATATTTTAAAACAGGAAAGGACACGACTGAGGACATGGTTCTAATACAAGGTGAGGAAGCTAAGATGCCTTGGAAGAAAAAGAAAGCCGGGGCAGATGGTAAAGACAGGGTGGCCCTGGAAACTTCATTCTGGGCATGTATTTTTGCTTTAGGTGGACTGAAATGGTGAAGGATGATTGTGTAACCGATCCTAATGTGCTAAATTGAAGACATTTTTTTAGTTCAGGAACTTATCAACTCCAAATGGTCCAGTTTGGTGAGCACCAATGTCAAAAAAATGACCTTGGCAGTTTTCAGCCTTCTTTAAAAATTAGATGACACCAAATGGGAATATTTATTAAAACATCTACAGCTGTCTATATTTGATGGCCATGGCATCAGAGAAGAATATGCTGCAATTGCTTTTCTTCTTGCTTGCTGCTGTGAATAATGAATTTGGAGGACTACTGAACCACCCTCGTCACTTCAGCCATGTTTGACATTAATTTTTTAATCATATTTGATATCAACTCCACTAGATGATAATTACCCATTTAATTTTCCTTTTCCCGGTCTGAAACATACAAATGGTTTCATTTTTTATTTTTTACCCCTGAGAGAATTAACGTATCATGGTCTACCGGCACCCAATTTCTTCATATCCTCCCCACTTCAGAGCGAAAAGAAACAAAAAAGAACATTGAGCTCTGATTGCTAGAGAGCTTCCGGATTTATGACTGAAGTTCAATGGCATATTGAAAAATCCAAGAACAATATACATACGGATCAAAAGTTATAGATACAGAACAAAATGAATCACTCAGCTTTACGTACTCTAGCAACTAAGAGAGGGACATCAGCTTAAGCCGTTGACATGTTAGAAAGCCGGCTAGGTGTTGGCTGGAAATTGAACCACCTGAGGCTCAACCTACTTTTTTCCGGCGTCAATGCTCTCCTTATAACCTCTTTGTTTCCATTCTTTGATCTTTCTCTAGGCACCAGATATCCATGGCGGCTGCACCTTGTTGAACCAGGATGATTTGAGCATGTGCAGACAAGGCGTGCCCTTGGAGATGATGCTGCATAACTTCCTCTACGATTTCTTGTCACGTTGGCCAAGTCCCTGACAGCCATAGACGGCCTAGTTTCAGCAAGGAACAGCTTCTCTCTGGTTTGTCTTTGTGGGACGGTTTGCATTTGCAGTTGCATATTTCTGGTTTGTTGTTGTTGTTGTTGAGATGAATTGAAATGATAATGGCTTTTGATCATTTATATAGGTCCACCGTTCATCTTGACTTGCTAATTCTACGCTGAGCTTGGAATTGGAAAAAGCAGACTTTGACTAAGACTTGGTATAACGTTATTACGAGATTTATAGGAACTTGGTGGGAAACAGCCGTAAGATTTGACTACTTGCACTAATTTTCTGTGGGCACTTGGGTGTTCAAAACAGATATTATTAAACGGAAGTGCTTCTTACGGAAGCATTTCCAAGCATACGTTTGAATCTATCTTTGTGAGAGAATGAAGGTTAATGGTCAGATTACAGAAGAAGTTCAGGTAATTCTCATTCAAATGCCTGAATTCCTTTTGATCTAATCTCTCACGACACAAAACAAATGAAGTAATGAATCGTGAATTGCGGTTGGGTCAGCTTGTTAGGAGAAAGCAGAATACAAAATGATGGTAAATTCTCAAGAACAGACCCCATTTCTCTCTAGCTAGTTAATTCTGGAACGGTCCAGACATTTGAGAGCTGTCTGCTTCTCCATTTCTTTACTCCAACTTCTCTAAAATAAGCTAAATTAATTGATCAAATCTCGATCAGCTTGATCTTATTCAGTAGTATTCTGCCATGTTTTCAATCTGCTTTTGGTATTCTGTACAATCAAATGGATGACACAGCTTGTCATGGCTGGACCAATCTATGATTCCAGCTCCAAGCCCACCTCATTGCCAACTTGCATCAGCTGTAAATGTTGGGAGATGTCTAAATTTCTGGGTTCTCCGTAGCATGATTGAGAGATCATGGTTGGCTTAATTTTCAAGCATCATGATTGAATTTGAAAATATCATACCACAAACGTGGCTTATTGCCAATCTGGGCTAGACTGATGACTCATCCTCAATGGTCCAGGTTGCTTTTTAATGCCTGGACCAGCTCAGGACTCATCTGTCAGTCAACTTGTGGATCTGTATCAAAATTAGGAACTAATTCCTACTTGCAGGTCAATAATGGGCCTAGATTTAACCAAGCATTTTTGTTAGCTGGACACAACTTCATCAATCTTAAAGCCCTGTTCTTTTTCTCTCCTTCCCTCATGGAAATCAAAATCCCACATATCCATCCATGTGCCAACAGCTATGCATAATCTCTTCATGCCTCAATGATTAATAGTTTACTTCTTAATTATTTTATGTTTCACTGGAACAAGTTTAAGAATACTATCAGGTAATTGACTACCTAGTTACCTAACTTTATATTTATATTAAAAAAATAATAACATTAGTTTTGAATTAATATATACGAGTATTAAAATAAATAAATTATAAAATATTATTTATATTTTTAAATTTTATTATATTATAATTTAAAATACTCAAAATGTGTCGAGTTTGTTTATATATATGTATCATAATTGTTACATTATTATTTTTTTGTTTAATGTATAAATAAAATACTTTAAACATGTAATAAGTATTAGAATTAAAACAAATTTTTAACGTGCGACAGCTTTAAATCACGTAAAATAGAGGGCACAAATTCTTACATATGTCGGGTAATTAAGCAAGCATGAGAATGGAGATATGATAATGGAATGCATGTATAAGAAAAATAAAATAAAATAAAATAAAATATTTGTGAAGATTTTTCTAGACCCATGTGAAAGCATCCACCACAAAAAGGAGATTAGGATAATTTATGGTTTCATCATTCAATAGGCTTTCCAAAATTAAGCAATGATAATATGAAATTTTGTAAAGTTGTTTTATACAATTACCTCGAAAGGAAATGTGATCAGAGTGTTTTTAATTTTGTGTGGTTTAAGATAATGATTCCTTTTGACGGTAGTGAAATGGTCCAGAGGTCATCAAAGAGAAACCATTTGCGAGGTAGCCCCTTATTGTCAATTCATGTGACCTTAGCTCATGGAATATGCTGACCTGTGTCTTTTCTTTTCAACCAAATGAAGGAAAATGACACCCAAACTCAAATATCTGGCTCATTTTGGAGATAAGACCAATGAATTTCTTGGTGATTAACTCAGGGTTATTCAAGGTTGGTGTGTGTGAAAAATCAACATGCACTTTCTGTTCAAGCCCCATAGGGGGGTTCTCTTCTCTTCTTCAACCCAAGCTTCTATTTAACTCTATCCACTCAGAAGCGCTTTTAAAGAAGCCAGCAGGCAATATGGGTATCTTTGTTGATTATTTGCAAGTACATGCTAAGTCTATCCTTTGGGGAGCCGGTAAAAGAAAGTATAAAAACTTCAATTTCTTTGTTGGAAGTCCTCAACCTTCTAGACCTCCAATTCATTGAATCCGGAAGGTAAACTGTGGGACAGTTTGACTATATTCGAGTCATGTAAAATCATATGAGTGAACATGGGAAAAATTTTGCACCCATTAGGAACAAAATTAGGAGATGTCATAAATAGTAATGGCCCCAATTAGTCTATATTAGAGAATGCCAGATTCTGCTCTTTCTCTAGCAATTTTCAGAAGGTCATTCCCATCTATGCTCATGGTGCACGATTCATTAATAAAATATCACATCATTAATCAGATGTGCGTATTCCACTAAATTATAATGTTATTGCAGATAAACATCAAATAGAAAACAACATTCAATCTTAAAATCAAATACACATTCTAAGATGATGATTGCAAAAGTTCCCAGTCATTTTCTTGCTAGTTTTAAATAATGGGAAATCCTGTAGAAACAAGTAATTGGTTTTCATCTGTTGATTCCAGGCACCAACTTCCAAGTAATTGTTAATGTATTTCATATATATTTCTTCTTCTATATATATGATTGATTATTCCTAAATCCTTACTGGAAAGAAGCTTAGAAATTACACAAAATCCAGGCTCGATCAAGATGAACAGAAATGACAGACAAACCAAATATAAGCTATATATTCTTAAAATGTGAAAAACAATAATACTACATACAACAGAGGTTTAATTTCTATACAAAGTACTTGAGATATTTATATCCTGCAGCAAAATATCTAGCTTCATTCATTCATGATCAGTCTAATTATTTTTCTACAACAAGACCGTACCTCTCATCATGACTTTGTTTCCATCTCTACATAAACAAATATGTATATATACACATGACCTCACCTGAGACAGCTGGCTGTATACACCTTGTTAAACTCAGAGGCCATGATCGACCTAATGAGTCTCTATTCTCTTCCCAATGAACCCAAATCTCAGTACTCCAAATCCAAAGTTTATAGAACTGCAAATAGCCTTTTGATGAACATATATCAACATTTATATCATAGATCTATTCATAGCTTGTGATGCATCTTCCGGTCTATTGAAAAATCTCCTCTCTCTCTTTCTTTTTGTTTTCCTGTTTTTCTTTTTTGTTCACTCGGGCATAAATATGGAATATATATTTGCATGTATAAATGTTTATATATATATATATATATATGATGCCAACGCCTTGAACTTGAACTAAGAGTACCAGTTCATTCCCGGAAGTTGATGATGATAAGGTTGCCTAAAAATCCCATCTCCTAAAGATCCCAACGTTGTCTGTTGGTGCAATGGAGGCGGCGTCTGCGGCAGTTGGCTAAGCAGAGTGGCGATTGAACCATTTCCATCTGTTCTCCCAATGCTTTGATCGTCATTACTTTCTTCATGAAATCTCTTCCGCAGCGCAGCGCCAACCTCTACATCCTCATCCATCCAATTCATCGGTGGCAGTGTTCGTTTGAGAGAATCCATAGACAGCTGTAGCTTGGAGTTAGACAACTGTGATGACATGGAGCCATTGTTAATACCACCACGGCTCATTAAACCTTCAAACAGATTTGGTTCGTTGTCTAGCAATGATCCATAGTTTGCCCTTGTTGGAAGAAGATGCAGCTTCGATTTCTGTTGGCTATCAACCATCAGCGAAGCCGGTATGTGTCCAAGCAAATCATCAATGGAATCCTCTTTATCGTGATCCATCGATCTATGGGTGTTGTTTTTCTTGTATATTCGGCATAATACCCAATCATCAAGCTAACATAACCAGCCCAAAAACACCATTAGTCTAATGGTTTTCACAATAAACAAGTCAAGAAATAAAAAATACTGAGATTAAATAATTAATTGGCGATCAAAATTATTTACCCTTGAGGATTTTTTCTTATTGCCCAAATCGCAACCAGGAGGCTTGTTACTAACTTTGTTATCTGCAAGCCTATATTCATGCATGATCCAGTTGGTTTTGACACCTTTTGGAGGCTTACCTCCGTAGAACACAAGCGCTTTCTTTACCCCAACCTTTTGATTACTCCCTGAACTCATTACAGGCTTGTCAGTTCCGGTAGCCTTCCAATATCCTGAAGTTGCCGCCCTGTTTGGCCTCGCTCCGTTGGGATACTTCCTGTCCCTGGGGCTAAAGAAGTACCATTCTTGGTCTCCAAACGTTGCCTTGGCTGAAGACCACATAAACCCAAGATTACTAACAAGTTATTTTTGGAGAATATTTCTGATTTATTAATATTTAGTTAGAAATATAATTACAAATGATTACCCGGAAGCTCCCATGGATCAAACTTGTACAATTCAACTTCTGCAATTATTGCAACAGGGAGAGGAGCTGAAGACGCCTTCTTCTTTAGGTAGTGAACCACCAGCTCTTCGTCAGTGGGGTGGAACCGGAATCCCGGCGGAAGGTTAGGCTGTGGTGAACCGGTCGACGAGTCTGTGCTCTCCATTGATGCAATCTTTGAAGCAATGATTAAATTTGAGATGTTTTGGGCTATGGAAATTTGAAGGTTTCTCAGAGAATTAAATGAGCAGAATCTCGTGATAGAGATCTGCTAGCTCAGAAGTTGAATAGAGGAGCCATGGCTGTTCTTTTAAATTAGAAGAGAATAAATTAAAAGACTATATAGGATTAGATGGGCTAGAATTAAATATGGTATGAAAATGTTTCTTTTTATTTATGGACCCATAATTTGATGCCACGTAATAGAATTAAGGGTTAATGAGTAATTAATCATGCAATATTGACCAGAATAACCCATGCAAAGGTTGACAAGTTCATGCAGTGTTTGGTACAAGAATACGAGTGAGATGGAGGTGATGGCAACCTGACGATGACGAAACTGGCATTCGAGCCGTCGATAAGATGACACGTGTAATTTCAGAAAGACATGAGAGAGTGACACGTGGTGCTAACTGTGGTGGGCACCACAAAGCACAACAAGGTTACAAAAAGATAAATACTGGAGGGACAAGCGTGGGGGGGGTGGGAACAAGCTTTTTACGCTGGGAGATGTCATGCTTTTGATATGTAAATCCCACCAATACAAAAACCTAAAACCCAATAATAATAAATAAATAAAATCTTTTTATGGATAAACTAGTATTAATGCTTAATGGCACCATTAAGATATTTTATTTTGTTTATATAAATCTCTAGTTGGTAATTAAAAGCTAATTATGATTTCCTTGAACCAACGATCTATTCTATAATGATTCGTAATTAAAAATAATTTTAAAATTATACAATTTTATATAATACGTGATATAATTAATAATGAATATTTGAAATAGTATTTTAATAAAATTTATAAATTAAAAAATTATAATTTTTAATACATTACATAAATATTAATTAAATATCTCGCTAATTAGATATATATTATTATTTTAAAAGTATTTACTAATTAAATTAATTACCATTTTTATTTTCAAGATACTCTTACTATATAGGTAAGAAGACTAATTCTCTGCCTTAATTAAGTTCTATTTGTAACTATTAATTATACTATTACTATATTTCTTTACGGATGGGCAATTTTTAAAGACGATGATCTCTCGTGCATTTTTCAACTATTTCTTTTTTAAAAAAAGAAATAAAATTAAGTATGCTTAATTTTGTAGGCAAGCTAGCATGGTGAAACAATAAATGTTGTTAAACGTTTGATATTGTTGCTGAATGAGACAAGAGACAATGGCTCAACTCAAGTTAATTTAAACATACTCACAAATGTCTTTGGGTTTTGAATTGTGTGGATATCATGCCCTATGAAGAGGTCGTGCAAAGAGAATCAATCCAAGGCAGAGCCTTTGGATGTGGCCAAAAGCATATATAATATGCTTATTGAATGGTGGGGCATTAATGTTGCTTGCATGATCGACCACAGGGTCCCAATTTCTGTCACTTCTCGTTATGTCAGTCCATTTTCTTTTCATCATATCTATTTCATAGCTGTTAGCTAGCCAGCTAGCATCACTCCTCTCTTTAATTCTTAATTAATTGTGTCAATGGCACGAATGTGTCAACGAATCCTTGATTCTATTTCATCATTAATAAACCTCAACAACCATAGTAGATGTTGATGTAAGAGAAGTGATCCAATCAACAACACCCGAGACTGTGACTGCTCCATTTTGGTCATGTAGATGAGTAGTGTCATCGTTTTAAAGACTTGGTAGGAAGGAACCAACTAGGTTTAATGTACACACAAGGATTATATACACTTAATCTAATGACATTTATTAATTATATTTCTCGGGCCTAACTTGAGTTCTATATTCGTGAAATGAACCAAAAACTTTAATTAAGTTGACAAGTTAGAAGAAGAATTCAAGTAATATATATATATATATAAAGTACATTCAACGTCAAATTAGTTTAGAGAATGCGAGAGTTTAACTCATTGACACAGTGCTTTGAATCACATATTGCCACCCTAGTTGTTAATAAAATTGAAAGCCGTTGCTTACAGAGGAGGTCAAGCTTAATGGCCCAACATATTTGTTGTAGGTTGAGGGCATGTGGGTTGCCATAGGTGGAGTCATTTTCCCACTGCCACCACAGCTATCCTGCCCATGTTATTTGTCCCAAAAGTGCAACAAAAAAACTGAAAAATTCATGACCGCACTTGAAGTAATTCGAAGCTCGCAGCCTACCAAATGTTCCCATACAATATCTTTGGCCTCGTTTTTTTATTGATTATTTCATTTTTCTTTACTATCATTTTTTCTTGAAGAATTAAAACTTATTATTTTGATTGTATTTTCTTTCTTTTTACATTTTTGTTTCCTCCGTTAAGAAATGGAAGATAAAGGAGCTCTTGAAACATGAGTGATCTATTTTGTTCACTATTCATGATACCATGTGAATTGCAAAAGCCTCGAGTTAATGACTAAAAATGCATATAAGTTTGGTCTATCTTGTTCACTATTCATGATACCATGTGAATCTCATAAGCCTCGAGTTAATGACTACAAATGCATACAAGTTGCCAAATTATGTTATCAGTCAACTTCTGATCTCTGTCATGGCAAACCTAACTTGTCCTTTATCTTTTCCTTCTGTGTGGTAGAGCATAAGGAAGACGTGTGGACGTTGTATACATAGGCGCGCGCGCGCGCGCGTGTGTGTATTTTCTTCTATCCACCAATTGTGACATGAAATTAATTTTCAACAATGGTTCTGCATAAAAAGCTTATATATAAACAAAAGTCTTTTGCTCTTCTTAGAATATCACTGTGGAACCATGTTGATGCCAATTAACTGCGTTAAAGTTAGAATAATTCAGCAAGCTGAAACAATTGTGTGATCGTAGTAATAGAAATTGACATTCAATCTTCTATGCTACTGTTTAATAAACCATGGAAAAAATTTTAAGAAGTAAATAATCGTTCACAGTCAGGTTTCCATTACAAAGAATGGAACCAAAAATTGATGTATCTATGTGGATTATTTCATTGAATGTAGTTATATACCTTGCTTTAACTTCTCTCGATAGGTTTTCTACAATAGAACAAGGACGTGTTTGACAATTCTGTTTACTAATTAGGTATTTGTACACATTTTGTTTCCAAATTTGAATGTCTAGATATTTTGTTTAATACTTTTGGGTAGGCTTATTTCTTTAATCTTTCTTCTCCACAGCATTTGCTTGCCAAAGAGGATTTCAAGACAAAGCCCCCCGGCATTGCGCCACAAAATAAGTGTTAATATCTTCATCCACTCCAACAGCTTAGGGTAAGTCTCATTGCATGACTCTTTCGCATGTGATCGAGACTTCTATAGGTGGTTGGCAGGCACCGTTATCTCATATGTTTCACGTAACCATCATCGATGGCTAGGTTTTGCTATTGTTGTACAGCCAATCGAATTAAATTTGTGAGCACTCAATGAAAACCACGTGTGGAAAACCCTAGCCCTTCTTATCAAAATCACCATCTTTAGTTTTGCTTTTGTGGCCATCTTTATCACATAAATCAAAATTAAACCATTATGGTTGCGTTTCTAAGATGACAATTAGATCAAGATTCTATGCACCTGCGTAAAATTTTGTTGATGATCGAGAGCCTGAATGACCTGTAGTAACCAGCTGATGACACCCATCTGCATAATCCGATACTGATAATGGAATAGTTTGGCCGTAGGGCTGTGAGTCGCTTTAACGACTTGTCGATGTGGATTTATCTTCAGTGATTGCTTATCCCACGCATATTGCAAGTTTAGATTTTGATTTCGGACAACGAAGAACATCAGTGGTCAAAATGATCGTGTATCCAAAAGGGTTTATTTCGATCCTCGAAGAGGCTTTAAGGCTTATGAACAACGTGTGTAAAATCCCAGTTTTGCTTTTCGGAGAACCAATAATTCCAAAGCGTTAGGATTTGCATGACCCTTTGTATGATCTCGTCCATTTGATCGATTTGGTTCCAACTGGTGTTCGTTCTCGTGAGATCTCCCCGGTCATCAGCAGCTTGAGTATTCTGTAAAAGATAGCTCTTCCCTGATGCATTTGCATGGCTTCTTGATTGCTGGGCAAACATGATCAAGAGAAGTAAACTAGATCGACTCCTTCAACTCGGCTAAACCTGAACTAAGTAAGAAATAGGAAATCGCATACCATGATTCTTGACTTAATTTATGGCTTAATCGTGCTGTCATCATTCTTTTCAACTGATGATATATCATAATTAATTAGCATTAAGATTTTACTTTCGTGGAGCACGAACAAGATTGTGCATTACATGGTGCCATCACTTAACAAGCAGTCTAAACAAAACCAAACAAACGATGTGTAAGAGGCCACGTATTGCTTTTCCTGATTGAGAATATTAATCACAATTATGTGATTTAGGAGTTTCTTTCAGTAACACTTGGTTCTTAAGCCAATTTCAGTATGCTTTTTCTGAAGGTGATGACAAACATTAGTCTTTTTTTTATCTTTTCAACCCAAGCAATTGGTAAAGATCCACTAACGGAATGCCCACTCATGGTCCAAGGTAATCTGACGTAATTCAGACTTTCAAGAAATGGGCCTGAGCCACAAATCTGGCCGATATTTGAAAGCCCATCTTCAACCCAAAACCACTGTGAGCTAGTATTTGTTTGTGCTTCGAAATTTTAATAACTAGATTCCCCCAAAATCGTGCACTGAAAGTGAAAGAAAATAGTTAATAGGGTTATTAGCATGTGTTCAAATTCAAATTCCAAGTCAATCCACTAATTTCTATAAAGAATGAGTAGCATTTGTTCGGGCGAAAGCGAGGTTGTTACCAACTCTAATATTTTATTAAAAAAAATGTTAAAATTTTAATCAATCGTTACGTTACTTGCCTTCGAGGGCAATTTTAATAGCGAAACGTGTTGATGTTAGTCACATTTCCATTGTAAATATTTGAAAGGCCCTTTTTTTTTGATATTTTATGCATTTTAAAATCGAATTACGAGTATAAGATAAGTTTAATTAGACAATTCAACGGAACATATAAAAGAGCCAAATGGACGGCGGGAAATTGCACATGGGCATGGCGGGGGGGACAAGTGGGTAGAAGCGACTTCCAATATGCTATTTACCTTTATTCCAATTGGACAACTACAACTTCGCCTTCACATTTCTCAATTTTAGGTTATAATTTGAATTAACGTGGCATTCAATTACTGGCCATTGGACACTATTAGTAATGATTGGTCAAAGAGAATAAAGGACTCCGCAGCCACGTTAACCACACGTGCAAGCAAAGAATTCAATAATCAACCGGCAGCTCATTCATTATCGTGAACTCGGTAAAAAAACCACGATTTGGCATATATATACCCAAGAACAAACTGCCCGTCGATGTCTGTCTGCCTGCAAAACAAAACCGACTTCGTCCACGTGTTGGCACTCTAGCCACTTGACACGTAGTGCCTTTGTTGCCCGTCGTGCCCTAATCCGTAAGAAGACGGCAATCAACATTGATCCTTTTTCACACGTGAATAAAAGCAAGAACTACAATAATTGAGACTGCGAAATGCTGTGGCAATCCCACTTAAAATTACATCCTAATTTAAATGTCAGATCAAATTGTACAATGATTTGTGGCCGGCCGTCAATGTTTGAATGCGTCGTCTGACCCAACAAGTCAAACCCATACCATACCAATCCCTTTTTGGAATTTGAACGCCGAAGCCTAAAAGTAAAGTTAGCCCAAAGAATTTTAATATTTACAGCATTGCCTCCTAATTTTATTCTTTTGACAAACTCCACCTCTTCTTCCCGAGAATGTATCAGCAATCGTTCGTTCACAAATCACGGGTGTCAATATTTTGATGTTCGAATTCAAAATGTTTGAATTTGCAACTCGTCTCTGACTTTTATTCTATCATACTATTCAATGTCTAAACACGAACCCATTTGATTGGGTTGGGTATCTGAATCCAGACGGGTCGGCTGGGTTTGAGAAGTTCGGTTGGTTCAACATTCCAGGGTTCTGTTGGAAGAATCCTCCTGAGTTATCAACTCGCTGAGTTCTAAGTCCACTTTGAACCTCCTCTTCTACTGAGTTACCAACCCTCCCGGAATCCACGTGGCAAAGTTGGGGCACTAAAGGGGCATATACGACCTCATCATTTGCATAACTCGTTACTGCCTGGCTATGAGTCTGGCCACTCGAGATGAGTTCCGGCACCGAGCTAAGTCCGGCGAGACTCGCCCAGTCAAAATTGCCCGAACCCAGGTTTTGAAAATTCATCTTCTCGTCTTGCTGTAAATTTTTCAATGAGTTCGTGCAAGGCAAAGCGAAAAATCGGTCATCAATCTCCGGTAAAGACTCCAGAACATCATCAAGGTGAGAAGACGAAGAAGAACAAGAACCATTACTGTGTTCTTTGTTTGAGACACTTGTTGTTGTTGTTGTTGACATAGGTTTCTGAGAACTCGAATTCTTCTTATATATTCTGCAGAGAACCCAATCATCCAACTGCAGAGCCAAAACAGGGAAACCAAAAAAGGAAAAACTTGTTAGAGAACATGTTGGTCAAGTCAAACATATCAATATTCTTCCATTTTTGACAGCTTCAAACTGAGTTTACCTTGGAGCTTCCATGCTTGCGAAGATGTTCGATGAGGCGGTATTCGTGCATAATCCAATTGGTTTTGGTGCCCTTTGGAGCTTTGCCAATGTAGAAAACCAGAGCTTTCTTGATTCCAACTTTATGACCCTCTGTTGTGATAACCTTGTCGGTTCCTGTCGCCTTCCAGTATCCGGACCCGGCGACTCTATTTGGTCTGGAACCGTTTGGATATTTCCTGTCCCTGGGGCTGAAAAAGTACCATTCTTTCTCGCCAAAAATTGCCTTGCCTGCAACAACGGCACAAACCCATCACAAAGTTTAAGAATTTCCTTTTAATGAAAAGATGAGAAAGACTAGAAAAATTTTCGTTGAATTTGATTGCTTACTTGGTAGTACCCATGGATCAAACTTGTACAAATCAATTTCACTGATAATTTGCAGAGAAAAATGGTGCCCTGCTACTTTGCGACATAGATATTGAACCAGAAGCTCCTCATCAGTCGGGTAAAACCGAAAACCCGGCGGCAAGTTCAGTTGGGAAAGAGGGTCCATCTCTGGTACGCCCATTTTCCGGTTAACAATGAATTTTTTTTTCTGAGAAAATGAAGATAAAGATGATATATGCTAAGATGGCAAGAGAGAAATGGAAAATTTGAAATTTTTTTCTTCTTCTTCTAAATGGCGTGGAGATGTGCTGTTATTTATATAGAGAATGATATTAGGGGGATAAGTACGGTCGTCCTTGTCTACAGTTCGGTTGGTGGGTCCCGTTCAAGTTTACAGCCTTTAAAAGATAGCCACGTGCCCAATCAACCGGCCGACTTATCTTGGTGTATTCACGAGTAGTACACCCTTCGGTGCATGAACCATCACGAAAACGAACAGTGAGTCACCTCGGTGGATCGGACGCGTGTCCCTGCTTTGACAATTATACTAGAAACGTTTAAAAAAAGAGTGCCAGAACTTTTAGAAAACAAAAGAAATGTCTAACGTTTTCCATGAGTGGGGTAATCCACGTCAGCTCGAATGTCGGACACGTGCTGGAACGCGGACACGCGTCCCAGAGGTTGGATGGAATTTTGTCAAAAGAAAAGGAGGGTGATAGAGAAAGAGAGGAAAGGTGGCGTAACCGAAGCACAATATACTAACACGTAATCATTATTTTTATTTTTCTTTTTTCAACTCAGATTGGGGTTTCTTCCACTCAAGAACGTCTATGGACTATCCTACAAGTTTTACACAATTCATGGACTCTAGACTTTTGATTACTCTTCGTCTCAGAAGATTTTAGAATGCTGTTATCAATACAAATATGGTCTAATCAAGAGATTGTTGATTAATCCATGCATTAATTTTGATGGGTGGATCAGAGTTTGAGAGTTTTTCCATAACCCGGACTGTGTCTGTGGTTGGGTTGTTTGTTTTTTAGAATTTTTGTGAACGTGGAGAGTCCCTGTAGAGAGGAGAGACAAGTGTATGGTCATATGGAGGAGTATAAATAACATTACTATTATACAATTGTTTGGCAGGTCAAAAGGGCAGACATGTTATGGTGGCATCGATTATGTGACGTGTTCTTTTACAAACAGATGGTTGATAATGTTGGGTCGATTTGGCTAAGGAGATTTGTAGAGTTGTTTAATGCCACGTGCTGGTATAATATGTTATTAATAAGGCAGTACGGCGGGCATTTGAATGGCTATGGTTTTGGTACCTGTCACTAAGCCTGGACATTCAAGCCACCTCACCTTTTTTCCTGCCAGATAGGATCTCCACTGACATGAACTGTAAGCTTTTCGCTGAGTAAGCCAATGCATTAATCGCATTTTCTATTAACGAAAAGTGAAGCAGAGCTGGGTTAATTTACTATTGCAATTCGCGCTTTTAGAATAAAAATCAAACACAAGACTCCACTTGTGACCAGTTAAAAGTCTGTAGCCTGCGGCATTACATTTTGACTTTTATTTAGGCAAATTAATCACGTGACAGCAGCCAGCCAATTCATCAGATTCTTAGTAAAAAATCAAAACCCAGAGGCACGAACAGGTCGAGTTCAACATTCAAGTAAAAGTTGGCATTGTCCTTGATTTCGGCATTTTTTGAATGTCATTCTTTGCATTAGTTCAAAATGGAATGCCTATAACGGCGCTGGCATAGACCTTTGAAATCAATAATTTGACCAAATTTTCATCATCGTTTACCGTTTGATCTTCTTCGGTTTTGTCTTTTGACATATGCTATTGGCTAATTGCAGCATCAGGAAAGCACGCAGTAGTCTGCGCGCTTATGATTTAGCTCTGAGTAGCTGTGTACCTCGTTTATCGAGTGGTTAATTGCACGTGGCCGATACAACATTATTAATTTCTTAGTAGTTGCATGACTTATTGTCATTTTCATTATTAGGGGTAGGACCCTTTTAACCACTTTCTTTTTAAATTATTAATAAATAATTTATTTATTTATTAAATAAAAAATCTCGTTATATTATTTATACCGATAAAACAAAACTATTTTTACTTATTTTTTTTTAATAAATCAACATATAATTTTAAAAAATAAAATTATTATAGTGTATATTGTAATATAACAAAAAAATTAATTATGAACAAAATTAATTAATAATATCGAGAAATAACTCATTAATAAAATTTTAATCTTAAATTTAAATCAAATTAACATAGAAATCAAATTTGTTAGGAACAATTTAAGGTCATAACCTATAACATTACTTGACAACACATGATGATCACTCATTGAACCACTCCAAGCACCATGTAACCTTATTTCGGACCCATCAATTTAGCCAGTGATAAGAATCCCCAGTCATGAAGAGGGTGCAAGTAAAAAAAGATCAAAACGATAGAAATTGATATAAAATTCCTTGAAATTTTACTAACATAGTGATTACAATCGTTATCTGTCTATATGTTAAATTCCTTATCTTGAAATTTAAAAAGTTACCAGTTTTAAAATCTGGTACAGGGCAGACAGGCTACTCTATTTTATTTTCTCGCGAGGGCAATGCAAGCAATGAGCCGATAACCAACGAGCATTACAGCCATAGCAATCACCGAATAGAAACCCCAATTTCTCTGTAGCAGGAAACTCCCCGACCAAGCAATTTTCTACGGAATTACCTCCAAGGTGAGGGTCACTGGGCTTGTACTGAGACCCCGACAAGATTTTACAGGTGTGATGATCCATGATGTACATGCAGCAAAAGAAGGCACATTTTGAACGAAGTATCCACCTGACATCTCAAACAAGGACATAATCGTTGTTCCAAGTTTACTGGCAGTTTTTAAGTCCATTAGTGATGCTCCAAGCGCAAGCCCAAGGCCATTTGATACAAGCACACTTTGTACAAGGGCAACCAACGTGTGCAAGATATGTTCAGTTGTCCATCCAATAGGTTATCATGTTATTTCGGTTCTTTTGCTCCAGGTCAAGGCTCTCTCTCTGTCTTCTCCATTTTCGTGTCATCATGCAGGGATAATAAATAAATTAGATGACACAAACTAAAGCATTCTCTATTCAGGGTTCCACAGATACACTGTATTTCAGTATTTTAGTCTTTTCGGGTTATTTGTTGTGTACTGTTCAGACCCACCGAAAATCTAGTAAAATATAACCTGTATGCCACAGTAGATACTGTAGGATTTGGTTCCTTTGTCCCAAATGTTAGCCAGTTGAAATATTTTTGACTTCAAGTTTTTCTCTCTCTTTTTGGCACCAATTTCATTCTGTTAATTTACTTACTTGCCGAGGTTAGGTACATGTCTAGCTCAGTACTTTTGGCACTTTTCGTGAAGATACAAGAAGCAATTAGTGCACGAAGGATCATTCCAAATGCTGACAATAAAGGCAGACGAAAATTGATAGTATATGCTTGAAACAAGCAAGATTTGATACAAAATGCATGCCAAACCCTTTCCCCTTCGAAGAATTCTTTTACTTCGCCATTAAATCAAGCTTAGTTCAGTCCTTCCAACCAAAATGAAATCACCAGGTCGCACAAATTCCACTCACAGGTGGATCTAAATATAACTGGGTTGGATCATAAAAAGCTAACAGGATCAATTTTAATAATAGGCCTGGCCTTAAGCAAAGAGAATGGACGAATCTTACTCAGTCCAGACTATTTTACATGTTCAAATGTCATTAGAATCTGAAAATTGGGGTGAGCTCATATTGTTAGACAATGACATTTTATATGGGCTTAGCTATATCCCAACCTACTTAAGTAGTCACGGACTTATCTTTCGGCTTGTTTCCATGTCTTCATCAATACGCAGAATGCAAAGGACCCACGACAGAAAAATCATAATTATTGTATCGGATATTCTGGCATCATGGACATGGTAATGACAGCAGCAACTTGCAGTGCAGAGCATCTAGCTCCGAAAATTTGTTTGCCCAACTGAAACCGTGCAATTCATCCCCATGTTTCAAAGTCACTTTTTCTTCTTTCTTGTCCTACTTACTTTTGACGCTTTTGTGAAAATTTCCAATGAAAATGGAGAATTCGTCGAAAGATCTCATTTCCCAGATGGCTTCCTCTTTGGCACAGCCACTTCTTCATATCAGGTGTATATTTTCATCCCTCTTTTCCCAACTTTTCTAATCTCATTCGTTGCTGCTGTTGCTCTCTTTTATTCTGACATTTATTCTGATTTTATGCAACAGATTGAAGGAGGATATCTTAAAGATGGTAAAGGTCTTAGCAACTGGGATGCTTTCAGTCATATCCCAGGTAAATCAACTAAAAAAACCTTGATATAAATGAACTTTTCCTTTACGATTATAGCCTATTAAGATATTCTCCAATTATCAATGAATCAATTTTCAGGCAACATACTTAATAATGATAATGGGGATGTTGCTGATGATCATTACCATCGGTTCTTGGTAATAATAAAGTCTTAAATTGGCTTCTTTTTTATATATATTTTCATTATCTTAATGTTAACTTCGTTTCTGGGCACAGGAAGACATTGATATAATGCATTCTCTTGGAGTAACTGCATATCGATTTTCGATTTCCTGGGTTAGGATTTTACCTAGTATGTCCTCAACAATACTAATTTGAATGCTAAATTACCGTTTAAATTGCTTTGATAATAATGTTCTTGAGGTAAAAATGCAGAAGGAAGATTTGGTAAAGTTAATCCATCTGGAATCAAGTTTTATAATCAACTAATAGACAACCTTTTGCTCAAGGGTAAGATCCTTTCGCAAAAAAGGGAAAAAAAACACATGCAACTTTATAAGCTACTAAAATCACTCCCAGTTTCTTTCTTGAAGATGATACAATGAAGAATATGAATTCTTAATGCAGGAATCGAGCCCTTTGTGACAATATACCACCATGAATTCCCACAAGTACTGGAAGACATATATGGGTCTTGGCTCAATCCTCTAATGCAGTAGATCTCTGCTCTCTTTCTCTAATTAAGTTCCATTTTTGCCAATCAAAGATAGCTAATGTTGCTTTTAGAGGTCAAATCAAAATGCTGTAAAAAAATCTGTTTACAGGAATTTTAATTTTGCAGGGAAGATTTTGTTCATTTAGCCAAAACATGTTTTGAGAATTTTGGTGATCGAGTAAAATACTGGGCAACACTGAACGAGCCAAATTTATTATCAGATATGGCTTATATCAGAGGATGGTACCCACCGGCTCATTGTTCACCACCCTTTGGGAATTGTTCTGCTGGCAATTCTGATAAAGAACCCCTCATTGCTCTGCACTACATGTTACTGTCACATGCCAAGGCTGTTAAGCTATACAGGAATCACTTTCAGGTTACACAATTGTTAAGGGCTTGGAAAAAAAATACTTCTGGAGAATACTATGTAATAAAGCACAATCCTTGATTAATGCAGGCAAAACAAGGTGGTTCTATAGGAATAATTACAAGTTCAATGATGTATGAACCGCTTAGGGATGAAGAATTGGATCGAGAAGCTGTGAGTAGGCTATTGGCTTTCAACACAGGCTGGTAAGCGAAAATTTTTTTGTAAATCAAATTATTCTGTAAATCACTGTTAATCTTAATAGTCTATTTGTGATGCGCATTATGGTTGTGCCTTGATATTTTTGGGTGGCATTAATTTCCATGACTTGAAATTTAGTATTTAATAATATACCTTTCAATATGGTTGGTTGGGACAAATTTTAGATAAGTGGTTGAAAGCATAATACAAATATTAAATACTCTTTTGACTTTTTTCTTTCTCTTGAAATTAAAATATCTTGATTATCTGAGGAAATCTTTATCACATTGTATCAATCTTAGAAAATTTTACAACACAATTGATTTTTCTCTTGGAGCAGGATGTTAGATCCCTTAGTATATGGAGATTACCCTCCTGAAATGCATCAGTATCTTGGACCTGAATTGCCAAGTTTTTCCAAAGAAGAAATTAAGTATGTCAAAGGCAGTCTTGACTTCATTGGTGTCAATCATTACTCAACTCTATATGCTATGGACTGCATCCAGTCTTCTTGTATTTTAGGCAACGATCATGCAATCCGGGGCTATGCATACACCACTGGATATCAGAATGGCATTGCGATTGGAGAGCCGGTCATGTCATGAGTGCTAAAATGAATTTCTTATAGCTGAGTATCTGCCAATCTGCAATGTTGCCTCAGCTAACAGTTAAGTTTCTTGTTTTGGTTTTTGGCAGACTGGGAATCCAAGATTCTTTGTTGTTCCAGAAGGGATGGAGAAAATCATTCAATATATCAAAGACAGATACAAAAACATCCCCATGTATATTACAGAAAACGGTATGTCTCAGGACTAAATGTTTTCCTTTCTTCAAATAAACCTCTCAAAAGAAAAAGTCTTTACCTGTCTGTTGATGTTACAGGATATTCACCACCAAAGCAAGGGAATCAAGAAGTGAAAGATTTTCTTCAGGATGTCAACCGTATTGAATACCATAGACGCTACCTTGCTGCAGTTGCCAGAACAATAAGGTGCTTTTCTGAGTTTATTGCCTACTATATATGAAGTACTGCATGTGTTTATCATTAATTCTATACGGTAAAAATGTTGTATGATTGAATGATTTGGTAGGAATGGGGCTGATGTTCGGGGATATTTTGTTTGGAGCTTGATGGACAACCTGGAATGGCTAGATGGTTTTTCGGTCATGTATGGACTTTACTACGTTGATCGCCAAACGCTGCAGCGAACTCCAAAGCTTTCTGCTTTATGGTACAAAAGTTTCCTCACAAACAACACTAGCTCTATCCCTAGCCCTACAATACTGAGAAGTTCAATCTAATTAACTTCTGCTTTATGCTCTGTTTCCTTCGTGGATGTCAAAATTGTTTGTAATGTATATTCATTCCAATTTCTACCAATCTGTCCTTAAAAGAAGTAAAAGATTGCATGTCAAGGCTAATGAAAAACTGTAAAATGATGTAATGTGTTCAATCTCAGGGAGTTTCTATAATTTTGGACTGATCACAAATTATTATTATGTCATATATGAATCTTTTTATTATTATTATTATTATTATTACTGTGATTGCATTGAGGTTTACCGAGAATTTGGATAGGTATTTTGTGGCAGAGTCTGAAATTTTACTTAATACAAATAAAATCTTCTCCAATGCAAGCCACGAAACTTGAACCTTAGTGATCTGTGAGAGTTCCACCAGAAGGTGGGTTAACCACCCCAGCCGCTATGTGGTCCACGTGATCTTGATTGTTCGATTCGTCTTATTGTATATCCTAACTGCTAGTTTGACAGCCGCCATGTTTTTAACATTTTTTTTTACGAGGAAGAATCCAAATCACCGAAGTTTCACACAAGACTGGTAGCTGAGAAATGGGAATGGTTGTTTTACGTTTACAACGTTTACAAAAACACGTGTGGCAGCTAATTATACAACCAGACTCCTGAATATTTTCATGAGCTCAATGATTGTAGTTCATAAAAAAATGTAATCTTCTCTTGAGAAAGTAGCGAGGGGCAGCAGAGAGGGCAAGAAAATCAAGGAATGCGAGAAGGGAAAAAGATCAGCTATAGCAATGAGCTTGGGAGCAGAAATAGGGATAGCAGTGTTGGGATTATGGGGAGTATATTTGCGGCCATTGCTGATGAGATACGCAGGAGAAATGGCTGAAGTGATGGGTAATGCCATGCATCGAATTATAAGAGGCAGGCCTTCTTTTGTACTTTCTACTTATCTTCCTTACTCTTTTTCTTTCCTTCATTGACTAGCTGTTGTTCTACCAAGGAATGTTGATCTCTTGAGTTGTGATAGAGGAGGAAGAAGAAGAAAAAGTAGTTCAAGATCTTGGAGAGTTTCTGTTTCTTTTTTATTTTGTATTGAGCAAACTTATGAAATGGGTTTTATTGATGCTGGTGAAGAAAAAGGAGTTCAAGATCTTGGAGAGTTTCTCTTTCTTTTTTTGTTTGTATTAAGCAAACTTATGAAATGGGTTTTCTTAATGCTGGTAATGGAATTCAGCTTGTGCAATGTAACATTAAGAAGCAGCATCTTGTCTCAGTCTCACCAACAATTTGACCCACTCAAAATCTTGGGGATCAAGTATATTCAACCACTAATCCAACTTAATTTTCAATATGGTTCAACACAATGACCAAAATGTAATCAACCACACCGCCCCAATACCCCACCACCACAACCAGTTATAAGAATGAAAATATATTTGATTTGTCAAAATTGAATGGATAAAGTTGAAGAGGTCAAATATAAATATATATATATTAATTAACATTAAAATAATATTATTCAAGAGACTAAAATTTAAAAAAAAATTAATAAATTAAAAGGTAAAATGTTTGTTTGTAAAAGTTAAAGGAACCAAATATCTTGTAAGTTGAATTATAAAAACTTGCTAGCCGATTGGGTTTATAACGATTATTTTTAAAAACGAGTTAATAATTATTTTGAAAAATATTTTATAACTAATATTAGAAAATGCATAAAAATTTCATTCACTACATTTTAGTTAAATTTTTTTTTGTTTTTGAAAATAAATTATGATAAAAAATAAAACCAAACATATTTATTAATTTTTTTTGGTTTTTAAAAAATAAAAAATAATTTTTTAAAACATAATCAAACAACTACTTTTCAATTATAATTTTCATCTTAAAACTTGTAGAATACAATGAATATTTGCTGTCTACAAAATTAAATCACTGTTTCTAACATTCAATCTTTGTATATAAAACTTTATAATGTGATGAAAAACAAAATTACCAAATTAAATGCATGTCTCTGTGCGTTCGTGTTCATATCATTAATCAACTTGCAATATGATAAGCAACAAGGAAAACAACTGAAGAAAGTGGTATAATTTATTAATCACTGAATCATTTATTGTTACATAAAAGTAAGTTACAAATGAAAATGATCATGAATCAATTAAAGAACCGCGGATTCACATCGATCTTATTGAACAAGCGACTCCGTAAGTTAATACAAGTTATTCCAAAGAATTAACAACTGAAAAATGAAGGAATGATGCTAAATAAACCGTTATCAGAGACTGAATGATGCAGATTGATGGTGATCATCAGCCAGAGTGACGGCTGATTATCCTTTCATTGTTGATGCGCAGCTTCAAGCTGTGTGTTGTATAGACAACTGAGTGTTCTGTCGGCGCCGGCGCCTGATCTGATCTTCAGCCTCCAGCTCCATTAAGCTTTTGATGACTATGTCTGAGGCATTTGTCATAACTTCAGACCAGTTCCTGTGAATCATGAAAGAAAAATGTCAATAAAATAAAACCCTTGTTTTCTGAGAAAATAAAACCCTAGTTAGTTATGTTATCATACCCTTTCAAAGAGTCGAACGTAAGGCCAACGGTGTGTTTAGCCTCTTCAAGCGCCAGGCTAAACCTTCGAATGTCATTGGATGAACATTTTCCATTGTCGACGACGCGAAGTTGTGAGGGTTTGATGTCACAGAATATTGGAATAACCTTCTTTTTGGACTCCATGATAAGAGCAAGTTCATGAAGACAGAAGTATGATTGACAATAAGTAGGCGAAAAAACCGTAACGCCAAGCCTACAATTCCTGATGGCAGCGTTGATGCTGTCGAATAATTTGTCTCCTGGCTTCATGTTCTTGTTATCCAAGAATGTACGTATATTCAGCCAAGTGAGTTGATCGTAAAGCAAGGTGGCTACCGTTCTCTTGGTGTCAATACTTCTGTGGTTAATGAACACATCGGATGGCTTGAGAACACGATTTCTGAATGGATTTTGATAACTCTGACGGAGAAAATGGCGTTGCAAGTTCATGACCGATGCACGATACATGGTTTTTGGGTGGTTGTTTTCTGATCTTTAGCTTCCTCTTGTTTTTTTTTACACACCTTTGGTTCCTTGTTCATGAAGATTCATCGTATTTATAGGAGCTCTCAGGATGCAATTTGTTTCGCCTAAGGGAACTTGTGGATTGTGGTTCCTGGGTTGATTTTGAACGAGGAAGATTGAACATCAACGATTAATCGTGTGTTTGATTTGACAGAATTAGAACATACAATGTTGACTGTCTGTGTCTATGCATTTCTGCCAAGCATTTGGAAAATTCTTGACCCCTTAAAACACGTTCACGACCTTCCCTGTGAACAAACTTTTTTTTTATATTGCACCAGCACTCTTCTGACGACAAACATTCCATTCTTCCAACCTGTTGTCGACGGGCTGCCACTACTGAAAATATTATAATTTAATACTTGCCTACATCATATGTTGAAACATAGCTCTACTACCTCCACCTCCACCCCCACCCCCACTCCCACTCCCACCTTTATTTTTATTTTTTTATAGTACAATATGCGTGCCTAATTAGATGGATATCCCAAATGATATACAATCATAATAATGTAATAATAAAAGATACTAAAAAAATATAATTATATATTTATTTTGTATATTTTAATTAATTGATATTATCATATTTCTTTCGAAATTATCAAATTTTATATTAATATTATATCATAATTACGTATTTTATACTCTTGTAAGAACGTATTACATGTGATAATGAATGAATTTATTTGTTTAATTTTAATTATTATATTTATAAAATATTTATTTCTCAAATTTAAATAAATTTATGTAAATATAAATATTATGATTTCTATATATTGCATCGCTTAATAACAAAGTTGGTATATAAACTCTTAATGTATTTTGTAAAATCATATGGTTGTTGAAATGTCAGGTTTCTTGAAAAACTATTAGAAATGGGTTTAATTATATATACTCTATTTGGTGCCCTTTTGCCTGAATGGTGAAGGCAGTGGTTGCAATTTCAAATCAATGGACAAATGAAGAAAATTTATGCAGAGAAATGAATGGACCCAGCAATGCACATCATAGACAAAATGTCATAGCAATTCCAGCTAATGCAAGTTAATCATATAGTTGCCTATTGGCTCAATTCTTATCCACCCAACTGACAATATGTTGCATGCATACATATGCCGACACCGTAAAATCAAAGAGAGAGAGATTTCCTTGCTTGCTGGGTTTTTTCTCGGTTCATGAATGACTGAACTTCAATCAAATCCTCCAACCAACTTCAAATTTATTTTAGTCGTGATGAAAACGAGGTCGAGATTTCTCGACAACTTAAAAGAAGATATAATAAATTTCACGAGTTTCCATCTTTGCTTCAACCAAAAGGCGCATAAACTGGGAAGTGCCTGAAAATTGAAGCCAGAGAAGAACCTTTTTCATGGTCTTCATGGTAAGCAATAATTCTGCAGACGGTGAATACAAGATCTATAGAGGTTTATAATAACTCGTTGGGTATATCGTGAACAGATTTCTGCAACAGCCCACAATAAATGAAATCTGATTCGTAATTGTCTTATCTTCGTTGGAAACTGCGGTTGGATTGAAACTAACAAGTACATTATGAGAGTAAGTAGCAAGTAAATTATAAGGAAAATCATTATGGTCCCCCCTCCCTAAAAGTGCTTTTAAAAGATTGAGCTATGTTTATTAGGCATTAGATGACGCCCAGTGAAATAAGATTTATCACCATGTATCAATTTCTTTGGTATGCATACCATTTGCTAGCTTCAAACCAATTATTAAGAACAATGGCATTACACATAAAAGTTTCTTGGACTTTCGTAATTAATGATTAGATTATGATGTCATGAACACTTTGGATCATAGTTAAATGGCCAATTGTCATGGTTTTAACTCAAATATGGGAGTGTAATTAATGTCAAGTGTTAAGAAATATGCTTGGAACCTTCTTCCTTGGTAGGGCTGCAATCTAGTTTCCTTGCATTTGGCAGCATTAGAAAACTGTGATTATTCTTTGCCCTCCTTCCCACTCAACTACCGCAGTCGCTGTGAGGAGTAGACAGTGACAACAAAGCAAAAGCAAGTGAGAGTTCTCTGCTCTCTTGAAAGACAAGGTTCATTAGTAGTAAAGAGAGAAACGACATCTCAACCAACAGTCTCATTGCATCGCAGAAATCATAGTCTGCGTAAGCACAATATCAAAATCAAAGTCACCTTAGATTCATTCGAATGGACCCACGTGTTAAAAATCATCAAAATCCTTCCGTCTGATCCGCAACTCAGACTCCCATGTGCTTGGTTAGCTTCATCACCCACCGGCTGCCACTTACCTTCTCTCTCCCTGTGCAGTGTAAAGGAGTTGACGCTTTTTGCAGAGACAGTGAAACCGAGAAGAAAAGTAACATGCAGGAGAAGAACCTGAAAAGAATTGTTAGTAATGGATATGTTAAAGATTTGAAATTCTGAACAATATCTCTTAAGAACTGCAGAGAGTACAGAGAACAGAATTTCTCTCATTCTGCTTCCATGGACTCAAGAACTCGTCTTGATTATGCTCTCTTCCAACTCACTCCCACCAGAACCAGGTTTTCTCATTTTTATAGTATAATATTCTTATGTTTATGACGTGATCTGCTGAATTTCTATCAGATAGTATTTACTGATTTACAGTAACTATGAACATTTAGAAGTGGGAATGTCCGTGCTTGCATTTGATTGCTGTTGTATTTGTTTACTAAAATTTTCTCGTTGAATTTTGTTTGTGAAAAATTAAAGATGCGATCTGGTGCTATTTGCTGGTAATTCGAGCGAGAAATTGGCGTCCGGACTTCTGCAACCATTTCTGTCACATCTGAAATCTGCTAAAGATCAGATTTTCAAAGGTGGGTATTCAGTCATTCTTCGTCCAGCGGGTTCATCGGCTGCCTCTTGGTTCACAAAAGCTACCCTACAAAGGTGAAATTCTCTCAAACGTTATCTTTTTCCAAGATGGTTTTGCCTTGGATGAGTTATTGCATTTGACTTTTCTGTGATGTTTGAGATCTTTGATGGAGTCTGGAGTTCAGCACTTTGAGCTTGATACTCGAACATTTCCAGGTCATTCTCATCATCATTAATGAATATTACGCTTTTAGCAGATTTGTGAGATTTGTTAGCACACCAGAAGTTCTTGAGAGATTTGTTTCGGTAGAGAGGGAAATAGTGCAGATTGAGAATGAACTGTCGGCGGCAGAGGAAGACGGTATGCTTTTCAGTACATTTACATCTGCTAAATTACTCAGTATTTTCATCTCTTGGACTTTTTCCAGTTCAAAGTCAAGATGTGCACATCTTGTTTTCAGTTGGAATATTGCATGCATGAGTAGCTAGAAACTAATAGCAATACTTGTCATGTCAGCAAATCAATCAACTATATGCAATACAAACCGAGCGATTCTGATTTGGGACAAAAAGAAGAAACGATGAAGTATAAACTTTGCTTTTGAAGTTTAAGTACTATATAGATGCACCATAACTTTTAACCTTATTGTAGGATTTGCATTATGATTTTCTCTTCTGTATGTAGTTGGTATAAAATTTCCTTAGCCTGCGGACTTTACATGGCTGCACTGCCTCAGCAACT
Source organism: Xylocarpus granatum (assembly GCA_019650275.1). Lineage (NCBI taxonomy): Eukaryota > Viridiplantae > Streptophyta > Magnoliopsida > Sapindales > Meliaceae > Xylocarpus > Xylocarpus granatum. Next base: position 194,727 of record BNST01000866.1, on the reverse strand, counting down.
CTATATGCTAACTTATATTTAGCAGGAAATGAATCAGCCATTACTGGGAATTTCCACAAGTCAATTGCCTCGTCTAAGGTAAATCAACACTGTAAAATGCATTGTTTGCTGATGTTTCCTCAAAAGCTCTCATTTTAACATGTTGACCTCCTTGTGATGCTGCATTTTAGTGGAAAGCTGAATCCAATGAAGCCAGTGATGCTGCGCAGGAAGAAAATTCCAAGTAAATTAGCTTGCCTTACAGTTGGCCACATTTGCTCACAATAGTTCATTATTTCTGCATTTATATCCTCATGATTGATTGCTCAGCCGGGGATGATGAACAGGATTCGTCTTCAACGCGTTTTGGAATCTAGGAAGGCAGTGCTCTGCAAAGAGCAAGCAATGACTTATGCTCGTGCTTTAGCTGCTGGATTTGAACCGGACAATATAGAGGATCTTATATACTTTGCTGATGCTTTTGGAGCTTCACGTTTAAGGTATGAAAGGACACTAAATGACTCTGGGGAAAACTTTTCTTCATCAATAGTTTACGCTAAAAATTAATATTTCAAATGAGTAATTTAAGATAGAAATGCTTTCCAGCTTCCAGATTTTAGATGTTATCGTCCTGTCCAGAAGAATATTACATCATTTCATATAAATGGTCTTAAATTCTTTCTTTTCTTCTTCTTCTTCTTCTTCTTCTTTGTTTTTTTAAGGGAAGCATGCATGAATTTCATGGAGTTGTGCAAGAAAAAGAATGAAGATGCCCGTTGGATGGATGAAATAGCCGCGATGCAGGCATGCACTCGACCAGACTTACCTTATCTTGCAACATCAGGAATCATACTTGCTGGTGAAGATAGTGATCCCAGTGGGAAACAAAATGGGTCGGTGGATGCATCTGACACAACCACAAGTCTTGGAAACTTAGACATGAAATACGGTATGGATGGACATTTTAGTTTTCCTTTCACCTCAAAATGATCTTTCTATCATAGACCAATGGTGCCCAAAGAAAATATAAACTACCTAGTATAAATGATCTGCGGGGATATGTCTCAGATTATAAAAAGACAACACAGATTCTGCTAGGATCATGTTTGAACTGGTATAGGCATCACAAATCGTGCATGCATAATTTACTCAAATGTTTTAAATATCTATCAGTTTGTTTGTGACGAAGCAACTTGTTAAGAAATTCGAGGTAGTTAAAATTGTTAATACATTTATGATTAATTACGATATATTTTAAATGAATATTATTTTATAAAAAATTAATTTTTATTTTTTTATATTTTCAATTCTTAAATTGTTTTGATTATTTTTTAATGGTTAAATCTTAATTTTCAAACAGAGGGTTGTTTGCTAAACATAGTATCTAAATTTCTCTGGACAATGAACTACAATCATGATTGCCCAGGGTTTTCAAGAACCAGCAGACTTTGGATTATGCACGGCAGAACTCTTAATTTGTACAAGACTAACACTTACATTTTTTATTTTGTTTACGTTATCTATCAATTAGTTGATTTTTTTTTCTCTCCGAAGAAAGCAATCCATATTCTTGCCTCCTTGTTTTTTAGATGTCCAATTCTCTGTTCCAATGCACAATGACAGAGAAATTAATGTAGACAGATGTTCCGGCGGATCACTAGTTTGCCTTTGATGTTGACATATGTACATCTTGTGCAGCAGATGCACAGGTGCTGACAGATGCCAAAGCTCAATTACCAATTTCATGGCCAAATCAACTTCCTCAGTACATGTACAATTTTCAAGGCCCTGCAATGCAGCAAATGCCAGCGTATCAAGGTTACCATTTTCCTGGTATGCCTGTTGCCCCACCTTATTATCCGGGGAACATGCAATGGCCTCCAAATGTGGAAGATTCTAGTCTTGCTCGGGAGCAAGATGACCGAAGAAATCATAAGTCATATTCCAAGAATAAAAAGAAACCGTCACACAAAAGTCGGGAAACTTCAAAACAAGGTGAATCCACCGAGCCGAGTGATTCCAGCTCTGAGAGTGAATCAAATGAAGATCATTCTTCGATGGAGAAAATGCATAGAAAAAAGCAGGGGAAAAAGTCCTCAAGAAAAGTTGTTATCCGCAATATTAATTACATTACTTCTAAGAGGGATGGAGAAAGGAATAGCAATTCCGAGGAAACCTCTGATGAGGATGAATTTGTTGATGGAGATTCTTTAAAGCAGCAGGTTGAGGAAGCTGTTGGGTATTTGGATAAACGACATAAATCATCCTCCCGTCATCGGCGAAAGCAGGACGGGTCCAAGCACCATAATGGTTCAGACAGTGTGGCTGATCAGGATACCAAGAACGCAGCTATAAGTAAAATTGAAGGAGGGAAAAGCAATGACAACTGGGATATTTTCCAGAATCTTCTCCTTCAAGATAATGATGCAAGTTCTTTTGGAAAGAAATCACACTCTGTTCGCATGCAAGGAGAACATAAGGATTCTGATGGAAGGTCATTCTCCCTTAACCTGGAATCTGAACGAGCAGGAAAAGAAAGACCAATTTCAAGTGATGTCTTTGTTGCTATGAAGACAAGTACAACCAATGAAAGTGAAACTCGCATTGAAAATTTTGAAGCAGGAGAAAATGTCCGCCCAAATGTTAAGAGAAGGGATAGTGCATACGAGGAGTTGTTGTTTTCCCAAAGAAATGAGGATCCGACGGACTATTCACAGGCAGCTGTATCTGATTTTAGCACTGCTTCTACGAAGATCAGAAGTCAAAACGGAGATTGGATCTTTGGCAACCAAACAGATAAATCAGTAAATCATGATGAAAGGTTGGGTCTCAAAATGTTTGATGGTGATTATGCTTCATCTTTGGCTGGTAACAGTTCTCACGTTGAGAAAAATAAGAAAGATGTTCTGGCCGATGACTCCTTCATGATCCAAGGCCGATCACTAGTAGATGATCAACCCGATTCTTATACAAGGACAGGCATAAGCATGGTTACGGACATTATAGGTGCTACACTAAACGAAACAGGAACACAGGAAATTTCGCAGGGTAATCCTGGAGCTTTTAACACTAATGACCCAGATGACCTCTACATGGTGCTTGGTCGTGATTCAGCTGCAGAGCAGGCCGCAGCATCTTGGACCCCAGAAATGGATTATGAATCTAACATTGCGTTGACCAAATCCATTCAAAAGGACTCTAATGTCGAAACCACTGTTGGTGTTGACGGGAAGCTACCTTACGGCAAGGATGCCAGCAGTAAAAATAAAGGACTTCCCGGGGCAAGGTCCAAGGTTTCGAATGGTCCTCTTGACAAGAGCAAGTCTGACATCAATTCTAGGAGCAAGAAACCATCCTCTGGAAGCAGGCCCCTGGTTCAGAAGAGTAAACATGAGAAGGTATTAAAATTTTAACCTCCAATTCAAACCCTGACTGAATGATGGGAAAGTTAGTTAAACAGGAGAAAGAAAATATAGATGATACTTTATGGGCTACCTGTAGTAAGAATTCAAAGCCTTGCTTTCTTTTCTTCATGGGAACATACATATGACATGGCATGCCATATTTTCATCAGGTGTGACAGAATTCAACCCAAATTATTAACATTTTTCATATTATTGTGAATAATTTCATTCATTCCCCGCACGTTTTCGTTGCATGTACTTGAACTATATTGCTCTTCCTTCTCTCTCTCACAAGCACACAGACAGAGACGCACTGCATTTGATCATGGCTTCATTATCCATATAGCTCCACAATAGGGGCCTGTTTTTGCTTCTATATATTTTAGGATATTTAAAGGAATTATTTTTCTGTTTCTGCGAATTGTTGCTTTACAATTTCTTTTTCCCTCCTTACAAATAGGAGGAAGAAAATAGGAGGAAAAAGGAGGAGTTACTGATTCAACGACAGAAGAGGATTGCGGAAAGGAGTGCTGCCAGTGGTAGTCCAGCAACGTTAAAAGGAAATACTAGAGAAAATAAACCTTCGACCATGTTAAAGAAGACTGAAAATCATCCCCAAATTAAAGAGCCTGCAAAATTACATAAACCAGTTTTTAGGAGTTCCACCGTAGATCGCCTTGCAACTGCACCGACAACTCAAAATATCCCTTCAACTAAAACAAAATCAGAATTCCATAAAAAGGCAATCACAAAGGTGAACAGTACTACGACTGCCATGTCAAAGAAGTCTGCTGGTGCTGAAAATAAAAAATCTAGTGCAAACAAAGGAAAGCCTTCAGACAAGCAAGTGGACCAAAACATTGTCAGTAAGGTAAGTTCTTGTGATTCTGAAGTTCAAGAAAAGAAGTATTGCACGGACTCTGCAACAGAATTAACTATTGAGCCAACAGCTGCGCAAGCAACTCAGCCTTCTGATGTCATTGATGACTGCAAAGACATCGAGGAGTTAGACAGTATTCCTTGCACCGAGAAGAATGAAGAGAATATAACTTCGCACAGAAGTAACCTGGATGACAAAAGTTGCAATGTGAACATTATTAAAATATTCCCTGTGCAACTCGAACGCCTAAAAGATGATGCAGAATTATCCAAGGCACCTCCAACTCTTTGTGAAGAGACAAGAGTTTCTGAAGATCAAGGAGCATATAATTCTGAAATGACCATTCCTCCTGCATCGCCATCACCTAAGAAAGGTGTCAGAATTGAAGAACGTGTCACAATAATTGAAAATTCCCCCTCTCCTGAAATTTCTGAGATCAAAGTCTCAACACCACCACATAGTGAATTGAACGCAGAACCAATCCACTCCAGAAAGAAATGGAACAATGAAGACAACTCTCCCAAGGCTGCCAAAGGGTTTAGAAAGCTTCTTTTGTTTGGAAGGAAAAGTCGAACCATTTATACGGCTTGATGTCATGGACTTCTGGTTTATTTTGTGCTTGCGTCTTTGTGATGTGCATGCTGTTTCATAGTGCCTCTGCCTTGGATTAGGGGATGTTCAAGAGCTGGAGGCAAAGCCCATCTTGTGAGTTTTTTTTTGGTCGGTGTGCGTGTGATGTTTATAAACGTAGCCAATTGATGCCACCATATGGCTATCAAGGGAAAATACATAGCTATCATGCACAATAAGGGCCTACAGGTTTTTGCCATCTGATGAGTCATAATGCAAGTTATGTGAATTTGATATGTGCTAGTTTGAGGGTGCAAACAGGTATTCGATTTATTTGCTTTTCCTTGTCTATCTGCATTATTGGCATACACTAATTATTTATTTATATAAATAATTCTTTTATTTTTCTGATTGTATGAACCAATTTTTTACTATGTCCGTAATTTGCTCTCACAGAATCAGCTCAGATGATTATTACAAGTGTTCTTGAATTTGGAGATGGCGGCTTTCCCTACTCTATTATCATTTCTGTGATTACAGGCTGTGAATGTTGATGACAAATTAGTTTCCCCACAAAACCATTTTCTTATAGAATTATGATAGCTTTGCAGTCATAAATCTTAATATGATAAAAGTACATGTTTCTATAATTCAAGAGTGGGGAACAATGGCAACTCCATTTAACACATTATAAATTATAGAAACAATGCTTTGTCTTTGCTGTTGAAGCGCTCAGTTGTCATTAGATCATCTCAAAGGGCCCAGAATAAGAGAAGCTTTCCATTGCCGCTGCTGCTTATACTCCGATTTAAAATCTGTAAGTTCAGCCAGTACAGCTTCAGAGTCCAAAGTTTTGGGTGCACATGTCCTGAATAGGAGCATATTCCATTTTGCTTTCAGTTTCCTAGTTGAATTTTTCAGTGCTGATGAAATTGCTTCTTGTTTAACCATTTGAGCTGCATTTTTCTTGACTTGGTTACTTCTATGGGAGCCATCAATGACATTCGAGTCGGTCTGAGAATGGCCCGGAATGGCCCAAAAACTCCTGCTTTCTGCTCCAGATTGCGTTTCTTATCGGAGATCCTTAAAAGCTGGGATGTCTATTGGAAAAATAGCTGCTGAGTTTAGGCCAGTCAAACTGATAAGCAAGCAAAAACCATGAAGACTATGCATATTGGGTGTATTCTTCCATCCAGAAAAAAATACTGACTATGCATTAGTCATTGCACACAAACCTTATCATGGCGGTGTCGTGTACTGAAATTCTGTTCAAAATCCTGAAACCCCAGTTAAACACTTCGTTCTCCAGCAATTTCCTTGATCAATTTAAGCTTTTCATCATCAGATACCGAAAGTAAGCACAGATTCTGCTTCAGAATGTTGCTGCAATACAAGAACAGGTGGTGATCCAGTTGACCCTTACCATCCATTCATCTCTCTCCTGCAGATTTGATGCAAATGTTTCTGTCTCTCCCGCGACCAAATGACATGAACTTCTTTAAAATAGCATTGAAGACATCAGAATCACTTCGCGTTTCATTGATACTTCATTAAAATAATGATCCTTTAAATTAACCGTAGCTATGTGAAACATAATCTTAAAAGTTTTTAATGTTCCATCGGGCCTCCCTCCATGCATTGCCACAGTTTGTTCATCCATGGGCTCCAATCTTAAATGATCGTCCTCCCTTTATCATGTTGCTAAAAGTACGAAGGATATAAATAAATCCGGCATCCTTCATCTAAGACAATGTGGAACCTCTGGTTATACATTCCTAGCAAGATCTTGACCACAAGTTGAAGGGAGTCAAGAAAATCATGGTTTCCCGGCCCCACATTCTCTCAACCACGTGGCAAACAGCACGTAGTGAACTGTACACAGGCTGTCCTGTGTGCAAAATCATCGAACCAAAACTAACACAACATAACAGCGACAGACAACTAACACTGAAAGCAATGGTTCCCTCCCGTGTTTCCTATCGTCTGTTTCACGCTTCATAAGAAAAACGTGACATCAACCGTCGGATCTAAAACAATTGCATCTAAACCCCAAAATAGCAACAGTAAGTAAATAAAAGCCGGATCCAACTCTCTTCACCGACAATTATTGACATTAAAAGACTTGAAATATCCACGATGCCCTTTTAACTAACTTCTCTTGTCAGAGAAGTAACAACGCTGTACATAATTGTACCTTGAGCTTTGGGTACTTGTACAGAAACCTACAGAAACTGTAAACGTACCCTATCTTTGGAAACTTCCAACACACTTTTGTTTTTGCTTGCAATTTCCAGTTTACTTTCCGATGCGAAACCGAAAATACCGCTGTGATCCAAAAAGTCAAGATTCGGCCTCATCTCTTTGGAAGGACCTTTTAGTATTTTCAAACGTCTCATTTGCAGATGAGCCGGCATTGTGTCTTTTTTCTTTAGGCGCATACGTAAAATTTTTTATTTTATTCTTCATATTTTTCTAATTTCTTTCTGCTTCTTCAACACTGACTTTGATTTTCTTATATTTAGAGTACTCGAGAAACAAAGGTGTGTAGCGAGAGCAGTAGAGGAAGATCTTGTTGAGAATTGAAGTTGCAGGGCCATGGCTTCAAAGCTGCTGATTATCACTGTTTTTGTGTTTGATCTCATTGCTTTCGGTTTGGCTGTTGCAGCTGAACAGAGGAGAAGCACTGTGAGTTTACTTTTCCTTCTCTTTGCTGCTGTGGATTTAAGCTGCTTGCCGTCATTTTTTTCTTCCTTCTGCATAAATAGATAGTGAAACCTTATCTGGTTTCTTGAGTATATGCAATTTGAGAAAAGAAAATTGTGGGGAAAGAAAAAGAATCGAATCTTTACTTTAGTTTCCGTAGAAAAATATGTTTGTTTGAGTTTATGCAATTCCAGCATTAACAATTACAACTATCTGGGTTATATAAGATTGTTTTTTGAATTTTCTGGGAATCTACAGCAATTCTGGTTCTGGTACTACTCACTTTCTGTTTCTCTGATTTGTTGATGGCAGGAAAATAATATTTTATTGGTTGTAATTGGGATGAAATTATCAGATCTATTGCTATTTTTGCAATGAAAATGTCAGGAAAATAATCTCTCTCTCATCTCTCAGACACAACTTCCTTATTATAAATGACTGGTCTCAAGGATGAGATAGGGTTTTAGATATTGGAACAAATCTGTATCACTCGATTTTCAGAAGAATGAAAAATAGTTAGAAATATGGAATTTAAATACTTTGTTTTGCATAATTCTTTTTATTGATAATCTGGATCACATCAATTGCCACAAGAAACATTTTTGTATTAGTTGGCAGTTGATATTATCTGTTCTGTAGCTGCTGCCTAACTGAGTAAAAGTATTCACGAAACCACATTTTCTTTCTTTTACAGGCCACAATTCAAACGGATACTGAAAAAAACTATAACTACTGTGTCTATGATTCTGACATTTCCACCGGCATGGGTGTCGGCGCATTTTTGTTCCTCCTGGCCAGCCAGGCCCTTATAATGGTTGCAAGTCGATGCTTCTGCTGTGGAAAACCACTAAGCCCAGGTGGTTCTAGGGCTTGGGCCGTTATCCTCTTCATAGTCTGCTGGTATGCTAAAGATTCATCAGAAAAATGTCTTTCTTGCACTACAGATTTGATAGTTAATTAATTCTTGCAATAATCTTTTACAGGGTGTTTTTCTTAATTGCTGAGATATGCTTGTTGGCGGGTTCAGTAAGGAATGCCTACCACACCAAGTACAGGACCTTCTTCGGTGACAATGCCCCCTCTTGCCAAACAGTTAGAAAAGGAGTTTTTGCGGCAGGGGCAGCGTTCATTTTCTTCACAACCATTATCTCTGAGTTCTACTACATTTGCTATTCCAAGGCCCGGGAGAGCTTCCAGCCATATGGTGGAGAAAGTGGTGTCGGCATGGGAACCTACAAATGAGCTGTGTTAGGGTGATTATGGTACCCTATGCGTCGATTTGCTTACTCTCTTCCGATTTTTGAGTTGCATTTCATGTTTAAGGGTTCAGCTTAGTTGTTGATAAGACTGTGTATTCTACATTGTATGCATGATTTTTTTTGCCCTTCTGAACTTCACTCATGCTGCCCTGGTTTTTTTTGAGTGTTGTGTAGTTACAAATAATAGAAGAATGTCGTGTTTTGTTCCTAGACCACATGTAATATTCTTGATGGGATGTATTGAACAAATTATTTGTTCTTATAGATATTTGGGGAAACCAAGTCTTGCATTGTTACCGAACATGGAATTGGTTAAGTAGTCTAATACTGTTTCCTGCATCAAAATATTCAGAACCAGATTTTCATTCTTCTTTATACCATCCATCTGAACAGTCTCTTCGTGCAACTTTATATTGAAGAGCAAATTGTTTACCATTAAAGCTTGCTGAAAAAGAAGTAGGCAGAGCGCTACACACATTACCAGGTTAGCTCATGGCCAGAGGTTGGATTGCTAATCTAAAAAGCCTAATGGCTAGAGGAAATTGAAACCCGGTAGCTTCTTGTGATATTTTTTCAACAGATGTTTAGTATATAGAATATTGAATGGACTATCAAAACGGAAAAGAGTGAGATTTATGGGTTTGTTTACAGTTAGATCACTGAAATGAACTGAATTGTCTACCTAAAACTGATGATAGCTTCCATTTTGATCCCGCAGCGAAAGTGCCATCATACCTTAATATCCTGCTGATATTGTGGTCATAATACTCACACCACATCTACATGCAGTATTAGAGAAACCATAATTGTGTCTACTCTATGGTTTTAACTACAGGGTAAAATTTTGCACCCCAAAAAAATTTAAAAGATGACCTGTGTTGTGCATGCTCCAACGTGTCTATCGACAAAGTGAACTAAAAAGGGAGGACTAGCCATGAAAATGAAAGCATTCCGATGAACCAAGCTACTCATCCTGAGCATCACTTGCACTTCTCCTGTGTCATCGTGCCATGTCTGATGCAAATGGTATCTTAACAAGCTGGCTGTGCAGCTTAAAGGCATTTATGGATACAGAAGGATCAAAAGCTTTTTCCAGAATGCAGACAAAGTTTAAGCAGCAGCCTGGTCCTGGCCCAAAATCTGTCCACAGAACTTGTTTGATTCTTTCTTGGGCTTGGAATATAAGTGGAGCAGTACAAGAACCAAGCAACAGCAAGGTCTTAAATTTTTCTCTCTATTGCTCCTTGTGTATGATTGATTGCCACAACCCATATCACCCGTATGAAAGTGGGCTTGAGAAAATTTTAATCTTTTTAATTTTCTTAATTAAATAAATGCATGCTGAATAAAAATTAATCTCAAAAACAAATTCCTTTTAAAAGGAAGACTGCATCCGTGTGAAGTTCAAAAATCAGTCTTTAATTTAATGCACAACACACACACATTACTCGATCATTTGCTGGAATAATTGCATTGATATCTCCCGCTTTATAGCCGACTATTTAAGGGTAAAGCAAGTTTCATTACTTCTATTACTGCAGCTTTTTCAATGCGTACCAATTGGCTATCTTGGGCTGTACCATCTTTGCCCATATTGTTCATTGATTGTCCTTCCCTTTGCTGCATATAACTAATGGATGGCTTTAGTTTGCAGAGCTTTTCTTTTTACTATCCCTGCGTAAAATACTTAAAGCTGCCAGAGTAATGGGAATTCATGAGGTTGTAAAAGCACCTGCCAGAAATGAACCCATCTGCAAATTTTCTAACAACATATTCGAATAATTAAGATTCTGGACCAAACTATGGGGCATACTTGAGGCCTTCGCCATCGCTCGAGAACTGAAAGAAGAGTTGCGTTTCATGTGAAAGAGCATTTAAATTTCAGTTCTTTTCTTTTCTTGTCCTGTACCTCTTCACAACATGTGCCTTCAGATTCCATGACATAATTATGCTGCCACATTTTTGCTCTGTTGAGTGGACAAGTTTGATTACTTGTGTACTAGTTTAGGAATTTTCAACAAAAAGCAGATGCGAGCGCGCGCGCGCGCGCGCACACACACACAATAGTGTGTAATTCAAGCTTGAAGTATGATATATAGTTTATTGAAATCTTGGCATGCGTGGAGATACAAGGTAGCTGAATTTAGCTTGGGAAAGTTATGCCATTCCCCAAGTGATAAGACAAAGCTGTAAATATGAAGGAATCGTTGCTGAAAAAATACACTACATCTCTTAAAAGCCTCCTGCAAAATCTACAGTACTCACAATTTCTCTATTTAGCAGCTTGAGTCTGTTGTTTCAGGGCGATACCAAAACAATTTCTTAAGATGTTTTAAACTGTTCTCTGGATAATGGAATTATTGGATAAAATTTATCAAATATCTACTTTAATCCTCGAATGGATCAGGAACCACAGCGGTTTTCTGATTCCAAAATGAATGCACGCATGCTTTATCTCTTAATTCATTTCAGGATTAATTGACCTTTATAAAACAATTTGAAGACCATTTTGTAATTTAAAAGAAAGAAAACAAGCTGTGATAGAACACTACAATCCCTTCAACCATGGGATTACTTGGTTACATTCTTTTTATTCATAAATATTGAAGGCAAACTGAAAAAAAAATGGAAAAAAGAACTGGGATGATAAAGAGAATGTACTTTTACGGGTACCATTTAGTTGAACTTTAAATATCTAGACATAATATATGGAGTTCGGCTTTGATGAGCAGAAAAAAATTTCTGCAGGTCTTCTAAAAATATCACAAGGCAAAACTGTGCATTATTTTTTGGTCCATTGTTTGTTTCCCTTCCCTCATCTGTTATCTCTGGAGTTTAACTGACACAGTACAGTGCACAAGCAAGCTTTAAAACAAGCTAGCTAGTAGGAAGACTTTTTGGTTGATATGTCACCCCCTTTTTTCTTTTTATAGCTCCCCCACATGCTCTCAGCTTTCTACAGTCATGCCCTGTCTTTATTGCTCATTGCATATATGCAGCAGCTGCCGCTGTTGCAAAGTCTTACTCTTTTCTGTGGAGAGCTGTGAAATCATGCATTGTTAGTGTTATTGCTGTCAATCTAAACCTCAGCATTAGTCATCATAATAATTTTAGTCTCATTACAACGGAGAATCAGAGTCGATGCCAATGTCATTTTAACAATGTATCCACAACTTCGGCATTGTTTCTAACCAAACACGATAATAAACCATTCCTCTTTTGCATTAAGATTGTATCCTACAAAAATGAAGGAGATAAAAGGACAATATGCGTTCCACTCTTTGGTGTAAAGAGATGCAGATGTGACAAAACTCTTTCTAGTCTACCCGTCCTTAGTTCTAGTTAACTATTAAGCTAGAAACATAAAACGGACCGCAACACAGTACAATAATTCAATGTACCATACACGCCAAGCCTAAATAATTCTGAAGGCAAGGTTAAAATTCCTTTTTGATTACAGACATAGCAGAGGGCTGACAACGGTAATTAGTACTGATCTAGAGCTAAGCTACAGCTAATGAATGTGGGATTTTTTATGCAAAATACCTAGCAAATCTGTGGTTCTTTCTTGTGCCAACCGACATTCTTATTGTGATTCATTTAATTTTTTTTTCTTTTCGTTTAACCTATGAGTGCCCTAGATGTTGCATGATTTAAGAAAAGTTTCCAGGTTGGCTTAATCTATCAGGTTATATTAGCCAATGATCTGTCACCAAATCATCGAACGATTATGGATTAATTTAAGGACCGTCAGCTTAATTCAAATCTGTATTTTCCAGCAATATTGATGGATGAACATGAATCCCAATTATCAAATAATGCACAGCATGTTGTAACACTGTTACAAATTGAAATTTCTTCCTTCTGTCTCTGTTTTATCAACTGGGGGAATCCTTCTAAAATCTTAAACAGGCTGTTGGGAATCAAGCCACGTGGTATGTCTGTACTTATTATGAATCATCTGCATGGGGCCCTTTTTCTTTATATTAATTAATCTATGCTTATAACATGAATGAAGATGGTGGAGATCTGGAACCATATCTGGCTAAACAATGCATGCCTGAGCATTTGACAGAAGGGTTTTCTTCCATTTCTTGAAATTATGTGAATCAATACACAATTTGCCTTAAATTAATTATACTAGTGGTGGGTTTGTGTATCTGAACATGTTTGACCTGGCATGACATTACTATCTAGCCTCCATTTTAGACCAAATTTAATGGCACTGCATGGACTATAACGGAGGATTTTAGCACCAGTTAGGTTAGTCTTTGAAGACAAATTCTGGGCAAACGGGCAACAGGCATCGGCATCAAAACAAGTAGAAAACTTTGGAAGTTCTTCCAAACCAAGAAGGACGTAATCAGGCAACAAGTGCATAGTATATTTCCATACCAAGAGAACATGAATAGAAGAAGAAAGTAGAGAATATACAATTGAAATTATAGCTGAATAAGATTTTAGAAACTATGCAAATGAAATGATGAAACTAGTGCATAAGTCACTTCTTGAAAAGCATCGAAAGGTGGAGATAAAATTCATATTATGGGGTTTGATGTTCCACTTGTCATTGTCCATATCTCTTTGACAAGCCACTCTTGATTCTATTGGCCCTAGTGGAATTGGAGTTCTAGTGGAACTCTCCATCGCCTCTAGCGAATTTACCCCCAATACCCACTAATCTTTCAAGGGATCATGACCTTTCAAATCGAGGTCACTTGGTATACGTTCGAATCAAATACGAATGAATTTCTTACATTTAAAATTCAGAGATTTCCTACATTATAGTTGTTGCTTTCTAAACTATATAACACGAAGATTGTGTTGATTTTGGGAGATGTCCAATTCCTTCCCTCTGTTGTTTGCAGTTCGCAGTCCCAGAAAGCCCTGCCGTTTTAAGCAGTTTTCACCAAGTTGACAAAGCCAACCATACGAGTCCTACTGCTTGCTGCATTTGAGTCATTGTCTAAACACATCACTATTGTACTACCCCAAAAACACAAAGTCAGCGATGTGTAGATGACTTGGTCCTTACCTTATACCATCCCCTTCCAATGGTTATACCATATAATTTAAAAGCACTTTTTGCAAAAGATATTATCCTAAAAGCACTTCAAAACAACAAATGTAAGGGTAAAAGACAAAGAATAAATGGTAATTAATTTTCATTCCTTTGTTCAATAATACAATTTCGAATTGTATGTTCATGTGATTGGTGAATGCGTGTGATACATTAACTCGATCATTTTGCGCTTTTACAAAAGCAGTTTCGACATCGAAGACAAATATGCAGGATGATTAAAATGGTTTTAAGTAATGCATATGCAGCATAAACTCACCTGGGATTCTCTTGCATTAGCTAATCCATTACATCATCCCCAATATAATAAGGCAGTTTTAGTACAAAAACAAAACCAAATCCATGTTTAGTTTTCCATTCCAGACATCTTGCAGAAGCACACTTACACTTTAGCTTGCTCTGTCAGTGGCTTCTTAAATAAGTGCTTTTAGCCCACCGACTCTCTCTTCTTTCTTAGCTCCTTCCTCTCCTTTCAAATCAGCCGAAGCTCCCCGTACTTCCGTGTACAAAAATGAACCGAAATTGTTAAACTCTAACCATGTCTACCAATCCATTATGCACTCCAAACAGCACATGTGCACAGTAATGGGCTGTCAGACAGCCAGATTCTGCGCAAATTTAACCCGTACTCTGCTCTCTCATCTTCCCATCGGCTTTTATGGGCCTTGTCTTTTCACTTTTCCAATCCCAATTCAATATTCATAGAAACAAAATTAACAGTAAATCCCTTTATATTTTATGAATGATAGATAGTTTTCGTTTTCTGTTTAATTCACCTCGACACAAGCATCACGGCCTGTGTTTATAAACAGTTGAGATTTGACTCCAACTGGAATCGTACGGTTGTGATTGTGATTTAACAAGTTGATTATGTTCATGATTAGACACAAGGTTGTGGATTAAAGCACTTAATTTAAATTCATTTAATCATGTCATTAAATAGTAATTGAAATCATATCATCTACTTTTGCAAACTAATTGATGCCCCTCTCTTTTCAAACAAATTAAGTTGTTACATGATTACTAGACAAAAGGAATAGTAAACCTAATCATAATGTTTCGAGTAATTATAAATAAAATAATAATAATAATATTATTATTTTGTTCTTAATGAAGATTAGTTAAGGGTAATTCTCATTAATTGGATTGAGAATTTAACCAAACACAAGCTCCTTTGGACATTTTGTTTGTCGTTAATGGTCAATTTTCAACAAAAAAATCGAACCGAACCGAACTAACCAAATCAAACCAAACCAAAATCTCTCTCCTTCGTCTGTTTGTGTTCTCTCACTCTCGCGTCTCCGCGCAAAAACGAAACGTCGCCAAACCCCCCCAACTCTTCTTCCCTCCCTCCCAACGCAAACGTTAACAAAACATAGTGCTTCGCTCTCGTTCCCATTTCTCCTTCATCGGATCTGATTCCTCTCCCGAAACGACACTCCGTTTATCGTTTCGTCTTCCCTGATCCCCTCCTGTTGTCTCTCCAAATCTTGATATTAAACAAACCTGCTACTTTCGATTTTCCGATTAAACTCAAAAGCAAACATACCCGCAAATAGAAAACCAGCTCAGCGTATTTTCAACTAGGTATCCCATTTTTTTTAGCAAATGGGCTTGCCCAATAAGGAACGTAGATACCAAAAACTGATTGAACAATTGAAACCATGAGCAAGACTGGAGGTGCAGGAGGTGACGAAGAAGACGAAGACGAATGTTTCTACGAGTCGCTTGATCGTTTGGTTACTTCGTCCTCTAATTCTTGTACAACTTCGCCATCTTCTGATTCAGAACCGGACTACGTCAACAACAACTTGGATTCTCCTAATTATGAGTTCCGGGTCCCTAAATTTCCTATGGGTGTGTCTAGTAAATACGACGTTTGGATCTCCGAGCCCGTTTCGGTGTCTGAACGCCGGACTCGGTTGCTCCGGGAAATGGGTCTCAGTCACGACCGGGCTTTGGCCCGGGCAAAACGTGGATCCGAAATGGAGAGGAGGGAAATGGGTAATGGAGATTCTGGAAGATCTGTGTCGTCTGATCGGTTGACTAAGCAAGATCAGGGTTGTTCTACGTCTTCTTCAAGTGTTGGTGGTGGTGGTGGTGCGGGTATCGGTCGATCAAAATCGGATGGTGCGAAGAATAGTAACGGCTGTGATAACGATGGTCGCACTAATCGTCGACATCGCCATCAGTTATCTCTTTGTTCGCCTTCAATTGTTTCTATTCATTGTTCTTCTTTAGATTCACCGCGGGTGAGTAATGGTAACAGTAATGATAATGATACTGATAATTTGGATCAAAATCAAAGTATTGTTATTCAAAGAGTATTTGTTGGTAATTCGCCGAGTGGTAATGGCAATAATGGGTCATTTCCTATTACTAGTGCTGCTTTGCCAAATAAGCCACCCACTGGCAAGAGTTCTAAAAGCGTTGACGATTCCATTAGTTTTAATGGCAATGATACTTATAGCAGTAATTGTGGAGAGGTTGTTGAGAATTTTGATTGTAATGGGATCGTTGGGGTTGATGAACAGGTGTGTTTAATTAAGAATCTTGATAACGGTAAACAGTTTGTAGTGAATGAGATTCGGGAGGATGGGACATGGAAAAAGGTGAAGGAATTGGGAACCGGTAGGCAGTTGACAATGGAAGAGTTTGAATTGTGTGTGGGACATTCACCTATTGTTCAAGAGTTGATGAGGAGGCAGAATGTGGAGGACGGTAATAAGGATAATTTTGATTTGAACACCAATGGCAGTAATGATGGTGGAACAAAGTTGAAGAAGAGAGGGAGTTGGTTGAAGAGCATAAGGACAGTTGCTAGTACTGTGACGGGGCATAAAGAGAGGCGAACCTGTGATGAGAGGGATACCTCATCGGAGAAGGGTGGCCGGAGGTCAAGTTCTGCCACAGATGACAGCCAGGATGTTTCATTTCATGGACCTGAGAGAGTGAGGGTGCGGCAATATGGAAAATCATGTAAAGAACTCACAGCACTATACAAGAGCCAGGAGATACAAGCACATAGTGGGTCTATTTGGAGTATTAAGTTTAGTTTGGATGGCAGGTATCTTGCAAGTGCAGGTGAGGATTGTGTTATTTATGTTTGGGAGGTTGTTGAGTCAGAGAGGAAGGGAGAATTGTTAGAGAAACCGGAAGATGGGCATTTGAATCTGTTGCTACTGGCGAATGGATCCCCAGAACCAACTTCATTGTCCCCAAAACATGTGGATAACCATCTTGAGAAGAAGAGAAGAGGAAAGTCTGTAAGCCGGAAATCATTGAGCTTGGACCATGTTGTGGTGCCAGAGTCAATGTTTGCTCTTTCAGAGAAACCGTTTTGTTCATTTCAAGGACATCTTCACGATGTTCTTGACCTTTCGTGGTCCAAGTCTCAGGTTAGTTATCATTTGGGTTTCTGTTAAATTTCCCTTTTTCTTCTTCTACTTTTATGTATTGCAGCATGTCTAGTTTAAATTTTAGAATTCCTTCTATCATTCTTGGGTATGAAATTTGATTAAGCTTCACATTTTTATGTATATTTATTGTCATCTTGTCATGTAGTAAGCAATCACTTCAATTTTGGTTATATCATAAGATTTAACTGAATCACCAATATGCATAGTAGCTTTGGGCACATACTTGTGTTTCTTTTTTGGCTTACTTTGGATTTTTATCAAGGTGGGGAATGATTTAATAAGATAGATAATAGAGTTTGTTAGCAATCCAGAGAATGTTATGTAGTCAGGTGTGTGAATGCTCTAAATAAGTTTTCTATGGTGTTTCGTCTGAACAAATTTTGGTTTGAATCTTGTTCAAACTTATGTTTGGCACTGTAGCTTACTCATTATTTGGTGAAGCAGTTTATTTAGTTTATGGAGGAGAGAATAATGGATTAGAGTGGTTGATAGATGACCAATTGATGGAAAAGAAGAGGCTCTGTAAATTTCACAATTACAAACTTGGTGAACTGTTGATCAATCTGGTTTTGGTTTTGGAAGGACAATGCATAATTCCTTTCTCAACAAAAAGTTCATCATCTGTTGCCCCTTGGCACAAATTGTGTACTTCTAAAAGTTTTTACTATTGGGCATATTGGACTATAAGTGATCTAGGAAGGATGCTAAAGGTTAACTGAAATTGGGTGCTGAAACTACTTGGCTGCAGAAGAGAGATAACCTGGGGATGTTTTATAATGTGATCTCTGAAATTTGGAAATGTAATAAAAAATCATATTCAAATTTTACGGTACAGTATTTGAACGATATTTCTATCTGGCCATCTCATTGGACATTCCCAATACGTGTTTGCATGAAAAATATCAGCAAACATCATCCAATATCTCAGATGTCATAGAGCATCCTATAGTTTAGGGAATATAGCTAGGTAAGCTTGAGACAAGTCAATCAGCCATAAAGGTGCTGGCATTCCATGTGCTCCCTATGAAACATGCTTCAAGTGGTGAATAGGAATTTAGTGATAAAGATCCCTTATAAAAAAGTATCAAGCAATAATGTAACATGCTATTTGCAGGATATTGATTTTTGTGCCTTCAATTCATATGGAAGGCTACAATGATTAAAGTCTATGGCAAGAATATAATTGCTAGTTGACCTGAATAATTACCAAAAAAATTACTATCCTTTTATATGCTTAATTCACTTTTATAATTTTTCCCAAGTTGTTCATCTTGCAATCAGGGTTCGTGATAATATGGTTAGATGGATTTTCTTGCTATAAGATTAATATGAAGGACTTAAATTTTTCATAAAGACCATCTACATCCTTATCTTGACAGCATTATTCAATTTTTTTTCCATGTGTTTCTGGCACATGGAAGAATTGGGAATAGTTTGTTGTCCCCTGCCTGTGGTTAGAAACTGTCATTATACTTTTTCACAATTTGGTTAACATAAAATTTTCTTTGGCAATTCTTCATGCATAAATGCTGATCCTTTTGCCCTTAGTTGTTGTTGGCCTTTGTTGTTCTCTCTCACTTCTGGTTATGCACCTGGGATTTTAACTCTGTTCACTGATTAAACACTTAAATCAGTTTCCTGATTATCTGATATTGTCATCTTTCTCAGCTTTTATTTTCTGGGTTGCTTTTGTGCAACATCTTTTAGAAAGTCATCAAAATCCGAGTCATCTGACACAGATTTTAAACCACTGGATGATCTCTTGTGTTTTTAGTTATTTTATGTTTGACTTTAGGAACTGAATATATGTTTCTAAGTCAATAATTTGATCATCTCTTAGTATCACGAGGAATTAGATGTTTATGAAGAATAACTTATTATGAATTTTTGGTGTTTTCTTCAGCATCTGCTCTCTTCATCAATGGACAAAACTGTGCGGCTGTGGCACTTGTCTAGCAAGACGTGCTTGAAAATTTTTTCTCACAGTGATTATGGTAAGTAGTTGTAATAGCCTTTCTTTATTGAAGATCACTGACATGAATTCATTTGCACTCCTCTTTATTGAAGCGTCGAGCCTTATGATTTACCTCTTGTCTTCACAGTGAAAACTTAGTTACATACTAGAAAAAAATAAAGACACAGATTGGTTGCACATTGTTTATTACTGTTTGGTCACTTTAAGAAGTATGATTTTCTTTTTCTTTTTTCTGATTTAATTTGAAGATCCCGGATTGGTTGAATAATCGAAAAGACTGTTTTTTTGTGTCCTTCAATCTATTGAACTGGTTTGCATGACGCTAATTAATTAAGCTTTGTATTTTTGACTCTTCCTTGGCACAGTAACTTGCATCCAGTTTAATCCTGTTGATGATAGATATTTCATTAGTGGATCGCTAGATGCCAAGGTTCGCATATGGAGTATCCCTGAGCGTCAAGTTGTTGACTGGAATGATCTGCATGAGATGGTCACTGCTGCTTGCTACACACCAGATGGTCAGGTTGGCTTAATTTAAGTATTGTAGTTGGTCCATGTATACAGATTTTGGAAAAGAAAATTTAGTATGTGGCTCAATTAATATTTTGTTGATTTTTGAAGGGTGCACTGGTTGGTTCTTACAAGGGAAGCTGTCATTTATACGATACATCTGGTACATGATAACTGTCTTTCTCTTGCTTGTTATTTCTGACCATTTTGTGATTGCGAGTGTATGCTTGTGTGGATATCATGTTCTGCTGAACTTAATGATTCTCTTCTTTTATTCATGTCTTGTTCAGAGAATAAGTTGCAACAGAAAAGTCAAATCAATCTGCAGAATAAGAAGAAGAAATCAGATCAGAAGAAAATCACCGGTTTCCAGGTAATTTTCTAGTCATTACACCATCTACATTTCTTGGCATAGTACATTGAGCTATGAAGGGAAACCTTTCCTTTCCTATCCCATTTTCATCATTTTCTTTAGGTGCATAATTAGTAATTTGTTTTCTATAATTTTCTGGCACTAGTTCACTTGATCATTGTTAGTTGCTAATTAGCTTCATAAATCAGTTTGCACCAGGAAGTTCATCAGAAGTGCTCATCACATCTGCAGATTCAAGGATTCGGGTTATTGATGGCGTTGATTTAGTTCACAAGTTTAAAGGTGAAAATGATGCTCAACTTATGATTTATCCTTTCTTATTATTAATATTATCATTTTTACATCTTATGGTATAAATGACATTTCACCCTTATACTCTTGATACCTGAACCACTTAAATACGTTTCGTGGTGCCCCAAAAAGTGGATGCCAATGAGTCTCCATTTCCTTTGGTCAGTATCCAAGAATGAGGAGTTGAATGCTATGGCAGTTTTTGGTCAACTCTGACCCTAGGTGTTGGGGCATTGTTAGCACATATTAGATTTGGTTCCTCTTGGAAATCATTCCTTAATATTAAATCCTCCATTCAGTTTCCTGGTAATTTTTATTGAAAAGGCTTCATTAATATATATTTTAAGATGATTGAGATGGTTGATGTAGTTTTGTGTCATCTAAGTGGACATCTGGTTCACCCACTCTTGGTACTTCTCTTTTGTAATCAATATGCTGATGTTGTTCCTCATGGACCAAAAATGATATCAAATGAGGAATTATTGTGGAAGAGCAAGCAGCTTCCTTGATCTCACATCATAATGATAATTTAGATAAGATCTGTGAATAATACAATCTAAGTATGACTTTTCACAAGTTTGCCACTTCTTTTGGTTGTGTATATATGTGCATTTCTAGACTGTTACGTTTCACAGGTCAGTTGGTGTTCTACTTTGATAGGTTTTCGTAATGCAAATAGCCAAATCTCTGCCTTCCCTACAGCAAATGGAAGATACGTGGTCTCTGCTAGTGAGGATTCTTATGTATATGTGTGGAAATATGAAGCTGAGTCTCGACCTAGCAGAAGCAAAGGTGTTACTGCTACACATTCATATGAGCATTTCCATTGTCAAGATGTATCAGTGGCCATCCCTTGGCCCGGCATTGGTGACACTTGGGGACTACAAGATACATATGCCAGTAATCAAAATGGGCTTGACAATAACCTTGATGAGTTTTCCACAGCTAATCATCCTCCTACACCTGTTGAGGAAACTGGTGGTATCGAGTCTGCATCGGGTTGCACCAATAGTCCGCTAAATGGAACCATTTCTAGTGCAACCAACAGCTATTTCTTTGATAGAATATCAGCTACCTGGCCAGAGGAAAAACTTGTGTTGGCCGCAAAGAATCGGAGCCCTCGAACCAGTGTGGATATTTACAATGGGTTAAATTCAAATATGTCAGCCTGGGGCACAGTGATTGTTACGGCTGGCCTTCGCGGGGAAATTAGAACGTATCAAAATTTTGGATTGTCGGTTCGTATATAAGGTTCTGCTGCAAGAGAAAGAAAAGCAAAAAAGATGGCAGGAGTCTGAGTATGGTGCGGGAAATGGGTTGGTGACATACAAGTCTAATTGGCTGGCGTCCATTTTCCCCCTTAAATGTGTACAGAGAGATAATGGGTGAGATTTGTAATATTAGCGACTTCCATTTCTTCTTTCTTTATGCTTGTGCTTATCGGACTGGAAGCTTACATGGATAGCCATTCCGATTAAGCATTGAGGAAATTATAGATTTGTCGACCCACAAAAAAGGGCTACACCTTGAGTTTAGATATTAATGTATTTCCGATACTGGGAATTGTAGAGTTACGAGAATGGCAAAAGCTTATTGAATTTAAATGAAATTCTTTTATGATTGATTCATTCGAGCAAAAATTGTGGAGTTCACAAGCAGGCTGCAGGGAATGGAGTTACGTGTTGATGTTCATGTATTATAGCAATTGGCACTTCAATTTTAAGCCTCTCAGTAATCAGATTGAAGAGTATTCTTTTATGAGCAAGAATGTGTATAATTTACAAACTCAGTCGCAGCAATAAAAAGGACTAAGCCTGATGCATAGCTATTGACCTGCACCCAAATTATTCGCGATGGGAGGAAGCTTGAAACAATTTACAAGCATGTTTGATAAGTCAGTTGGCATTTAACACAATTAATTGCTCTTTTGGCTGGTGAAATGGGGGCTTGGCAATTAATTATCACTTAAATATTTGAACATGATTTCATCTATCCATCCAACTGTCAATTTATTCGTCCTTAAAGCCATGCCCATGCAATGAAAGATCGTAGCCTTACCAACAACATGAAAAAGATTTCCCTATCATTCCCTATATCTCTCAGCCCATTAACTATCGGGAGTGGAACCTTTCGGTGATCGGACAAAATTTCCCTCATCAGGCCCACCGACGAGTTAAAAAAATGGCATTAAATATCAGGAAATCCTGGCCTCGAATTCTCATTCGTGCCCAAGAATTGATGTGGCGGATACTTTTGCTGCAAATTATCTTATCTTCTCTGCCACTCGTATCCAACTACATCAATCTTTTTTGTCATATGCTACGCATCACTTAATAGCTCTTTCATTATCAAATTTGGTTGGGAAAAAAATATCCTATACAAGGAATTTGAAACGCCCAGTTCCTTAGTTTCTCTCCTAGCTGCTGCAAAAAATGGCTCTCCAAGCTGCTGCTTTGGCTCCTCCTGCTTTTTCTATCCCAAAAGATGTTTGTTCTCATTTTTGGCTCTGAATTCTGATTATGAGCTTTGATATTCTTGCTGATTTCGTGAGAGAAACATCTGGGCTGACATTTTGGTACGTAATTTTTACATTTTGCATGCAGGGGAAATCTAGTGCATCTTTCAAGGACTCGAGTCTTTTTGGAGTTTCACTCTCGGACCATGCCAAAGCTGATTTCAGCTCTTCTGCATTAAGATGCAAGGTATGCACGCACTTGCAGCAAAAATATGGCTAATAATATGAGGAGTTAGTAATTTGAACCACTAAGTAGTTCTTTACAACTTACAAGCATCAATAAAAGATCTATCGATTATCAGTTATCACTAGGCTTATTGGATGCGCTTCAATGTCTTCTCATATGTCCTGTTCCGGACCGTGATAAATTTGTGCATTATAAAAAAGAAAGCAGCCGTGCAATGAGTCAGATTTCAGAAATCAGCTGTTTTAGAGAGCTTGGAATTTTGTTTAACAGTCTGACAGCAATGGATTCTATAGATAGTTGACATTGTAATTTGTAATATTTGTCTTTAAGTCATTGCATGAAATTTTTTAATAGCAGAAGATTAGTTCATGGGTTGGATCAATTAGGTGCTTGTTTATTTACAAAGCTATTAAAAAACAAAAAGCACAAAACTATGTTGGCGTTATGGAATTTTAGATTTGCCTACTTGAGATAGTAGAACATTGGCTCTGCCATGGAAAATGATTACATGTTAGATACTGCACTGCGGTTGTAATTTGTTATTTTTCTCACTAACGTGAATATATGTATGAATCTGTAAACTTAACGGGACTCTTACTGCAGAGAGAAGTCAGCCTAAGAAATGGAGCAGTAAGAGCTCAAACTATGGCTACTGCCTCTCCTGCAGTCAATGTAGCTACACCACAGGGGAAGAAAACTCTCAGAAAAGGCAGTGTTATAATCACTGGCGCTTCCTCTGGATTGGGTCTAGCCACAGCCAAGGCTTTAGCTGAAAGTGGAAATTGGCATGTAATCATGGCCTGCAGGGACTTCCTCAAGGCTGAAAGAGCTGCCAAATCAGCTGGAATTGCCAAGGAGAACTACACAATCATGCATTTGGATCTTGCTTCCCTTGAGAGTGTCCGCCAATTTGTTGATAACTTCAATCAATCAGGAAGGCCTCTTGATGTACTCGTTTGCAATGCTGCTGTTTACCTGCCAACTGCTAAGGAGCCTACATATACCGCTGAAGGATTTGAACTGAGTGTTGGAACAAACCATCTTGGTCACTTCCTCCTTTCACGGTTGTTGCTTGATGACTTGAAGAAATCCGATTACCCATCAAAGCGTCTTATCATTGTTGGCTCAATTACAGGTACTATTTCATATGCATTAAGAGTTTACATCTGTCAAAGGTATCAAAATTTTGACATCGATGCATGAACTGTGGTTTTATGATGAATCATGAATCAGGAAACACAAATACTTTGGCTGGGAATGTACCTCCTAAGGCCAACCTTGGAGACTTGAGGGGGCTTGCTGGAGGCTTAAATGGGCTCAACACCTCATCAATGATTGATGGTGGAGATTTTGACGGTGCTAAGGCCTACAAGGACAGCAAAGTCTGCAACATGCTTACAATGCAAGAGTTCCACAGGTGCTTTCACGAGGAAACTGGGATCACATTTGCGTCCCTTTACCCCGGCTGCATTGCCACAACAGGTTTGTTCAGGGAGCACATTCCCTTGTTCAGGCTTCTCTTCCCTCCATTCCAGAAGTACATCACCAAGGGGTTCGTCTCTGAAGATGAAGCTGGAAAAAGACTTGCTCAGGTAAAATTGATGAGACTAATGGCCTAATATCATACAAAGTTTTGTGATTGTCATCCATAGGACATGATGTGAACCGGTTGTTGCTGTTAGGTTGTAAGCGATCCAAGCTTGACCAAATCGGGTGTTTACTGGAGCTGGAACAAGAACTCGGCTTCATTTGAGAACCAGTTGTCTGAAGAAGCCAGTGACGTGGAAAAGGCACGTAGAGTCTGGGAAATCAGTGAGAAACTTGTTGGTTTGGCCTAATTGATGCCTGGCCATTTTGTTCTACCAATCTTTGCCGCAGGAGAGGATGATGAAATTGAAGGTTCGTCAGGCAGCGCTCAGTTTGGATTTTGCAGACAATTTGTCTTGTGCATGTAGATGACTGGTAATTAAAAAATGAAAATAAAATCACTTACCCCTGTTGCAATGTGTAAGTCACTCTCGCAGTTTCCAACATGAAGTGGAAAAAAAAATAAATTGTGTTCATGCTAGTTGTACTTCAAATCTTTCTAAAATACTTGGAACAATTTTGGCTATTTGATTTACAAATCCCCTTTAAATCAATAGCAAATCCGCCAGGATGGAGCTTCGGTGAAAAAGTACCAAGAGAAGACGGTTAAAGTGCTTCATATAAATACAGTGTAAAAAGGTTTAATACACACAAGGTAGAAGGGAAAAAAATGGTTTAGAATTTACACATGCTCTTCTCATCTATCATACTGAAAGCAGCTTAAAGTTCATAAGCAGGGAACCTAGCGCCAGATGGCTCAATCATGTCCAGAAAGAGAGAAGCCATTCCTCCTATACCTTCAAAAAGTGAATAGGGGCGATCACCTCCATTCATCTTCCCTTCTGCCATAAGTTTTTGAGCTCTTTCATGTAGAAAGCAAGCAAATGCTTTGGCTCTGTACAAGTACTCGAGATTACCAGTCAATTGAAAGAGTGCCAGAAAGACATAGGTGTTCCCACTGATGCCATGACAGATGCCAACTCGCTTAAGCAGACCCCTTTTCCAAACCACCTCCCCTGCATCCACAGCCGCTTGCAGGAATTCCCTATCTCCAAAAACCTGATAATTAAAACATTGTAAATAAGACAGTCTGAGATCCTGAAGGGAAGTGTTTCTTAGCCACCATGACTTGGAGGATTGACAAGACTTGAGTATATCAGTAAGAAAAGTTAATGAAGCCAGCAGGGAAAAGAAGCCATAGCTTTGCTAATTTCATGTGTATTGTGTAGAATACACAAGATTTCTCCTGCACAAGGCAAATGAGCGTTCTCACTTCTGGAGGTCACTCCACAAAACTATGCGCCTACAGAATGCTGTTACCTCGACTTCAGTAACAACTGTAATAAAGTTCAGTTTCTCTCTGGATGGCAGGAAGTGGCAACATTTTCCGGTGATTTTGTTTAGCAATGCCATTCACACTACTTGCAAAAGCAATGATAAACAAAAAGAAATAGCAAATCATAACAGAACAAAATTGCAAATCATATAATGGTTTAGGCATCAATTAATTATTCACTTCTATAAACCATTCTATGCAAAAAGAAAAATGAAAAAAAATCTATTTATGGTTTACAAATCTTTCTTTGTTTCCATGAACTATGATCGATAATTTGCATTAAATTTGAGCAATCAGTGAGTAATAAAGATGGTAGAGGCTGACAAGCATTACCTGAGCTGCTTTCACAAGGGTAAGAGTAACCCCAGGAGCGCCATGGCACCAATGTACAAGACGGTCAGATTCACTTCCTTCACTAGAAGGATAATTGCCACTGGGGAAACGGTTCTTTATCATGTAGCGAAGTGTACCCTTGACATCCTCCACTTCATCAGGTTTCAATTCCATGTCCATCAAAACATGCATAATTCCTGCCAGTCCATGGGCAGCACCCCAGTACTCCTTCCCATGCCATTCATACATCAATGGGCATCTTCCCTTGTTGGACAATCGTCTGCCAGCCTTAATAATTTCATCCACAACTGCTCTCTACACAAACATTAGTCCAATCAAAAAGAGAATCGATTTGGACCTCTTTACTTTATATAAACAGGGAAGAAAAGAGAACACAGATAATTACCATTTGGGTAGTAGATACTGTGTCTTTACCAATATGCTTGTTCAAGAATGAACATGCCCATAAGAACCCCACTCTCCCATATAATAATTCATTGGGCAAATCACTAGGGAGTTTGATCTGCTTTCAAGAATAATTGAATCCCAAAAAATTAACAAAAAATAATAATTCAACTATTAAGGGAAGTAATGTCATCAAGACAGTTAAAATAAATGTCCAGTCAAGTACCTGTTTAAACTGTGTTAAGTAGCAATCAAGTAGCCTTTCATCACCAGACTGCTTTGCCATGACAGCACCTAGAGCACAAACACCAGCCCGCCCACATAGGAATGTCACACGCCTGCCTCCATGCATCACATTATAAGCTTATTTAAGTCAGATGAATCATTTATAATGATGTATAGCTTGAACTTAATATCCAATCAATTTGCATAATTCCAACCATGCAAGCAATCCACATACCACATTACAACCCTAACAAACAGATTTCTATCTTTCAATTCCCATTACAAGAAGTTTCCAGCCCTAGTAAGTTATGTCTGAATCCTCAATTGGTCCGAAGTTCCAAATCATCCGTAGATTTCACATAATAAAAGGATGTTTCACCAAATTTTCTCACTTCCACTAAACAGATATTCAGAATCTCTGCACCCCAATTGCATCACTAGAACGAGAGTTTTTTTGTTCTTGAACAATTTCAGCAATCACAAATATCACATAACAAATGCAATATATTCAAATTGCTAAATCAACAAAGTGAGACTGGAACTCCAAATTGGGCAGACTTCCACCCAACTTGAGCATTTCCACTATCTAACAAACAACTTCCTTCAATTTCCTTCTAAAAAGCAGTGTACAAGACAGAACACAAGTAGTTTGACAAATGCCAATGAATTTGAGCAATCCCACATCTCAAACAAAAACTTTAGTTCACTGAATGAGTGGGTATGGATTTCAAGCAATTTAGACTCACAAATTACAACTCTTTAAAAAACAATTGCACGATTCTAACAGAGGAGAGAGAGAGTACCCAGAATATCTAGAAGCCGAATCACATGCCTTAACAATGTCAGAACACAATTTAAGATCACTGTCATTCTTGGTAACTTGGTAAGCTTTAAAAAGCAAGTAAGCAGTCCCAAGAGCACCAGTGTATAAAGTGTAATCTTGCACCCGCTTTCCACTCAATCCCCATGTCTCTTTAACAACCTAAACAAAAAAAGAGGAAAAAAAACCACAAACACTTACTAATGGGCATAAATTAAATCCACGATCAAATAGATAGCCATAATTCAGATTATATTGATGGGGATATTAATAGAACCCAGAAGAGAATGTTGTTAGCACGCCAGTTATGGAGACGTACTTTCTGATTAAGAGAGAGAGCTGATTTTTTGAGTGTATCAGCGAGTGTTGCGTATGGAAGGGAGAGAAGCTTGATGAGAGAATCTTTAGCTGTTGTTTCATTTGGTGTAAGTGATGTTTCAGGAACGAAGTTTGGCATATCATTTGGAAAGAAACGATCAGCCATGTTTCTCTGGAACTGAGCTGTGGCTTCTTGTTTGGTGATGCTTATCTTGCGCACACAAGCGTCTAATTGGAACTTTTGACTTCTGGCAGAAAATTGAAGGCGAAGAGCAGCTAGTGTGGTTTGGAATATTTTTGTTAATGCCCTTAATGTTTGTATTTATTTCCTTAAAATGAGTTCTTCTTCTTCTTCTTCATACACATAGGCACAATATCTATAAATAATTTAAAATTTAAATAAAAAAATTCTCTTTGACGGGCCCAATCGGAAGCCAGTGAGTTCAAATAAGGACCGGGGCGAACCGAATCCATGTCTTTAATGGCCCCGACCCATCGCTCCTCTTGTTTGGCTCACTGGTTTAATTAGGGTTTATCATCTTTCTTCCTCTTCCGCTCTACGCAGCCAACCCAAGCAAACAGAAAAACCTCTGTAACTCCCATAAGCTCTGTTTTTCAAAAATTTATATATTTTTCTATGTGGTTTAGGATATGGGGAAGAAGCGAAAGCACAGTGAAACCAACGCTGTTGAACCCCCAAAGAAGGATGATAACATTATCAAAGAGAGACCTGCACGGACTCTCTTGGGCTGGAAAGATAAAACTGAAGCGAAAGAAACTGATACCTCGGGCGTTTTTAGAAACAAAGAAAAGGTTTTGGTGACTTGTTCACGCCGGATCAATTTCAGGTGAGAGCTTCAGTTATTTTTCTTTTGTGATGAAGCGACATGAGAATTGAATTTCCTTGCTTCTGTGACTCTAGAAGCATAAATAATGAGCGGGGATTGGCGGATTATGTGGTTTGTGTAGGTATAGGCACTTGATGTTGAATGTGGTATCGCTTTTGCCTCATTGTAAGAAGGACAACAAGGTTGAGTCTAGAAGCAGTAAAGGTGCGACTTTGAATGAGCTCGTTGAGCTGAAGAGCTGTTCTTCTTGCTTGTTTTTTGAGGTATAATTTTCATAAGTGGTTTTTTTTTGTGTTGTATTTTGCGCTTCTTTTTTTGGTATATCAGGCTTGGGGTGTTTAGCTTAGTCTGTCATTTATTAAAAAAAACTGACTAAGAAGCTGATTCTGTTTATTAGCAGACATTCATGAAAAGAGGTCTTAACGGATGATGCAGGCTACTTTCTGCAATTAAAGAATGGGCCTGGTGTTTATCACTTGGCTTAGATATGCCACAATTTACATGTTGGTCGGTTATGTAGCCCGTAGAATTTGAGTGTATTGAACTTTCTGTTTTAGTTGGATTATAATCATCAAATAAATTAGGTGACTGAGTTCTGTGAACAATGATACGAATTCAATTCTTCAATGCATTTTGCCTTTTTCATTTTTGGTTTTTACTCGTGTGGGATTGCTGTTTTCCAAACTAATTGTAGTAGTTAAACATGGTGGTAATATTTAAATGCAATGGCTAATGCTTTCACCTTTCTTCTGCTTCAGTGCAGGAAACATAAAGACCTTTATCTGTGGATGGCCAAGTGCCCAAATGGTCCATCTATAAAATTTTTAGTAAATGCTGGTAATTTTGCTTTTTAGACCTCATGTTATATTGTCTTACGAGCAGTAGATTACATTACAAGAATAAAATTCTTATATTTCTGGATCTACATTTGCTTATCATATGGATACTGTTTGGGGATTTATATAACTCGTTTATGAGCTAAGTCTTGTAATCTATTTGTAGTTATAAATTTAGAAAACTTAAGCTAATGAATCAAGATTGTCTTATTATTATAGTGCACACAATGGAAGAACTGAAGCTTACTGGAAACCATCTAAAAGGGTCACGGCCTCTTTTGACTTTCTTATCTAATTTTGATAAAGATGCCCACTGGAAACTTATAAAGGAGTTGATCTTACAGGTATTTTAGTTTCTCTCCTCGTTGAAGCAATCAATAGACTGGTTTTATCTGCCAATTCAGCTTTATGTAAGATGGGTGTCCTCATGGTATTTGTATATAGATCTTGATTTGTACTGATTTTTTTTCATTTTTCTTTTGGTTAGATATTTGGAACTCCGAAGGAGCACAGAAAGTCTAAGCCTTATCATGATCATGTTTTTACTTTTTCCATTGTTGATGATCACATATGGTTCAGGAATTACCAGGTTGGTTCTAGTCCATCTATTGAACTTTGTCCATGTTTTATATTCTAACTTTCTGGTTTAAAACATAGTGTTAACTGTAGGGACAAAGTTTTTGAAGTTAAAAAAGTTGGTGATTTTAATTCTCTAAAGCTTTGAGAGCTAGATCAAATAAAAGCTCGATATATTCTTTCAGTTATCTGTTTTTTTAATTCCTGAATAGTGTTGTGTCCTTATTTTGTTGATGAATTGTTTCTCATAGTATTGCCATCCTCTCTGCTTCTGCTTCACAGATAACAGTTCCTCATAATGAATCGGATAAGGTGGCTTGTGGAGGTCTGGATAAACTGACCCTTGTGGAGGTTTGCTGCATTCTGCCTTTGAGTAATATTCATGGTGTCAAGTTCTCGTTTTCGTAGCTGAATTTTGGAATCTGTTTCCATACAGGTTGGTCCAAGATTTTGTTTGAATCCAATCAAGATATTTGGAGGCAGCTTCGGGGGCCCAACACTTTATGACAATCCATTCTATGTATCGCCAAATCAGGTAAGTGGAAGTTAATATCTTTCTTCATTTTGGGGGGCAAAAGTCTGTTAGGTTCTACATAGTAGGATTGTACTCTCAAAACAGTCTGGGATTCTTTTGAATAGAGGACGATGCCCTTGTGTATGTTGGCTGTCCTTGTATATGTTAGTGTATGTAGACAGTATTTACTGTGAGGTTCTTGTGAAACCATCTTGGTGTCTCATCCTCACTACATGTGACTACGATGTACCTTTCCTAGTAATCCAAATTTTTGCACGTAGTAATACAGTAATACAATATGCTCATTTTGATACTGGCAGATCCGCGCATTGGAGAAGAAGCAGAAGGCTGGAAAGTATGCCAAGAAAGTCAAAGCTAAGACGAGGAGAATGATGCATGAGCTTTCCAACACATTGGAACCTGATGAATTTGCTGATATGTGGAAGAAATGATGTTTACATGATTCTTAATATTCTAGTGAAACACGAACAGAATACAATTAAACCGCCTTGTATCCAGCGTAAAATGGAAGAAATTTTGTCAGTTGCCCGTGCCTTTCTAGACCCATTCCATTCTCCGCCACCCCCCTACACTTTTAGCCAAATTGATATTTGTTGTGGCATTATCTTAATTTTAAATCTTGTTCCTTTCTAAATTGTTATTGGTCTGTTGAATAGGATGGAAGGTTATTTTACTTTGAAAAAGGCAAAGGGTAAGGTCATTCTTTTCAAAGTTTTGAACGAGTATTCAAATCGTTAATTTGGTCACTGGATTTTCTTAACGGAAACTAATGACGGAATCTGCTTAAAAAGGAGGAAATAAATAACTTCATTCCACAGTTCTTCCCCACTTCACGAGTGTTAAACGTTCAACACTTGAACAAAGAAGATTCCGAAAATTAATATTATATACATGTGCAAGTAAGACTGAATGATATCTTCTTCGCCCTTGAACCAAGGAAAAAGAACAATTGATTCTGAAAACTGGTAATATGTACAACAACTGATTATCCTTATTCCTGTCCAGCAAAAATGCAAAAAGAAACAAAGAGGAGAAAGCCATTGGTTTCGCTTGGGATTCAGAGTTGCGATACACAATTAGGCAAATGACAGCAACATGAGTTAACTTTGTGTTTTGAGTTTGAGCAAGAACAAATTAATGGGAATCCCAATGAGTCCAATTGGTTTCACTTCCTACACGTGGAATGCTATTGATCCTTGTGTATACATCAACTTTGAAATTGGCTCCACACACAACACCTTCGCTATCTACCCTTGGCATTGCCCTTACCTTATTCATTGGATGCTCAAAGCTCATCAGTCCTCCTTCGCTGTGAAATATGAATCCTGCAGTGCAATGGAAGAAAGCTTATCATTTTCTCGACTTCATTTGTATATAATCTGCAATCAGAATACACAAGACTAAAATATCTATTGCTTATAGAATATTACCTGCTGGGAATGGAGCAAATGACTTTGCACAGCCCTCTTCTATGACCTCTAAATCATCAGATATCACCACTGAACCATCGGCTGCTATTCCCCAGTATAGCTTAACTCCACCATCTGAACCCTGCAAGCAAATTCACAATCGCACTTTGATTATCACTTGTTCTATTACAATAACATTTTTAACTGCATGCACAAGAAAAACATCATCTACTTTGTTTCCCAGATAATTGTTACATACCAGTGCAGCAAAGACAGTGCCAGCCTTGCTATCATAGACAACAAAAGCAAAGCTTCCATCAAGACCCTTGACAACTTGATCAGCTGGGTATGGACCTCTGTCTCGGAGCGTACGATATGCTTCAATTACAAACATGGCCTCATTCGTTCCCTTTGTCAAACCATATTGTCTATTCAGTGAGCACAGATTGTTCAAAGTCCCCGTGAATAAACAGTATACGTCATCAAACCCACAAAACAACCTGCAAATTTCAAACATAAGCCAGAAATAGTCAATATTCATTTCATTTCATTTCCAAGCTAAAACTTAAAGACGTTACAGGTGTTCTCTCTAACCTCTGGTGAGTAGAGTAAGGGCGATCAGGACGAACATAAGCAAGAACAGCTGCATGGCCAAAGTCGACAGAGGAAGTGTTGTCATGATGGTGAGAAAGGAATTCATTGAGAGTTTCTTCGGGGAGTTTAGGCCTCTTGGAAGCCTTCTGAGAAGAAGGACTGTTAAGCTCCTCAGGTGGATGAGCAAACGCCTTGTGGAAAATCGCCAACATATTCTCTCTACTAAATTACAACGGCAGTCAACAAAACGAAATCCTTTTTGTGAACGAGTAACAATGGAATATCGGAATGGCAAGGGTCTTGCACTATTTATAGGCTCAGCATATGACCAGTAAAAGTAGACGAAAACATAATTTTGTTTGTTTCCCAAGGTGGCAAACTTATCTTACTGTGAGCGTGGTGATTGGATAAGATTCTCGTTTCTGTGGTATTCTTATCGGTGTTTGATTTTTTTATTTCGGTTACCAGGACTTTGAATAGGCTGTCGTTGTCATCACTGTCCCATGCTGGTGGATAATTCAAGTTTGTCTTGCAGTCGTATGTCAATTTTCTTTCCCACAAGGGACTGCAGTCAAATCTGGACAAATGTTACTTAAAGTTCAAAAACTGAACGAATGATTACATTATAAATCTAGTGCAAGATTAACATCCATACTTATCCAAAGCGGGAGTGGGTGGCTGAATGTGACAGACAACTAAACAATAAGAAAATCCGAAACAGCAGCTACGCAGCCAGTGTTTTTTTATTAATTCTGTGGGCGGATAGATGGATGGATTGCCATACTGTTGCTGTTGTATTTGCATATGATTGCTTCTCCTTGACGCTGGCTTTGTCTTATCTATTCACATCCCATGGCTGACACAGCAATGAAAAGCAGTGCCTTTGTTTGGAGCTGACAAGTTTCCAGTCCAAGAAAAGCCGCAGTGGGCTGAGCTAACAGATTTATAAATAAATAATAGCCTGTTTTTATTTGGGCTTTTACAAATTTATCCAAGCCCATAAATTTAACAAGACTGAAAAATTTTAAATTTCAATTCAGAATTCCGACACTAAAGAAGCAGAAGCCGTACAATGAAAGCAGCTCCTCCTTTCATCCCCATGGGATTTTTAACCCAAGAGCAGACTACCGCAGACTGTGTGGCTGAGACTTAATTCGAATGTGAAACGTAGGATCCATGGCAGCTCACACATGGCTATTTTATCCACCCGAATCCGATCATGTTGGGCTGTGTCAGCTTCCTTCCTAATTTTGGACTCTGCCGATACTTCTCTATGATTTTATTCATTCGTTTCTTCTTAATTAATTATTGATCAAAATAACAGCAAATTAATTCCGGGAGAAAAATATTTAAAAATTATTTAACGAAAATCTTATTAAAGTTACAACTTTGGATTCTGAGATTGATTAGCGGTAATGGAGAGTGACTGATCACCTAGCTAGCTTTATGGAATTCTTAATGCGAGAAATTTCCAGATTTCCTCTGTGTGTGTGTGTGTGTGTTTTTAGGTCAGATGACAACGACCCATTATAAATTGACAGTAGAGATGTTTGCATCAGTTTACTTGATTATAATGGAGATTGAGACAAAAAAGTTGCAGTAACTTTCAATGTTTCCTGCCTTCGTATTATATTTCTTTTTCTTGAAATGATAGGACAAATTTTCTAGGATCCATACCTCCATCCTCTATCATTTTCTCAGTTACCAAACAGAAAGAGAGACTGAGGCTGGAAAAGGGAATGGGTCTGAAGATCTTTCAAGTATGGACGACTACAATTGCCCTTATTATGTATGGGAATGGGGTCACATTTCGTACTCCCTCGTCTCTTTGTTATCAACTACTGATTTACAATACAAAATCTTTCAGACTGGCTTCATCTTCATGGCTTCACCAAGACAATAATTTCAACAATGCAAGATGATTGATTGACTGCCTAGACCATTTTTTTTCATAACGGGTTAAGTTGTTAACCCATGTTTTAGGGTTTGTTTAAATATCACGATTGGTGCTAATGATGTATGGGGAAAAAAAAACCCAGCAAGCAAGAGCATAAAGAGAACAAATGGGAAATAGAAAATCCCACTTGAGGCTTGTAATCTATTAGAAGAATCTGTTAATTAGCATATCCATTATCGTTATGACACTGTGGAGTTATGGTAGGCCAACTTTTGATTTATTACACCTTAATTTGGATAAGAATTGGTTCCATGTAATTATTCAAAATACATTCTTTGGGTCACGATAGATCCAAGAAGTGCTTGCGTGTGTTTTCTCCTAACAAAAGTCATTACAGATCACAAATGGCTGTGATTTGATAATAATATAGGTCATCTAGAACCGCTGAATTATATGATAATAAATCAGCAAAAGCCCTTTTACTAATCGTCGTTTGTTGCATTCTCGAAGTGGGGTTTTTATAATTAATAAAGCACTTTTACCGTATATGACAAAAGCACTTTTGGACTGTGAAAAACCACAGCTTAGAATAATTTTTCTCTAAACTAAAACCAACAGAAACACATGGACGACGCGGTTTTAGTACCCACCTTATGGCTCTTCTTACTCCCATAAATGCCGCATTCTTCCCCCACAATTTCACCACTGCTTGCTCTCCCCCTCGTCCTCTTCCTACTCCCCCACCGGCAGCCCACCGCTTGGAAAATTTGCATAACTACAGCACTAGCTCTTCCAAAACTAAATACCCTTTTTACTGTTCTCTTCAAAACACTCAAAAACTGTTCGTCATTCCTTGCATGGCAGTTAGCTTACTGGCACATGAGGTATCCGACCTCTGTCTTGGCAAGCCGGCGCTAAGAGCTCTTTCGATCTCTGCCACCGTTGCTGATGCTCTTTCCGTGCTGAAAAATTCTGACGAAAACTTCATCAGTGTCTGGGATTGTCATCACAAAGTGGCAATTAACGCATTTGATGGAAAAAATGATGTGTGCGAGTGTAAATGCGTTGGCAAAGTTTGTATGGTGGATGTGATTCGCTATCTTTGTAAGGATGAGAATTTGTTGTCTCCTGCTGATGCTTTGAAGGCACCTGTCTCTGTGCTTTTGCCGAAGGCTTCTGGTCTTGTTATGCTTGTTGAATCATCCTGCAGGTACAGATAAGAATCACCGTTTTCAATGTTTGTTGCTGCATGAGACTTTTCTTTTAGATTTTCAGTTTAATTTTAGTTTTGAGAGTTTCCATCTTACTGAAACACATGGTTTTCTGTTGAATCGTCAGTAAATTCCATTTTAAATACGGGGAAGAAAGATTTTGAGCTCTCATTGTGCTAAATGATTTTCCCCTGTTTTCGTCACTATTTAGTTATAAAACCATTCACTTATATATATATATATATATATAGAAATTGATGTTACAAAATTAGTTCAAAGTAAGTTAATAAATTGGTGATGCAGTTTCTTTTAGTGTTTGTCCCAGTAATTAATTTCAATGTCTGTTTCTGCCTTTTTCAGTTTACTGGAAGCAATTGATCTCATGCTTGAAGGTGCTCAGAACCTTGTTGTACCAATCAGGAATAGAATTAGCACCAGAAGAAAACAGTCCCAGAAACTCTCTCCGAGCAGTCCTACTAGCCACAACGGCCGTGAATTCTGCTGGCTAACTCAAGAAGACGTAATCCGATTCATTCTGAGTTCCATTGGCCTATTCTCTCCAATCCCTGCGCGCTCCATCGACAATCTAGGCATTATCAGTACTGAGATCACTGCTGTGTACTATCACTCCCCTGCCACATTGGCCCTTGAAGCTATTTCTCGCTCACTCATTGATCAAACTTCCGTGGCTGTAGTCGACAGTGATGGGATTCTAATTGGCGAGATCTCACCCTTAACTCTTGGCTGCTGTGATGAGACAGTCGCTTCAGCCATAACAACTCTGTCCGCAGGGGACCTCATGGCTTACATTGACGGTGGAGGACCCCCGGAAGACCTTGTAAGGGTTGTGAAAGAAAGGCTGAAGGAGAAAGGCCTAGAAGGAATGCTAGAACATTTTGATGTTTCATCAAATTTGTTGTCATACTCGTCGACTTCTTCATCGGAAGAGGAATCAATAGCAACTCCAAAGTTAACAAGATCAGGAAAACATAGCAGATCAATGAGCTATTCTGCAAGAATGGCGAGGACAGCAGAAGCAATAGTTTGTCACAAAACGAGTTCACTAGTAGCAGCGATGATTCAGGCAATTGCACATAGGGTGAGTTATGTTTGGGTTGTGGAAGATGACTGTAGCTTGGTTGGGATTGTAACATTTTGGCACATGCTAAAAGTTTTCAGGGAACATTTAGAGACCATGGCCTGAGGATGAGGAGCTTTTTAGTGAAGTTTTAGCTTATCATCTGATGGGTGCGGATGTTGACATGGTTTGTGATGAAGATGGCAAGAGAAGAAAATAAATTATATTAAGGAAGTTGTGTGAATATCAGACTCCTTTTTGTTTTTAATCGTTTGGGTCGAGGAGATTTAGTCTCTTTTGATATGTATAATAATGTACTGTTGTTGTTGATGATTTATACGTGCATTTGTGTTGTATTTTGTGTTGTTCATCCTGTTAACTGAGCTGTAGTAAAGCAGGCAAAATCAGAATTAGATACTTTTACTCCATGTGTCCATGATTCACATTAGGATCTTATCATGTGCTCAGCCGCAGCAGGAGGTCACAGGGTTCATCTACAAAAGAACAAAAATATAATCTTGAAGCGTGGGGTGAATCAGCATCACATGTGAGCATATGTAAAAGACCTATATAACCTCAGGTTTTCTTTTTTCAAGAATTTCCACCGAGTAGTTCAAATCTTCATGGTGACAGCTCATGGTTGCGGGATTAAATTGTATAAATCAGTTCTAGTAATTGTGTTTTACTTCAGCCAAGAGCTTCTGCGGTGAAAATGACAAAGT
This sequence comes from Xylocarpus granatum, assembly GCA_019650275.1. Classification (NCBI taxonomy): domain Eukaryota; kingdom Viridiplantae; phylum Streptophyta; class Magnoliopsida; order Sapindales; family Meliaceae; genus Xylocarpus; species Xylocarpus granatum. Next base: position 156,852 of record BNST01000866.1, on the reverse strand, counting down.
AGGCATGTCATAAATTCGTATAGCATGCAGATTTATCTCTCTGATGGGGAATGGCATTCCTTGCTGTGCCACCAGAATATAACATGACTTTGCCAAAAGTTCCAAATCCAACATCCTGGAATCTACCATTGTGCACAAGTAATGAAAATGAAAAGTATTTCCTGGTATTGCTTTCAGCAGGAGCATCTGGATGTACTTTTTAGTCAGAAAACACCAAAAACACTTTTGTAGTGATGTCTCAACAAAGTGAATGCTTTTGACTATTCAGTAACATTTTCAACAAACATCAAAAACACTTTCAAACTCAATCAACCAATTGATTTATTACTATTTTTTTGGCTAAGTTAGAACTGGTTACCAGTTTCCAGACCTGTAAATGGAAAGTTAATTGTATATTATAGCTTTATGAAAAGCAACAATTAATCCTGGAATCAGATTAGTCCTTGGTGGTTGGGTGGTCCTAAAAGTAGTGGAAGGTAGACAATAACATCAGTTTAAGTCGGGTGTGGATATGATATGGAGCTGGTTTTCTGTTCTGAAAAAAGTACTTCTATTCTTTGTCCATGAAGATACTTCCAAGTCGAGGATCTCTGTTTCCTTGCAGCAGATGCTACGACTTTCAAACACTGAGTTATCTTAACAAGTATATAACATGAAGATGCTCACAACTTGTGAACATAATCTTGCACTACAGACTGGGCTACAACAGAATGGCCTAACTTAATTTTATTTGTGTTATATAGTCCAGTCAAGTTTCCAGATGTTTTCTAATAATATTTCATTTTATGGTCCGTTAACAAAAAAAAACTAAAAGGTTCTGTATTATCACTTTCGTATACATTTCCTAAATCAAATATCAAATGGATACTGAAGGTTGCAGCCAGCCAGTAGGCAGACTCTCTCTACTTGCAAGTGAAAAGCCAAAAGAATTCAAAACGTAAAAGTGGAATTATTTTATTTACCAGGTTTTTTAAGACTTGGAGGATCACCCAAAACCTAATGCTGGGTAAAACAAAATGGAAAAGTTTAGCATTCCAGCTGCATCCATCCAAACTACTATGAGATAATGGGAAAACCAACAAAATGGTCTTTTTTTTTCCATATCCTAATACAGATCATATCATATCAAAACAACTTCTTCCACACAGAATATTCTTTGTTTCAATGGAATAACCAAGCAGATATTTTCACTGTCAGCAATTTTTTTAGCTCACGTGACTGCTAAGGGTCATTTCCTGATTCTGTATTTTTCGGAATTTGGAATGAAAGAGTGTCATTATACCAGCTGGTAATGACAGGATATTTTCCGAAAAATGTTTTCAAGTTTTGAAAAAGATGTGTTAATTGAAATCCCTACTTGGTTATTCTTTCATTACAAAAATACTTCGACTAATTAGACAGAAGAAAAGATAAGATCCAATAATGTTAGCTGATAATACAAGAGTATGTAGTTGGAGAAGTATTCGCAATGCTTTTTGAAAAAGCACCTACCGGCAATCTCTGAAATACGTTTTACAGCACCTCCTTCGTTATCATCACTTGGTAGGTCAAATACTAAATGAGAGCTCTGAATTGATGCTTGAAATTCACACCAAGTGAAACTAACCAAAATATAAAATTAAAAGGTTGGAGATCACAAATCACAAATTCACATGACAGACCTTCAAAAGTAAAGGGATAGCGTGCTTGATTGAATCCATGGGAGATATGATTTCCTCTGACTGTAAAAGTGACCTCACAACCCACTGATATAGTGCACAAGTAGATTTTTCCGAGAAGCTAATTGGTAGCTAGGAAACATAACAAGTACTTCCCTCGCAACTACACCAAAAGGAAAATAGTAAATGCAAAAGAGAAAACTGCTATCTTTATATAGAAACCATTGAAAAGGTTATATGCTCTCTTGAATGTAGTATATTTGTTGTTTTATCTCAAGATAGTAGTGAAAAGAAAAATAGGAAGAACTATAATCATAAGCAGGCATTCAAAACTTGGTTGTCAAATTAAGCCTAACCTTCTTTTAAGTAAATATGGAACCACCCATATAGATCCTTGTTCCTTCTCTCCTTTTCTTTCTGGCTAAAAGAAGTACATGCAGCTACTTAGAAATATAGAACTGAAAAAGCAATTTTAGTACTGACGATGAGGAATGAGTACTGTAAGGAAAGCAGGAGAAAGAAATATAAAATCAATGGCAATTGATGACTATATAATGTTTTTCACAACAAAATAATAAAAAGGAAGAACAAAAGAAACTATCACATGCTAAATTTTTTTTTCCCTTAATACAACAGTGATTTACCATGAATTTGTTGTCACAACTTTATGAGATTTTACAATAACACTAACGGGAAAAACTCTACCCACATTCAGCAACAAAACAATACCATAAATCTAACCTCCACTAAGTTGACTATAGTATCTTGTTATACTTCACCCACTCTGTGAAACAAGATTGGTGGCTTCTTCCATTTCTTGAATAAAAATTTCAGTTGGTTCAAGACATCCTCTCAATGTCTCATGCCCAAGTTGTGCTCGTTCATTATCTCCAAAACCAAATAATCGTCCCCGGTCAGTGACTGCAACAGTGTGGTACAGACCAGTACTAATTTGTGAAACATGATGAGCTCTTAAGCTATCAAGGATTCTAGGCCTCATCACTTTATCAGACACTCCCCTGTCTGGAAAACCAAGGCTTCCGAACCCCATCCATCCAAAGCCATAAACAGAACCAGCATCAACCAGAACAAATGTTTTCCTCTTTCTAGCACAGACCTAAAAACGTAAAATAGCATGGTCAGTAATGAGCAGTCACAACCCTGTGCATTGGCAGAAGGAAGATTAGCCTTACTCCAACAAGAGGATTGAGCATGCCAAAGCAGTGCATGATTTTTTTTTGTTTGTTTCCAGCTAGTAAAATAAAATTATTTAATTATCTAACTTTATTTACAAATAATGGGGGCGACAATATGGAAAATATGACCAAACCAAATTTCAGTTCACCCAAATGTATCACCTTAGCAGCATTGATTGATTTGCTCCTAACTTTACCAAGCAGCAATAATATACAGATTCAAGTGATGTATCAAACAGACCTTTATTGTAGTAATTACTGACAATCCTTGTCCAAAAATTCTGAAACCAGTTGACAAAATGAAATTAAGCCAAATGTCTATTATTAATGAGACACTGATATTATGGACACATGAACCAAAAAGGGTTCTACATTGTCATGAAACCTGTAACCTTAGTCTCAAGTTTTCAACCGGGAACTTCTCTGACCATGCTTAAATGCCACATCAATGTGAAAAGAGTGTTCTACAGATGTTATGAAATTTAGAATTGAATGGATTATTTAGGTTTTATGGCAGTTGTCTTAAGTATAGAATGGACCTAGTCGCTATACTATACATTCTAATAAAAAACGGAAAGGTAAACTAAGATGTTATAATCCACAAGGAATTCGTGAGCACATATTTGTAACTTGGATCAGATGAGTGGTGTACAGATGGCTCACTTTGCCAACAAAGTGGAAGCACCTCAGGTGGACCAAGGCAAAAGAACAGGGAGGAGAAGGCTCATCTGATTTTTAATAAATGAGAAGCATTAAATTTATTCAATACACTGCTTCAACAAGAATAATGAAAGGTAGCATAGACCAAACCTGCACTGCAAGGTGGCTCTTGAGGCTGCTCAAGGGTTCTGGAAGAGTCTTGTCAATCTCATCGCCATGGCCTAATGCACCACAGTAACCTTTGCCCCAGGTGTATACCTAGAGCCACCAGAGAAAAAAAAATTATAAAAGATTCCCAAAAGCAAGCACTCAAAGGAGAGAAGGATATAAAAGGTTTAAAAGAAAAAGAAAAATATTAGAGTAGAGCCTAACAAATCCACTTGAATCAAGTGCCACCGCATGCTCATCACCGGCAGAGACACGAACCACATGAATGCCCTTCCTCCCAAATGTCTGTATGGCACGTGGCTGCAACTCATCATGCTGCTCCCCATGTCCAAGACAGAAATTAGAACCATAACCAAAAGAGTAAACAGCCCCATTGCCAGTTACAGCTAAGACATAACTTGGACCGGCAGCAATCTGAACTACAGAGCCAATTTCCTCAAGCAGTGCAATGCTTTTTGGTGTTGGCCTATCTAGAGTATCATTGTGACCTAGCTGCCCATGAGTGTTGGTCCCACACGTATAGACATGACCTTGTATTGTGAGGAAAACAGTGAAATTGAGCCCAGCAGCAACCTGAAATAACTTCTTGCTTTTTAATCCTTACTGAAACTATTGTTAGGAAAAATAATAATACTAGAAGATGGGAAACAACAAATCTACCAAAATCACTAATAAACAACTGTAATCATACTAGTTAGGAGATTACTCATCCAGATTGAGAGGATAGCCAAATCCCACTCCATCAACATACAAACACAATCACACATAGTAGTTGCAAGACACACACACACCCCCACACACATAGAGGCCTAAAATCCACTCTAGGATCATGATAAAATTTGTTGGCCCCACTTTTAAACATGTATTCAACACATAAAAAAAGGATGCAGCATCGGAAAATAATCACTCAGGTCTTAAAACACCAAATAAGGTTCAATGTTGCACAGAAAAATTTGGCTTTTGAAGCCTCAAGTTGCATGGTACTAAAAATCTTACGAGAAGTTCAAAACTAAAGGACTAGTTCTCTGTAGCACAAGCAGCAATGTGGGTTGCATTTGTTAAATATAACAGACAATCACTACAACAGGAGTGTTAGGACAGCATTTGTATAAACCATGGCCATCAATTAAGGACATCATGCAGTCATTGCATTTGAACATACAGACTTGTGCCTACACCTAAAGTCAACTTGTAGATGATTCTCAATTTCCATAACACAATAAAACTCTTCATTCGTCTTAACAGACATATAATTCTCAATACAACAGTAGTTATGTGACCTTTACCTGCTTGCAAGGAACTCCCTTCAGTGCTTCAACAATCCTGGGCCTAAATATGGGCCGGCTTGTATCTCTGTGACCACAGCAAAATGATGAATTATCTCCACATGTGAAAACCTGTATCAGTAGTAGGAAATCACATGATAAGGAGTGAGGTATGTATTAGACTGAAACTTTATCATGCTATAGGAAGAGTGCACAGCAAATTTTAAACAACACTAGCAAAAGAACTCAGCTTTATGATGATCACAAGAAATAATAAATTTAACTATTTCTTTACAATTTACAACATGTGACTGCCTAAAATCAATATATCCTCTGCATGTTAGACAGCATAGCTGATGAATGAGTAACAAACCTGTCCAGACTGCAAAACAAAAGCAGCATGATTCTGGGAGGCTGAGACTTGAACCACGTTTGCAGTAGATGGAAAATTAATCCGGGTAAATGACACACATTGTGTTGTTTCAGGACCATGACCAAGAACACCACACAAACTAGAGCCACAAGAGTAAACTGATGAATTGCTGATAAGCAATGTGTGATACCTTCCAGTTGTAATCTGCATCTGCTGACAAAAATTAACAATTAACAACATCATGACTCTTCTGCAAGTATACAGAGAGAGAAAAAAGAGTAGGGTTGAATTACAAGCAAGGAAAGATCAACATTAGAAAATTAAACATTCTAATGGCATGGATCATAGATGTTTTAATATATATGCATACAAGTTATATTTTCAAGTAAACAAGATCAGATATTATTCCTCCGGTAGATAAACCAGTATTACTTTTGCAAATTTTGTTATGTTCTCATTAGATAACATCCTCAGCACTAGGACATTATTATCCAAATTATTTTAGGTCCTTTGTTTTCATGAAATTTCATTTTTCCTGTTCTTTGTTATAATGAGAAAGCAGATTACAAGGTTTGTAATCAATATACAATCACGTATAATAAATTCAAAGAAAGAAATAAGCAGAATGACATAGTAAAAGTGGGAGGAAGTTTGGACCAATCATCAATAACAGAGTCAAAAGAGATTGTGACACAACAAAATTAATGCTTTCCTCCTTATCACTCCTGAGCTTGCATATCAACTACAATTCCAATCCTAATCGTTATCTGAACATATATGCAATATGTTGGAAAAGCAAATTAGTAGAGCATATTTTGAACCCCACCTTCCAAATAAGCCTATAATCCTCCTAGTTAAAACTAAAAAGTAAAAGCAAATATATCAAAGAAACAGTACATTGCCTGCTGAGGTTTCAACCGTGTCAGATGAATGCTCCACAGATTGCAAGAACCTCAAAACACGCTTCCAGTTTCCATTGCACCGATTCAAGAGCTCTTTCTGCACATTCTCAATCATCCCCGCATATATGCTATGTGATACACAAAGCTGTGATGCTGCAAATTCAACTAATGACCGAAATTTATTGGGGTACAACCCATGACTTTCCCCAAATGTCTTAGAAGTTAACTCTAAATACACAAGATCAACTGCAGTAAGCCGGCCTGATGTCAAAATCTCAAAAATCAAATGCGAGGGCAATTCATCTATTGAAACCAACCTATATCGATCAGCCATTTGTCAAAAATTCCCACTCTGTGAAGTCCAAACGGAAACCCAGAAGTTGTTATCCTTCCAATTTCCAGTTTTTTGACACAGTTCACTGAAATGAGCTCAAATTTTCCCTCGTTAAACTCAAATCCTAATTTTGAAGCCAATCAACTTTATTCCAAAAATAAATAAATTTGTGGCTAAAGAAGGAAAAATTCGGACACAACTAAAAGTCAGGATATCAAATTTTTAGGCGAAATCGAAGGCAATTAACGCAACATATAAAGAAAAGATCAGAGGGAAGATAAATATATGAAATTGAGCTCAGCAAAGGGGGCCTAGCTCCGAAATTCACAGGCGATTGACACACTGATCGGGAATAACAAAACATCAGAAGAGACTAATCACGCTTCACAATCCACGTCTGGAATAAATTACCGAAAATTCGAAGAATTTTAGACCCCCTCACCTGCAAATTAAGCACAAATCAATCAAACAACTACAAGCAAGCACAGATTTATCACTCAAATGCAGCTGTTTTTAAAATCAAGAAAGTCAAAATTAAAGGCAAATTCAGTGAATTCTACGAAAGGCAGCTTGCGCAGAGAATGAAAGGCAATCAAATGACAGTAAATTATGTTAGTTTTATCATAAATGCTGAAACTTTACCGATAAAAAGCAACACTTGTTCACTTTTCGGTGCCGATCTCTACTTTGACTTCTTGCTTCCACCAGAAAAATCTCAAATGAAGGATAAACGTTGCGAACTGAATTCAAAAAGTTAGGGTTTTTGGTGCGTTTATACGACGATGCATAGCTGTCGTTTGGTTGGGCACAGAAAAAGGAATCTGTGTGGATTTTCGCCAGTCCAGTAGAGAAAAGTTCTCCTGACGTGTTCAGTGGATTCGACTCGTCGTTTATTGGTTTCTTCACTACTGGTTTTGTCAGAGTATGTGGTCGTACCACGTGGATGGTCACGAAGGGAAAGTTACGTCACATAGTACTGTTTCAACAACTCAAGTAGGAATGAGAGTAACTGCGCGAGTAAAGAAAATTGTGTATGCGCGCTATGGAAAAGACACGTGTCAAAGTAACTGAACCATTAAATTTTGGCTAGTGTGCTCGGCGCGTGTAACTAATGATGGTGCGTTGCCGTTTCGCTTGTATCATCCGGTAGACAAGGCAAAGGCGTGGACTTGGTGTTTGTCTACTCATTAGTCATTTCCTTAGCGGCTAATTTAAGCGCTTTTATTTCTTCATTTTTAGTATTTTCCATTTTAAATAAAATAACTTCTCTTATTTATTATTTTTTAAAATAATTTAAGAAGTCCACTATAAAAGGGAACCTGGTCCTCTTCAATTGGGCTTTGTTGGGCTGGGAAAGGATGTGTGCCCGGATCGGCCCATCCATCTCAAAATTCAAAACGGAGAAACGCCGGCATGGCTGCGGAATCGGACCGGCTCTCCCGCTATAGAAATTCCGCATCGTAGGGTAAATTGCCGAGAATTTACCAGCGAGCATTAAAGAAGAGAGAAATAGTGTTGATGCAAGAAATGGAACTACAAAAAAGATACTAGGATCATTGATTAATGATTCTCTGTCGTATGTTGCGTCTAGCTCGCTCAGTCTCTCAACCAAGGGCTCTAAGGTCAGAGATTCAACATCTGCAAGCTCTTTTTTTCTTTCAATGGCAGTTTTAAGAAAACAATAGCAATTCTTTATGGCATATTTTTGATTTGTATCAAATCTGATGAGCAAAGTAACGAAGTACGCACGTCAGGGATGCGGTTTTTCGTTTTGCGGGGCAATTTCGTCCGTTCGGATAAATTTTGTGGATAAAATTATAAAGGTTATAGGAATTTTGACATTTGGCCTAAAAGTGGCTATTTTGTTAAAATCAAAAACATAAATAAATAAATAACAACCAAACAACCGAATGAACATCCCAACTACTGTCTTCTACTCACCTGGCAAAAAGACCCGTCATGACTCAGTTTCACTCTCTAGTCTGTACCCATACGAAGAATCGCTTCCATGTTCCTCGTGCTCATAAATATTTTAGGGATTTTTAGCTTCACGTAATACTCTGTCGTTTTCGTGTTTACACTTTTTATGAACCAACCATAGCTACTGACTGATTTACTCTTTGCTAATTGCGTAAAAAATTTTACTTTTCTTAAATGGGTAGAACGCGTGTTTTGTGGTTTATGGTTTTTTTTTGATGCCTTGGAAGAATGGTTCAGTATTGGAGTTCTCGTACATACATAACATGAATACGTGCTGCTTATATGTCTTCTTGGCTGCCAAAGTGCACTGCGCTGCAATTTCTTGAAAAGGGAAAAAGTTAATTAAAGTAAATTGAATTTGGAGTTAAAGCTGTGTTGTGATTATTCGTCGCTGCATTTGTGCCCTTTTCCATGCTTATTCATTGGATATATATGTGTATGTATTTATGTATGTATAGGTGACGGAGGCAAATACAATGCAGCATGGTCATCGGAAAGCTGAAGAAGAATTTGTTTTGCTTGATTTTGATGTTTTATCTGGGAGATTTGACATTCCACCAAATGTGACATATGTTCTTTCTGCAAGTTGTAAATCTAAAGAGTACACTTCTTTAAATTTTCTGCTCAATACTTATCTTTAACTTCTTGAACTTCTTAAGAGTTTGACACCCTCTTTATAAGCATTAATCATTAATAATTTGTGGTGTATCTTCAAGTTCATTGTGCCACTATGTCTTGAAATTTGAGATGGGCTAAATAGACTGTAATAGTAGACATTTACCCTTTGGATTGCGATTTGGTTGTTTGAGGCATTATTTTGTTCTGATGATAGTTTTTAGTGTGGTCACGAAGTTGGTAGCCTTTTCTTCTTGCTAATCTTGCCCGCTCATTTGCATTGTTTACTTTAAAATAGAGGATGATGACTTCTTAGTTCGTCTCTGAGTGCAACCTGATATGTCTTCCTTTGATTTTTCTGCTGCCAGTCATACACTAAATTATTCTGCTCTCTTTATCTTTGACCATCTTATTGTTACTGTTTACTCTTGCGTTGCAGGGTCTGGTCACTTTGAACCCAGTATTGATTATTGATGACAAAATAAAGCTGGTGAGTTGATGGCTTTCTGAGTCCTATGTTCTAACTGTTATTATCTCTCCGTGCTGAAACCAAAGAGGTCCTTAATAATATTTTATTTTATTGAATAAAGTAAAATTTCTTGATTTATGTATGGTGATACTGGATTATCTATGCTTTGTGAAATGATTTATCTTCTTGATTTTATTCAGACTTATCAAATTGCTGCCCTTTGGCTTTTGGATGACTATGGCAAGAATTGTTTAACTTTTGGTTTATGAATTTATGTTCTTCTGATTAACACTGTTTGCAGATTGGATAATATGAAGAAACAATTGGAACATGCTTTGTTTTCTCGAGGATGGTGAGACATGTTATTTCTGTTTTCTTCTATACAATGAAGTATTTAAACTTTTTCTTCGCATTGACACATCAAGAATCTAATTTGAAGAGGTGTTAGTACCCTTTTCTGACACCATGATATGCTTAGATTCTTAAAGATCTTGGTTGGGATGCCAACGCAGTGGAGGGATTTTGGGTTTTGTTAACTCTCAGTTGTTCATTGAGCAACCAAAACACGCACAAAATTATGCTGTTACACGAGGAAATGCGCACCATGTCAAATAATTGTGGTTTTGATTAACTGCCAGAAGACTTGTTACAACAAACGCATTACACATCAGATGCCATTTGCATTTTTGTCCCATCTTTTTTATTTTGGTTGAAAATTTTCTCATTTGCAATTTTATTTTTAGCATTTTTTTTGTGTGATGTGAGATCTTCATATAATTTCTGTTAACTTTCTTGGTTTGTTAGATGCATGCATTGGTTGGGTACTTGATAGACTGAAAATGAGGAACCAAAATTGAATCCCATTTATCTGGTAAATTTTACCAGCTTTTGTACCTGCTTATGCTAGAAGTGCATTATCTGATTAATTATATATAGACAGACTTTCTCAGTCAACAAGCCAGTATTATTTTCTGGGTTCATTGACTCCCATCCATTTTTTCTGTTTCAAATTAAAGCGATGGATTCATAAACATCTGTATCAAATTAACACTTGCATTATTATATGTAGCTCTTCAAAAGCTATTTTATAAATATTCACTTGTATTGTGCATTCATAAATATTCATTGTAGCGTTCTAGGTGCTGGCTGTTACTTTAGTTGTGCTAATACGAGATTGTCTTTGCAGAAGCTGCCCCTGTGGCTCATGAAGAGACAGGAGCATCAGAATTAAACCTTTTCTCAGGCAAATGCATAATAGATTCGAATCAAGCTCTAAGAAAGCCAGTGAAACCAGATGCCACCTTCATAAAATTCTGAAGTTCAGAGTTTTACTCAATGATGATGTTCAAGATGCAACCACGGAACCAAGTAATTCAAATTAACTGAAATTTGATGCACAACCTTTTGTACATCGAAGAAACAATCGTAGAAAAAATCTATCTATAATATCTATCTATTCTCAAGTTGTGGAGATGGTTTTTTATATGTAAATTCAGAGAAAATAAGAGGATTGTAATGGATAGTTGATTGACGATACAGTCAAAATGTTGTCATGGATTAAATCTAAACTCTCTACTTTAATTTCAAAATAAATTTTCAATCAATATTTGGTATTTCTTTTTCCATTTCTTCCCTAGAATAGAAAATTGAATGAAATAGTGAACAGAGAAGAAAACAACAGTGAGAGATTTGTCGGAAAGATAAAGAAAGTATATAGCCTCTGAATTGTGAAATTTGTTTAACTCCTACTTTTGCCACCTTCATTTCAGTGCATAATATGAACTTGTAGTTACAACACAACACATTATATTTCTGTTGCTTGTTATATCATATGCAGAACGTGAATACATGTTCTCAACTACTCCAAGCAGAACTTGAATACATGTTCTCAACTACCAGGAGATCTGATATTCCGTGATCTTTTTTAATCAAAATAGTATTTGGCTTGGTTTTTTACTTTATTTAATAGATAAACCTAACAAGAGTTAAAATTTTAGTTGAAGAAATACAACATTTTTACCCATTGAATGCATGTTTTATACCAATCATACCATAATTACGAAGTCTTACACCAATACACTTTTTTTTTATTGTTAATTAAAATGTTTTTTTTTATGAGATATTGGAGGTAAACTATAAATATTAGTTTTTAATGTTTATCGCATCCTTTTGCTTTGTCTTGTTAGGATGAATACAAATTAATTAAATAGTTTTTCAATTATGCTAATTTTTTAAAATTACAAATGATAATAAATTGTATAAAATTTAAAAAATTGGAATAGAAAATTCTGATTCTAGCTGTTATAAATCATCTATATGACTGTGAGAGTTAAGAAGTGAGATGAAATTCTTGATGTTGTGTGTTGTTTGATAACAGTTGAAAACAAGATTATAAAACATGAAATAAAAATTCTATTAAGAGAAAAAATAATGATATATAATTTAAAAAATTCTGTTAATCTGTTTTTTAATCGTGTGTACTAGTATATAGAATTTGGAACAAATTGATATTCTAAAATAAAATCAATAATAATAAATTATGGTTAATAAAATGAAATTATATCCATAAAGAAAATGTGATTATTCATTATTAACTTAATCCTTGATAAATCTAAAACATTATAAAAAAAAATTAAAAATGTTTGATCATACATACAAAGATTTTGAGTATAAATAATGTAAGTAAATTAGATAAAACAAAATTTTCAAAATTAAATGTCAAATTAGCATTAAGCATTGACAGTTTTTATGCCAGAATTAATATAGTGTTAAAGCACTTAATATCAAGTTTTAGTTAAAACGTGAGTAAATCTCACTAAAAATTAATGTTATTAAATATCTTTTAACTTTATTTTAATAATTAAGTGAAAACACTTCCCTGTAAATGAATACCAAACGGGCCAGTACCTTACAATTTTCCCATATTTCAATTCATAAGAATGATATCATTTAAAATAAAATATTTTTTGGAACAATTACTTGGCAATGGTGTTACTCAGTATGTAAACTTAATTGGGATGAACAATTTAACAGAAAAAAAAATGGATTACTATTGATATTAACCACTATCCTAGCCAAAGCATGAAAATGCAAACAATATAAACCTCTCAAGTGTAGCATTATGATGTAAATGCATGGACAAACTAATCCTCGAATAAGCAAGCTAAACCAAATCAAAACCTCGCCCTTCGGAAGTAGAAGACAAATGAAACAAAATGCAGAATACGGAAATAAAGAGTACCACAAGGAGTATATTTCCATTGAAATTTGAAAACCAGAAAGATGAGACTTCATTTTCGTAGGCTTACAGACATTATAAACTTTTACACTCAAGTAGTTCAAGCATGAGATGCTTCAAATCAACCTTTCAAACATGAAAACACAAGAATGAAGAAGTGACCATATGTTGACTCGAACAATTGATAGAGAGGGATGTGGAGATGGCAACAAACTAGCTCTCGGGAATTTTGTCCTTCAAATATTTCAGAACTGCTTTTGTTCCTCTATCTAAGATTGTCCTTCGGATGCTGCAAGAAACATTTTAAAACATAAATATAATGATAAACTGTGAATCCATATACAGCTCCCATTAAAGTTACATATATTTAATCTTTTTGAATTTAGGAATCATGTTATTTCAACTACTGTGATTGCGAAGTATTTGAACTTATATTTTGCTAATTCTTAATTAATTTTATCAGGCTACATTTTTTTATTTCAGTCTCCTCAGCCTTACAATCGTTCTGAACTGCAAAGTTCTTTTAGGCATTGTGCATGTTTCTACACGTGTTGAGCGAAATTTATACCAATTAAGGGGGCAATACATCCCGTGGGAACCAAATAAGTCTACCATCATCTTTATTGACAGTGGTTTAACCACCCTCTCCTAACAGTATTTTAAAAGTTCACTTTCTCATGGGAGGGAAAATGGTCCAACCAAGAATTACACCGAATCAAAATTTCACTCAGCATAATCAAATTGTGCACATCATGTCTGATGAAATTTTGCTCTTTAGCAAAGATCAAATGAATGATTTCCATTCCATGAAAACAAAATGGAATGATTTCAATTCCATGAAAACAAAATGAAATGTTTTCAAAGAGATCGAAGACAATGGACCATACCTTCTCAACGGATTTCCATCGAGTCTTAAAGCCTGTAGGTTGGGTTCAAGCAAGCCCTGATGAAAAGAAATTTTTATCTTAGGATAATCCATCACAACGCATGTTTTAACAATATGTTGCAGAGGTTGTTAATGAACAAATTTTGCATTTTTAAATGGTTATTTAATGAACAACATTATTGAACATATTCCTTCCTTTTCTTGTTTTGCACTTTTATGCGTGTGTATTTGTGTCCAAGTAATCAAACACTGACCAGCTCTGCGGGAAGTGCAGAAATGTTATTGTCACACAGATCAAGCTCAGTGAGAGAACTAAGGTTTTTGAACCCCTGCATGAAAAAATTAAGAAAAAATTGTCAAGGATCTAATGGCAATCAGGGAACCAAAAGGAGCAGGTAAAAGAAAAACTTCACTGGATATCGTTAACATGTCCGGGTTATACACTGCTTGACAGGTTCATCTATAGTTGCATTGCCTAAAATAACTTTACCATTGTAGCAAACCACAGAATAGCATTTCAATGTGAGGAATTTACATAATGCAGATGAGAACTTAAATTCACTATCCGGTACATTATGTAAGCCAAGGTCCACTACAACTAAAACAATCAATACAATTCTAGTATAATATTTGACTTGGCTGAACCAAAGAAAAGCACTCTAGTCTCACTGGTAAAGTAATAGCAAAAACAGAAATGTAATAGATAAGTCCTCTGTCAAGTTTTCTTACATCTATATTTAAGCCAGCAAATAAATTATTGACTTTTTCAACAAGCTCTAGATTAAGTGGTTACCAGACAGTTTTCTAACAAAAAAGTATGTACCACAGGAATTGACTGAAGAGAATTTTGACTCAAGTCCAGGATCTGCAGTTGCTGTAAACTCAAAATATCTGACGGTACTTCGTGAAGCTGCAGTCGTCTGTAAAGTCAATGCAGAATATAAATACCACAGAAAACAAAGGAAGCACCAATTTGTACAAATACTGCAGGGACAAAGCATATGGCAATCGTGTGTGCATTCTAAAATTTGCTGACCTTAGGTAAAGCTCCTGCAAATGGGGCAAGCTGGAAAATGCTGGATTATCTGGTAATGAGGCTATATTATAACTTAGATCCAATATCTGGAGCATACGAACAGCTTTGAATCCATCTGATGGAATCTAGAGATCAAATAGATGAGAGGGTAATCAGACCACTGATATGAATAGACACAATAACAATAAAATACAAGCATATGTTAAAAGTATCAGTCTTATTGTGGAGTTCTGCCTGCATTTGAAAATTCAGTGCCTAATCTAGACAAATCTTGCCAAAATGAAAGAGTAAAAGAAAGAAAAATACAATGTGTAAATGACTGCCATGGTTTTAAGATTCTGTCATCAATCTCATGAAAATTGAAAATTACAAATCCTTCAAGTTTTTTCAGAACATTTTACTCTTCCAATGCACAAACCCCCCTCTAGATTGCTAATATATATAAGGACCAGATGTCAATTACAGATGGTAGAATGATATTGTCTATTATGGTAGAGAAAATGAATATATTTTTGTCTGTTTACTTTACCTGTCTTAGTGGATTGTTGTCCAGCTTCAAACACAAAAGGCTAGAAAGTGACTTCAAAACTGCACCTGGCCAATCTTCAATCTTGTTCCTGGCTAAAATCAAAGTCTGCAGAACCAGGAGTGCTATAAATCAATAAAAAAGCTTAAGGTCACAGATCATTATCAACTTAGTGGATCAATGAGCAGCGAAGCTCTTTCTCTGTAAACATCAAATATACAAAGTTTCCACATTGTATTATACCCCAAAACCCTATTGTGCATACTAATTAATAAAAATATCAGAAAAGCAGTCAAATCAGGTCCACATAGTTTAAGACTGAGAGGCTGAAGTTCAATAAAGAGATAGACATGCCTTTGAGAGTTAACTTGTGACTACAATAATAATAAGAAGACAGGTAACCACCAACACCATAATAAAATTCCCTACAGTGCCCAAAAGACACTACAAGATATGAGAAATTTACCTGGAGGGAGACACATGAAGAAAGTTCAAGAGGCAGCTCTTGGATGGAGTTCCTAGAAAGATCAAGTTTTGTGATTTCCCCCACTTCCCATACTTCTGATGGGACAGCATTCAGATTCAATCCTTCCAGAGAAAGTTCCTGAATGTACAATGCTATTTTTTGTCAAATACTTCAATTTACAGAAATAAATTAATTGGAAGATGAACTCTGAGCTTTCTGCCCTAATGACAGTATATTAGAAAGGAGGAAGGAGCAGGATTCATATAGTCAACAAAACACTCAAATGCAGACTAATCCAACTTCAGAAGCCCCAGTTTGCCATATCTCACAAACAGATATAAAACAATCCCTTCAGTTTAGACATACAAGAGTATGCTTACCCATCCAGTGGAATCATGATGTGTCTTTTTATATATATGGACATAGTCCATTAGATAAGTGTGCGTACACCCACTGTATCAAAGAATCTCTGCCAAATCTAACACAATTAACATTTATTTCTCAATTACTAGTTGAGACACAGCTCATCCTCTACACATCCTTGTTTTAATTGCACCACTTTATACACATCATATGTCTAGCTGCCAACAATTTGAACTCTATCATAAAATATCTGCAGTGCATCCCAATGTTGATGCAAAATATCTGGTAGAACTCTCGAAACAATCTCTGCCATGAAAAGCAGGCATTATCTTTAAGTTCTGTCATCTTGAACAATTTAGTCACATTTACAAAATAAACATTGCCCAGAACTTTTGTGCCTCAGTAGAAACACCATTAGGTTCCACACCTGTGGTTTGTGTGTTTGTTCACCTTACACTGTGAATACTCCCCAAAAAATGATTCTTTGCTCTTACTATATTGCATGATAAAACTGTCTATCAGAAGAAAAGTATCCACCAAACTTTCCCAGGAAAAGTCATACAAAGAAGGGGACCAGACTGGGGGAGGAGGAGAGGAAGTCCAGCTACAAACTAACTAGCTCATATTCGAAAGGGAAGACCTTTATTGCATGATAAAACTGTCTATCAGAAGAAAAGTATCCACCAAACTTTCCCAGGAAAAGTCAAATGAATGTATTTAGGCGACCCCATTAATTGGCCTACATGGTCAGGAATAAAAACCAATATGCAATTTAATTTCAGGCACTTGCCCAAACCCAAGAAAAACAATCTTGCTAAGTTAAAATTATGAGTAATACCTTTGAGGTGATAGATAATCGAGTCGCCATGGCAATTACATCCTCTTTAGCTGTACTAGCTCCAGAATCTAAATGAAAAGCTTGAGGTTTTCAACTTGAACCAAATAATTTGCTTACAGTAAACCAGGATAAATTTGGATGAAAATCCGTGTTTCTTGACAGCAGCCAACATACCTTCACCTTCCGAAAGTCTACTTCGAAAATACTTCAGTAAAGCAGCTGTGGGTCCATTAACCAATGAGCTGAGGATAAATGAATTGATTGGGTAAATAGGCAACTAACAGAAGCATGGAACATGCCAAAAAAGATAAACACAACAGTTCACACCTTCGCAGGGTTCGCAAAGGATTGCCAGCAAGCAACAGTTTTCGCAATGTAGTCATCTTTCCTACACAATAAATGATAATTAACCATCCATTGCATATTTATCTCATTTGATACTAAATACTCTACAGTCACTGCACTTTTTATCTGCCTAAATTAAGAAAAAGAAGATGAAAAATAATGGATAAAGAGAAAGATGTGATTAAGGGTTTGTTGCTCAGTTGAACTTCAAAGAAGATTAGACTAAACAATTGGCCAATGTCTACATCCTCAACATGAAAATCAAAATAAAAGTATAGAAAACATAAAGAGAGAGAAATTGTATTTCTGTAAGTAGAAAACTTAACTGGGATAAAAACTTTAAAATGTATGAAATGAAAGGCCATAAAGAGGTCTTCACCATTTGGTAGCAATGTCAATATCATTGCTACTACCATTATAAAACCTTTGCTGTTTAAAAGTTACAATTACTTGAGAGAAAAGGCAGACAGATTTTGCAATATGAAAATACCGCCCAAATATAAAGATATGAAATCCATAAACCCCATAATTCTACAAGTAGTATAGAAAATTAGGAATTACATTTCTTACAATAGATTCTCTGATACAAATATAAATTGTGTAAATTGCTTTCTAACAGATGCATAGAATTACCAGATATAAGTTAGAACCCAACATATTGTTTGCTAACCTTACCAATCTCAGGGGGCAATCCAGTCAATGAGTTATTAGAAAGATCCAGGACAGAAAGATGTAATTGACATGCCTCTACACAGTATTCCTTCAACTGCATGAAAATGAAGCAATCAGCAAACATCTTGCAGCTTTAAATCCCAGCAACCTCAATTTTTCTATGATGAAAAAATAAAATAAAATCATTTGCAGAAAAAAAAATGCAAGCTAAATGCATAGATAACACAATCACATATGCCACTTCTTTTTATGCAAAACAAGTTTTATCAGTGGTTATCAATTTTTATAAAGAACGGTGAATTGGCTGGACACTTCTAAGAAAAAACCTGCATATATCTAACTAAATACAACATTAAGAACACAAAAAGTTCAGATGCTCAAAATCATTGGTTAATAATATATATATGTATATATATGAAATTCTATAAAACAGATAAGATTTCAAAATAGAATTTGGCCCGCCATTTAATCTTTTATTTTATATTTTTTTACTTCTTTACTCTCCAATATAACTTTGTATTGTTGCCCATTTGTCTCAACAAATAAATACAAGAGGGATCTGTTCTTCCCAAACACTGTCATGACACTTATATTAAAGTAAAATTTATAAAAAAATAGCTACCTGGTTTGAGTGAAGATCAAATGTTCCCAATTTAGAAAGCATCCCTATCTCCACTGGTAATGTAGTCAGTGCATTATTCCTAAAAATTTGAGTTCACAATTGACAGATGAATGTCAAATGTAAAAGTATGCGAGAGACTTAACATTCTCAAATATCTAAACAGTATAACAATGGTTGAGAATATAACCCCATATAAAATTCCACAAGGGAACAGCAACCAGATATTGAAGGTGGGATTGAAGTTATTCCTGCATAAGTTATACATAGAAAACTTATCGGGCGAGTTCAGGGAAATATGTTGATCATACCCAAATATGAATATTTAGCAGGACAATTCCTAGTTTGATTTACTCACTGTTCTGATGAAGGTCAAGACGAATGAGACGTGAAAGCCTTCCAATTGTATCCGGAATACCATTCAACAAATTTTTTGCTGCACAGATCACAACCATTTCAAAGTTTTACTTGTGTAAATATCAGAACTAGATATCTTTGGATCATAATAAAAGCAGCCTTGCAACAGATAATTACATGCATTGAGTTCTGTAAGCATGGTCCATGATGCTATCGAATTGTTGGATAAAACTGTTAGCTTGTTCCCCTGGCAAAAGAACTAACATTTACTAACTATTTTTTCATGGTTATTATAAAGATAAATTAGGCATTTTAAGACCCAAGAACATCGGTAATTATTGTGTGGCAATAAAGTAAGGAACAGATATGTACAGTAAATCTCATTAATACCTCCACATCCACTTTTGTCATTTTCAAACAGTTTGCTAGATCTTCTGGTAACCTGGTTATATGATTGTTTGAAGCCTGAAAAAATTGACACAGCACATAAACCTTTGTTTTTAATTCCTTATGCACAACAATATGCTGCTGTGCGTTAAGACAAAAAGCCTCTGATACATGGCCATGATAAAGCATTACCTTGAAATCTGATAAATTTAAACATCTGCCAAGGCAGCTTGGGAGTTCTTGAAGCCGATTGCTTGAACAATCAAACCTAGATGTTCACATAAAACTGAACCAGTCAAACTACAAAGGTGCTATGGAGTGCCCATGAACAATCAATTCCCTAGAGTTTAGAACCAATGATCAAGTAGAAAAATATTTCTTAGGTCCTGCTTAATACAGAGACACATGAGCAAGAGCAAACAGATGCACATCACACCAGATTAACAGAGTGATAATGATGTGGCATCAATGAGGACAGATGTGTATATATATAAGAAAAGAAAGAAAGAAAATTCTACTTGACAAGGGAAGTTGCTGATCCAATCTCGTCACGTATTTTTCCTATTGAATTAAAGGACACGTCTAATGATTTCAGCAAGTTAAGCCTGTCCAATACGCAGAAAAGAAAAATCAAACAATAAACATCCAGCAAACTCTGTAAAGAGCATTAAAATAAGCACAGCATTTTCAAAGAAGCAAATGAATAGAGTTTCAAGACAACTCACTCTCCTATTGCAGCTGGAAGTTCAGTAAGTTTATTGTGGCTAATATTTAATACTGTAAGTAGAGGTAAATTTCTCAGGTCCTCTTTCAAAGTTTCTATCTGATTGTGAGCCAAAATTAGCTTTTGCAGATCCACAGCCTACAAACAACCAATCAAAAACAGGAATATCATAGAACACTCCAAGGAACAAGAAAATGAAAAGAGAAAATTCAATAAAAATCAAATACCTCCCACCACTTTTCGCCCTCTCCAGCTGCATCCGCACTCTGGTAGACCTCATTGGGAACATCCCTAAAATATGAAACTCAAATTACACAAGCAAAAACAATCCACTATGTTTATGTTACAAACAATAACTGCATCCAGTTTTCAGAAATAACACGTTTCGTGGCTCGTTAATGAAAAGCAATAGGGCCTAAAAAAAAAGTTAAGGACGCTACTCATTTATATAATATTAAGGGTAAGATCATATCGATCATTGAAGAGATTCATACAGTTGTTTTTTTTATTAAGGTATGTCATTCATTTTCCTTCATTTGCTTAGAAACTTAAGATCAACAGAAACATAGTTTGGCTGAAAATTATGTTCAATGATTAAAACGACAGCAGCATTTATGAAAAATGGAAGGTACTTGCCTGAGAGAACGATTTGATAGGTTGAGAGAACCGGACGTTCTTGCAGCTTTCAGTAGACGATCCATGCTCTGAATTTGTGTTCGTTGTTATGTTTCTCGGACACGTAATTCGCTTCTGTTTGATTGAGTTTCAGATCGGCGAAGAATGAGCCGTGGTACTGATACAGAAAGAGATGAGCTGTCCCGTCACTTACGCTTTCCGACTGCTCAACTCCTCCATTCTCTTTTCCTGAGACTACAAATTATGATGCTAGTGCTGCTTCACTATTGTGAAAATGCTATTTTAAATGTTTCAGTTATGATATGTAATCGATTCGTGAGAGGGGTGTAGTCAGAATTTTGACGGGTGTTTTCAGCATGACTTTCAAGAAAAAGGAGGCCCACGACACAAGGAGGCACAATCTGGGCCAACATACAACCTACCCAAACTCACAGCAGTCACTCACATACAAATGGCAATCAAGAATTCAGCGTTATCACTCTTCAAAAACCCTAGATTTGTAGGGTATTGGCGAACAAAAAATGGCCAAGACGAAAGAGAAGAAAGTGAACGTATCGGGCAAGCCAAAACACTCGCTGGATGCGAACAGGACGGATGGAAAAACGGGTAGTCGAAGTGCGTCGACGGTGCGCCGCCTCAAGATGTACAATACGAGGCCGAAACGCGACCGTAAAGGCAAAATTTTGCAGCACGACTTTCAGTCCAAGGAGCTGCCCAGCACTCGCATCCAACCGGACCGCCGTTGGTTTGGTAAGCTCAATTTCACATATATTTTCCAGTTTACTTGAGTGGACTATAAAGTGTGTTCGGGAGTCTTTGGTAGAAGTTACTTTTTAGTAAGACCACATTTTAGAAAATCACTTTTAATTGTTTCGTGAGTCGAAAAGATTTTTTTTGAAGAAGCACCAATCATGTGCTTGTCCAAAAAGCACTCCAATGGCTATTTGAAAATGTACTTAGCAATGTCAAAAGCTCGCCAGAACTTGCTAATTTTTATTCTGCAGAAATATAATTGCATATGTTCTGTCTGGATTTCGTGACTGTGTAGGAAATACACGAGTTGTAAATCAGAAGCAGCTTGAATTCTTTCGTGAAGAGCTCCAAAGCCATATGTCAAGTAGCTACAATGTCATCTTGAGAGAGAAAAAATTGCCCTTTTCTCTCCTAAATGATCATCAGAAGGTATGAACTAATATCATAAAGTTTGTTGAGCTGTGTGAGGTGTGCTGAGGCTAGTATATTTGATCTTCGTATCATCTGAATATGCATTATCAGTAAAGTATAAGCATGTGTTTTATGAGCTTTTTCCTTGAATCTAACCATACATATAGTAGAAATTTATGGGATGCACAAGAGCATTTGAGTTTATGCCAATAAACACTCATGCTCAGATGATAAAACCCCTAATTTTAAGTTGGTTATTATGGAATTTGTAATGCTACCATTCCCTAGTTGTATTCTTTCAAATACATTTTTTCACCATATAGGGTTTGATATGGAAAAATGTGCATGTTTTCTTTTTGATAGGAAATGAATAACAAAAAAAACTTGCATTTATTATGTTTTCAATGTATACATGCAGCAAGCTAGGGTTCATCTTCTTGATACTGAACCTTTTCAAGATGCCTTTGGACCTAAGGGAAAGAGGAAGCGGCCCAAGCTATTGGCTACAGATTACGAGTCTTTACTTAAGAGAGCTGATGGTTCTCAAGGTAAATGGTGTGTCATCATTATCATTATTGGGTTGGTAGAATCACACATCAATTTTTATGCATGTGTACTTCTGTGAGTGTGAGAGCTTGCTTGTGTAAATTTGATGCACATAGAATGAATCCAAACTAGAGGTGCAAGTACCATGTTTCCCCTTGTTTAAATGGTGATTGTGCTTTTCATTTTCTTGATTTCAAACTTTAAGTGATTACCTACTATATGAATTTTGTTCTTTTAACTTTGTAGATGCCTTTGAGCAGAAGCATGGTGCTAGTACATCTGCAGAAGGAGGTGTGGCAGATGGATTTAGGGATTTGGTCCGGCATACAATGTTTGAGAAGGGTCAAAGTAAACGTATATGGGGTGAACTCTACAAAGTGATAGACTCATCAGATGTTGTTGTCCAGGTACATGTTTCTTCCTTTTCTTACGCAAACTGAAATTAAAGTGTTCTTTTTGATTTTTCTGAATATTCAGTGAATAATCATTAAAATGGTTGTCAGCTACAAATTATAACTATAATTTGATGTCAATTTTCACCCATAAGATATATTTTATTGTTTCATGGAATAAAATAGTAGATATCTGTCAAGATGATGTTTAAGATTACTGGATGAGGAACCAGCTTTTTTGGTTTGTGATATGTTTTATCATTATCATATCCTAGCTAGCCACGATTGATCATACACTTGCCTCGTAGGGCACTCTTAAACATTTCATTTGTTTCATTTGTTTTTATTATCCTCTCCTCTGCAGGTGTTGGATGCTAGGGATCCTCAAGGCACAAGATGTTATCATTTGGAGAGGCATCTGAAAGAGCATTGCAAGCACAAACACATGATTTTTCTTTTAAACAAGGTCAGATGCAATTTCGTGAAAAACTTGAGATATAATCAATGAATTATTTTTCCCTTGGCTTTGTCTAAAACTTCTTCTTTTCAGTGTGATCTTGTTCCTGCTTGGGCTACAAAAGGTTGGCTTAGAGTATTGTCCAAGGAATATCCAAGTTTAGCATTCCATGCAAGCATTAACAAGTCTTTTGGGAAGGTAACTTAAACATTGTCGTTTAATTTAGATGGACAGAAGCACACACTCTGTATGGTTATATGGATGATGGAGATGCCTTTCCACCTCTTTGAATTCCATGATTCCTGTTGTACCAAGCATGTTCTAGTTTAACAATCTATCAATGGCATGTCTTCTCCTTCTCTCTTATTTTATGTTTGTTAGAGAAACTATGTCCATTTTTCCTATCTCATGTCCAGGTTTGAGAAAAGGGTCAAAAAAATATGAATAAAGCTCACATCAATGTACCCGGAAGTTTTCAAAGTGGATTGCAGAATGATTACAATTTGTGCAGGGTGTTGCTGCAGTGATGTTTATTTGTATCTTGTATTTTTTTTGAATTTTTTTTATTATTTTGTTCTATGTAGGGCTCTCTTCTTTCGGTGTTAAGACAATTTGCCCGCTTAAAGAGTGACAAGCAAGCAATATCTGTTGGTTTTGTTGGGTACCCCAATGTTGGAAAGTCATCAGTTATCAACACACTGCGTACGAAGAATGTAACTTTTCTCTTCTCCTTTCCAGCTTCTATTATTGTAGTACATGTACTGCTGTTAGCTGCATTTTCCTATTCTGGTGAATGATGATTAATCTGTACTAATAAATTTGGTATTCAGAGGAAGCAAATGAAGTAATTGCTTAATCCTTAGAAAACTTAAATGTCAATTTTTAGAGCCATTTAAGTAAATTGCTTAGAAATTTGAAAATTCATTCAAGTCATCAAGTGGGAAACTTGTAACCTGTGCTTATTGCATGTTCAAAAGTGAAATTTTAGTTACAATTTGTTTTGAAAAATTAATAGAGAATTTTGCATAGTATATTGTGCACTTTATGAGCCAGGTGACCTTTACTAGGATGTTCAGCTGTATGGATGTGATTAGTGTTTACCATTATGTTCAAGTGACAGGTTTTGTGAGTCCATTCAATTGATATGTATTTTTTTAATTTCACAAGGTCTGCAAGGTTGCTCCTATACCAGGGGAGACAAAGGTGTGGCAGTATATAACACTTACCAAGAGGATCTTCTTGATTGACTGTCCTGGAGTTGTTTACCAGAACAAGGACACTGAAACAGATATCGTACTGAAGGGGGTGGTGTGTTTTCTCTGTTTTAACCTATATGTTGTTCAGGATAAATATTATCTACGTGGCTATTTATTATCTTCTTTCTTCTGCATGCTACCTAGAGATTTGCAAAAGTTAAATGATCTTAACTGGTTATTGGTACCGGATGAGTATTGTTAATTATTTGCTTACTTTATTCAAGTATTTCAGGTTGCCGTATGTGATTGTATTTGCTTTGCTAGCATATGTAATACACAATGACCATTTCATATTGTTGAATGATTTTTGGCCCTTTGCAGGTTCGTGTCACAAACTTGGAGGATGCTGCCGAACACATAGGGGAAGTTCTAAAACGTGTTAAGAAGGAGCATCTTAAAAGAGCGTATAAGATAAAAGATTGGTGAGCCACTTTCAGTCCATAATTGGCATTTGTTAGTATTTACGTCGCATTTTACATTGAACTTCTGGAGCATTATGGCTTCTTGTAGCTTGTTTTCTTTTAAACTTTTGATGCACAGCTGTGACCAAAGATCCTCATGTTCACAACTTCCACTTGATGATTGTAAAAGTCTTATCTTTGGTGTTATGTCTCAAAACTGATCTGGTTCATTCTCTCTGCTTTATTCTTTTCAGTAATTTTTTGTAATTCTAAGGTAGAAATTGATGGTCTGGTAACACCCTATTAATAATTTAGGCTAATGCAAGGATCTTTGTATTTTCATTTAAGCATAAATGCGGTTACTAATTTCAATCAACTTTAATCTGAAAGAGTTGCAACTAAAAATTGATACCTCATTTTGCCTTTGCTTCTGTTGACAGGGTTGACGAACATGACTTTCTAATCCAGCTGTGCAAATCCACAGGCAAACTTTTGAAGGTGTGTTTCTACTTTTTGATTCTTGATCTCAGCATCTATGATTTATAAAATCTGTTAGTTCAGTTAAATTCTTGTGAAATGTGAATACTGCTGCTACTGCAATCCTTTTGAACACAAATGATTAGGGGAAATGAAACTTGTTGCAGTGTGTGGAATAGGATCAAACCAAAGTCAATCTGTTTCACTTTCCTCATGAAATTTTGGGAAAAGGAATACATTTCTTGAGTTTATATTTTCTATGGATTGTATCCAGGGCGGTGAACCTGATTATATGACAGCCGCAAAGATGATCCTACATGACTGGCAGAGAGGTAAGATTCCCTTCTTTGTACCTCCTCCACGACAGGAAGATGACTCCTCAGAGGAACCCACTGTATGTGGTATAAATGAGGAGGCAGTTGGAGATAACAGTCAGGCATCCGCTGCCCTCAAAGTTATTGCTGGTGTCATGTCTGCCCAGCAGCAAAGAAGTGTCCGTGTTCAAAGAGATCTCTTCAGCGAGAATGATTTGAATGATGAAACCACAGATCAGCCTCCGGCCAACACCGATGGTGAGGCATCTGAGCAGCCATCTGACTCTGATGTAGAACCAGAATCAGAGGAAGATCAGCCTGCAACAAGTCAGCCTTTGGACTCTGACATAGGATCAGAATCAGAGGAAGATCGGCTTGCAACAAGTGACTCTTAGGTTTTTGTACTAGAGGACAAGAAGAGACGGAAGTTTTGTATGCGGGCGTGTGTTTTCCCTCTATGGTAAAAAGAATCAGTTTTTTGAGGCTGGGCAATCCTTTTAGTTTGTGTTTTGTAGGTGAAGTTAAATTTGTTGCCAGGTTATTCCGGAGTTTGTTGTCCATTTTGTTTAGTAAACTAGTGTTTAAGCTCCATGCAATAAATCAATCAAATGAATTCGAACATTTCGGTGAATCGGTTGACATCGGATAAAAATTATCCTATAGATGCTCTGTGGAAATAACAAATATATTATGGATGGAGCATAAAATTCATATTGATTTGATGTAGTCCAATTTTGATAATAATTTTCCTACTAATGCTGCAAGGAACTTGGGTGGATTTCCGTGTAGAAAATACAACTAGAGCCGCGACCGACGTCTTTACAATTCCGTAGCTACCCACAAACGTAAAATCCAACCAGGTCCTACTTACTTTTATATACAAATTCATGTGCACGGGTCGTAAATTGAAGATAGAATTCAACGGGTACTAGGCACTTCAAGAGTGATGATCGCATGGCATGTGGTTGTTGAGATTAATAATTAACAGAATTCAACAGGTACTAGGCAATTCAAGAGGGATCACTGCACGGCATGGCATGTGACTGTTAAGATTAATAATTAACTCCAATGACAAAAACATTACATTACATGGTAACCAATGACTAACAAACAAACAAGCAATATGAAGCATGGTTTGTCATCAGTAAGTGATGTTTTAAGTGCTTTCTTTTCTTTGATTTTTCCACGTCACGTCAATCTCTCCTTGATGGACGCATAGAGAAATCCATCAATCATCCACGGTTCTGGCCTTTGATTCTGACAAAAAGCACTACCGACAACACCATAAAATGTAGTTTAACGATCCCAACCCTGGGGGCAGGGCAACGTCGTCCGACCCAACGCATGGCCATGTAAAGTGGCTTTGGTTTGCATGCTTGACGGCTGGCTCGCTATTCCCTTTGAAATTACAAGGATGGAAACATATCACGTGTAAATGATTTGCGTGGCTCTTCCACACATCGTTTTACTAATTCAATTTTAATAATCACTGCATCGATTGCGGCCTCTTGCTGCAATTGCCATGGCATGCGGAAGCACATACCTCGTCTACCTTTATTTTTATTATTAATCACTGATTTTTCTTCTTAAAATTGTAATTACTTGAATTAATATCTAAGAATATTTTGGAGGGATGGTTGTCTAATTGTCTTGCATTGTATCCTGGTAATCAACAAAACCGGTGATTATTTATTTATTTTTTAAAAAAAGTCGGGGAATAAAATAAATTAGAAACAGAATGGCAGTTCGTCGCGAACTTAAAACGACGCCGTAGCACAGCGGTCCTTATAAATTTTCCGAATTTATTTATTTTAATAAAAAAATGAACTTCTGTTTACGTTGCAAGCTGTGTATTGCATAGCACCGAGAGATCTCTCTGCAACTCTGCAGTGCATTACATGCATAAAATAAAATAAAACTACAAATTATTAAAGAAAAGTAAAGAAGAGAGAAGAAAACTTGAGTCTCAGATCGTTTTTGGTGAAAGGTTCATCGTTCTTTTCACCTTTTCAATTAAAGATATCTTATATACTTTTTTTTTCCTAAATTTAATGACCTTTCTTTCGTTTTTTGTATATTTTTTGAATTTTCTACGAGTACTTGTTACTAGAAAGACTGCAGTTTTCTCTCCTTTTTCGTGCACAAGAACATTTTTTTGAAACACCTTGGTACAGTTTGGTTGAGAATCTTTGAATCTACTTTCTCTCTTGTTCTCAGACCGAACTGATGTTAATGTAGATGCACACAAGATTTGGGTTATGCTCCGGAATTGCAGAACAGCTTTCCAAAGAGTTAGAAGCAGTTGAGCATATTAATGTTTGGAACCAGAGAGTGTTGAAAGCGTCAGTTAACTAGCACCCAGATCTAAGTTAATTATACTGTGAAATAGTCACTCCGCGTTTCCTCTCCAGTCAACGCGTCATCAGTTCTTTCGGTGCCGAACTTCCATCTTTTTCTGTGTAAAAAAGCTCTCCATCTGCATTGGAAACATTTCAGAATATATACATACATATATATATATATATATATATATATATTTTTTAGTTTTTAAGCAGACCCCTTTCACTTCTGCATTTTTTTTTGTGGGTAATGTAAAATATAAATGAGGAGTGCCTTTTTCGTTTTCACTGTAAAGTAGGATTAATTTTGGTGCGGTTGTGTTTTTTAATTTATTGAGAGGATGCATTTTTCTGGGTTTGTTCCAAGAGAGTGAATTTTTGGCGTTCAGATTTGGAGGGAGAGCTTATAATTTGTGAGTAGGATTATTTAGAATGGCAGAGGATACAAAAGAAATGACAGAGTATACCGGAGAGACGCGTTCATTGGCGTTAACGCCAACATGGTCTGTTGCTACGGTGTTGACAATCTTTGTGATTATTTCTTTGATCGTGGAACGGTCAATTCACCGCCTAAGCCATGTAAGTGGTAGTAGTATTAAGTACTTTTGGCTATATACACAAGTTAGTATATGTTTTATGTTCTTATTGTCTCGCTATAAAGAGTGTGAAGTGGGTTTGATTTGCTTTGTGGTTTACTCAAATGTGTAGGCCTGGAGTTGAGCGTGAAGTCTTAATTTATTATTTTATATTAAGATGAAGTGTTATTGAAATCTAAATGTCTGAAATTCAAAATAGTATGTGTAACACAAGTAGTATCCAGCTGCAACATTTAAATCCTGTTTTTCATTTTTTTCTGACTTTTGCTGTCCTAATTCTCGGTATAAGAAATTATTAAGAATGTGTTATGAGTGGTATGCTTCAACTTAGATTGGCTTGAATGATGCTTAAATGATGATCGATTATTCTCAGAACAGATATAAATAGTATATTTTGGGCTGTCTAATAATAATATCATACTGTTTCATAGTATATTTCAAGAGTTCAAGTTATGGTTATGGAGATTTGACTCTTTTAGTTGTTTTCAGTTGCATGTAGATTCTTCTGGTTAACGATTCCATTGAAGAATTTTTCTGCTCAGTGATTTTTTCCTCATCATGTCAGCCCAAATTTGATTTATTCAACTACAATATTGAAATGAGACTAAACTGGACGCATTTTGTGTCATTCTTTCATGAAATTGTTTTCTTCCCTTGTTGTAGTGGTTGCGGAAAAGTAATCGAAAACCTTTGCATGCAGCTGTGGAGAAAATGAAAGAAGGCATGTAGCATTAATTTCCGTTTGCAACTTCTTGAAATATGTCAACAAGTTTTTTCGCATGTGTTACATTTAAGCTTTCATCTTTTAAACTTGTCTTCAGAGATGATGCTGCTGGGATTTATTTCTCTTCTTTTAACGGCTACCTCGAGTACCATAGCCAATATTTGCATTCCATCAAAGTTCTATGATAGTGCTTTTACTCCTTGCACCAGATCTGAGATTGATGAAGAAATTGAAAATAGCTCTTCTGAGGGTCGTAAACTGTTGATGGGTTTTCTTTTTCCTCATCCCTTCAGGAGAATGTTGAATGAGTTGAATAAGAACACATGCAAAGAGGTGTGCGACTTATCCATAGAGATTGTTGTCCTAAATTTTAGCTTCAATCTTCTATTTTCCTCTATTATGGTCTTTGTGTAAGGAAACTGGAAAGAAAATATATTTGTAGAATTATTAGCTCTCTTTTTGGCCTTGGCGGTTTGTCATTCATGCGACCCATTAAGTATCAGGCCAGTAATGCGGGTGGAGGTGCATGGTGATGAAGTGGTGTCCATAAAATTTTGCTGATGGATTTGTTGTATGTTTTCCTTTAAGTAGTTTATATGTTTGTTTAACTGTTGACATGATTCTTTCTGCTGACATTTGGATCTATCTTGGTAATCGGAAAAAATTTTCTCTTTTTGTGCAGGATTACGAGCCATTTGTTTCATATGAAGGTCTTGAGCAGCTGCACCGCTTCATTTTTGTCATGGCAGTCACTCATGTATCTTACAGCTGCTTAACTATGCTGTTGGCGATTGTGAAGGTTAGGCATTATTATTGGAAACTAAGAAGTTTTTCTGGGTGCTCTGAATCAAAATTTATTTTGCAGGGTCCAGTGTTGTCAATTAAAATATTATGTTGCCTTTTGGAAAATCAAACTTAAGTAAATTTATTAGTAGCTTTCCTTTAGTGTAGTTAATTGTAACAAGGTTGAGAACTTATCATGCAAAGATGTGGTGCAAGAACCACTTGTACTTGTTTCTCCTCTTTCTCGCTAATTGTCCATGCTTTACTATTTGGCCAGATTCACTGTTGGAGAGAATGGGAGGATGAGGCTCATATGGACCATCATGATTCTTTAACTGGTGAGCTTGTAGACAATTATGTGTTGATGCTAGATTTATATAAGAGTCAAACACATTCTTTTCTTTATTTATTTTCTCGGTCAATTTAAGGCTTGTATTATTAGTAATGCAGTAGACCTTTGAATAAGTTAACTGGATTTTAAAGCAGGTGGTGGAAATATTACACTTAATTTACTTCATTATGTGGGAAGTGGACTGGTTATAGATAATCTTGGTCGAAATGAAAGGGTTTGAGGAAGTTGAGCGAAACTGTTATAAAAAGTGATGGTTGAAAGTTCATTGATATTAGATGAAGAGTTGTTTTCTTGTATAAAAAGAAGACTACTTAGGGGTCATAAAGAAGTACAATCAAAGGTAGAAAGGAAGTGAAACCTGGGCATTTCAGGCTGAGTCAGGTATGCAGTCATGTGGGAGAACAACAATAAAATCCATAGGCCTGGTTTTATCGTGCATTCATATTTTCAGATAATCAGCTTAGGAATTATGATTTGCGGATTGTACTACTAGACATAGTCTACAGTTTCAAATGAAGGCTTTCTGTATTTTATGTGGTAATTAAATATTGTGATCCGTAGACATTGTGGTTTATTTATGCCTTAAAGCTATATTTATTTTCAGATCAATTGATTTAGCTAGTTCTTTGTCACAAATGAGCGGCCAAATATTTTCTGTTACAGAAATCACAAGGGAACTGACAATGCGAAGGCAAACAACCTTTGTCAGATATCATACATCAAATCCCTTGGTCAAGAATAGTTTAGTTATCTGGGTGGTAGGTGCAGAATTTCTGTTCTTGCTTCATCTACATTGACTCATTTTTATTTCTATGTATTTTACTCATTATCTACCCTAATAGCTGCAAACTAAGCAGGCCATGCTTGACATTCCATTGTCATATATTTTTGTACTTGAAGCGGAACTTGCGGGAGTTTAATGGACTGCCAATGGGTATCTGTAAAATTGAGATATATTTTTGATCGTGAAGAAAAGAAATGAAATCTTCTACCAGGAAGCTGGAACACAAGGGTTAAGAATATGTTGGTTTTGGAATGAAAGAAATAATTCACTGCTGAATTTGTTTTTACAGTAATAATCAATTATTATCAGAAATCAAACGGCATTTTTATGTGGGTGTAGCAAGTATAATGCACTTTAATGTTTAGTTCTTACCCTTTGTAGTTGCAAGAGGATATATATACTTTTTGACAGCTGTGGTCAGACTTCTAACTAATTGCATTGGTATAATAAAATTTTATTGAGGTTGCTGGCTTTGTATACTTGCAGACCTGCTTCTTCCGCCAATTTGGACGTTCAGTGGTTCGTGCTGACTATCTTACGCTCCGCAAGGGGTTCATCATGGTATGTTTTCTTGCTTACCAAAACTTAAACACATAAATGTCTGTGGAGTCTGTTTAAAATAGCGGACATCAGCCCAAAGCTAAAGCTTGATATTTCTAAAACTAATGCATATTTACTCTTTTTTTTTACTTATTTGTGACAGAACCACAACCTGCCTCCAAAATATGATTTTCACAGCTATATGATCCGCTCTATGGAGGAAGAATTTCAAAGGATAGTTGGTGTAAGGTGAGGAACATACACATATAACATTCCTGATTATTTTATAATTAATGACCAGAATGCTGGATAATTTTCTACAATTTTGATGTGGTTCCTCTTGTCTCTTCTGCTGGTCGATTTAGAGACAATTATCAAATGCCTTGAGTTTAGTGATGTAGAAACAGTAATGAAGGGATTACAGCATGCTTTAGCTGGATATTGTCACTGATTTGCTTAACTGAGTTCCTCTCTGAAGTTGGCCTATTGTAATCCCCAGTTGTTTAACCTTTTGCAGTGGCCCCCTCTGGGGATTTGTGGTTGCTTTCATGCTGTTTAACGTGAAAGGTATGTCATTATCAATTGATAATAAGTCTGTGAGGTAATTTTTGTTCTTAAGTTTGCTTGGTTTAATTGTAGAATATTCATTATATGCACTCATTGTAATTTTGTTTCTTTCTTTTTCCTCAGTCTCAATTTTTTGCTTTCCAAAGGTCTAACTATATTTGCTAGTTTCAATAATAAATAGCTATACAAATTGCAGTTCCCTCTTGTTGTCTATCCCTTTGATTGAGTATGTATGATCCTATTTTATTGGCCTTCCAAAACTGAACTCGTGATTATTTGTTTTTTTCTGCAATAATATAGGGTCTAACCTCTATTTCTGGATTGCCATTATTCCTATCACTGTAAGTATTTCCATTTCCTTCTTTCTTTTTTCATTGTTTTGTTTGATTATTTCAAACTTACAGTTCAAGTTTTGGCAGTTTTGCCAATGTGTCAACAGATTATATATTGCATTTCTCATTATTAAGCAAGTTTCACTTTAGCTAGGATGGCTTGGAAAAGACATTCACCTTGCTGAAAATAGATGGCCTCATGATTTCTCATGCTTTGTTGTTTTCATTTGTTATGTATATCTGCAGCTTGTTCTCCTTGTGGGCGCAAAGCTACAACACGTGATTGCCACTTTGGCATTGGAGAATGCTGGCATAACTGGATACTTTGCAGGAGCAAAGCTGAAACCACGAGACGAACTTTTCTGGTTCAAGAAGCCAGAACTATTGTTGTACTTGATTCACTTTATTCTGTTCCAGGTTGTCCATGTATTTTATGATAAGTCGGTATACGTTATTTTTTTCTTTAAAAGGTTGTTCATTTGTCTGAGCATGATGAAACTAACAAGCATTTTTTTATCTTTCTTTGATTTTCTTCGCAGAATGCATTTGAACTGGCTTCATTTTTCTGGTTCTGGGTACTTCCTCTTGCACGACTTGATATGTGTTCATTTAGACTGCTGAAGACAGCCTTAGATACTCCTCTTTCATAAACCTCAAATTGTCTTTAAAAGTATTTTCCATCATTTGTTGGAAGAAGATAATTGGTCTAATATTTTGTCCCTGGATTTGTGTGTTCTCACCCACTTAAAAGTGATAAATTATGGTGGTTTAAACAGTTATCACAAGACACTGTTCAAGTACTAAGTAAACAAGACAAGATCATAAAGCTGGATATACAGATGGAGAAATATTTTTCTTGTTCTTAAAACAAATATTTCTGTTTCCTCCTTTTTTTTACTCTCTCTCCAAGTAGAAATAATACACAAGCTAGCAGTACATGTTAATGGAACTGTCTTTTTTGTTGATGCCTGTACAGTGGCAGTTTGGCTATAATTCATGCTTTATTCGGAATCACTTTTTGGTGTACTTGCGCCTTATTTTGGGGTATGTTTTGGTTCCAGCTTGACTTGTTATACATACGTCATATATCATAAGCCTGCCAATTACATATTATTCTTAATTGTAGATTTTCCGGACAGTTCCTCTGCAGCTACAGCACCCTGCCCCTCTATGCATTGGTTACTCAGGTATGGAGACTAATTCTGAAATGATTCTCCTGTGCATAAAGTAAAAGTCAAAATGCACCATAAGCAAGAAATTAAAATATATATGGCCACACTCTATAGGAATTTGTGATCTGTAATTTGTCATAACTTTTAGGTTTAGTTAATTCATTTAAGCCGGTGGCATGTATTGAATCCAGAAATGGCCATTGATCTTTTATACATTTTCATTAGCTAATACACGAGCCTTGAGCCATTGAAGCCCAATGGAAAATTGTGGATGCATCTCCATTTTTCTCATTCAATTATGTACTAAATAATATGAATTACTGGGTAGATGGATCCATTGACTATGATTCAGATGCTATGAGTGAGGTTTGAAATCATGATTCCCATGTTCTAGCTGCATCTGATAATGTTTACCCTACTCAGATGGGAACAAACTACAAGGCAGCACTAATTCCACAGAGGATTAGGGAGACCATCCATGGATGGGGAAAAGCAGCTAGGAGGAAGAGGAGGCACGGCCATTTGGCTGATGATTCAACAATACACACAGACACGAGCACAGTAATGTCTCTCGAGGAATATGATCATCAACTGATTGATATTCCTGAAACTACCACTGGTATTAGCAATGGCACTGGCACTGAAATCGAGTTACAACCACATGAGGATTCTACCACTCTTTCCTCAGTTGCTAACGAGACTTCAAGTCGAGTTGGTACACCTCTCCTCCGACCCTCTGCCTCTATTTCTGCATCTGCTGCTTCATGGAGTTTTCATGCAGAAGGTATTCCGAGATCATCTTCCATGCCAATTAGAAGAGAGTGATGCAATATCAAGAATATGATATAGAAAATGAATATTTTCAATGTATGTAAGCCTTGAATTAGCTTTTAAGAACTTCAACAAGTTCCCTTTCCATATTCTTATGGAAGGTAAAGGTTCATAGAATACTCATAGATGTTAGTAACATAGCTAGGTTGTCACAGAATCTTGGAGATACAGAAAATGTAAGAGTATTCCTTATGATACAACTTCATAGATTCTTACATTACCGTCTTACTAACTTTGTTGTATTTCAGTTCTACTTAACATTGCCTAAGCTGACGACTTAATGCCCAATGACTTTCTACCAGATGCTCAATAACACCAATTAGTAGATTCTCAACCTTTTTATGAAGGAATGAATTTAGTTTTTGCAACTTACAAGTACAAATTATTAAGCTCAGTTATTGCTTAACTGGGATAATCTTAATCATTGGACCAGTTTCCTCCAGGCTTATGGTTTTGATTAGTTGAGTCAACTAAAGGTGGTCAGGGGATGCCGGCTTCCGTCGGCATCTCATGAGTTCCATTCACCCCAAGCTCAAGGTTTGGATTAGCTGAGTCAGTTGAAGGTGCTCGGGGGACTGAAGTCGGCATCTCATGGTTTCCATTCAGCTCAAGGTTCTGATTAGCTGAGTCACTTGAAGGTGGCCGGGGGATGTCGGCATCCCATGGGTTCCATTAACTCCAAGCTCAAGGTTTTGATTAGCTGAGTCAGTTGAAGTTGGTCGGGGGATGCCGGCTTCCATCGGCATCTCACGGGTTCCATTCACTCGTGACTTATGCTTTGGATTAGCCAAGTCAGTTGAAGGTGGCCAGGGGCTGCCGTCTTTTGTCGGAGTCTCATGGGTCCCATTTACTCCAAGCTCAAAGTTTTGATTAGCTGAATCCGTTGAAGGTGGCCGGGGGATGCCGACGGAAGTCGGCATCTCATGGGTTCCATTCACTCCAAGCTCAAGATTTTGATTAGCTGAGTATGTTGAAGGTGGCCAGGGATGCCCGCTTCCGTCGGCATGTCATAGGCTCCATTCACTCTTGGCTTAGGGTTTGGACTAGCTGAGTCAGTTGAAGGTGGCCGGGGTATGCTGGCTTCCTTCGGCGTCTCATGGGCCTCATATTGAGTGGGCACTTTGTGGTCTTCATTCTCCCAGTCCGCCCACTTGTGTTTGTTAGGCACTTGGTGTTCGGATTCTGCTGTCCAAGCAATTCCAATTTGTGGGGGGCAAGTAGTGCAACGGGAGACAAGGCCGACTGCAAGCAGAGCCTGGCTGACCACATTCTGGAACACCAGGGCAAGTAACTCCTGGTGTGCAACCTACAGCAGGAATACCGGTAACAGTTACTATACCAATGCCCGTGCCCGAACTGATGCCTCCGCTGCCAGGAATGATTCCTACACCAGGAATAATTTCTGGAGTTCCACAACCCCCATTACCAATACCAGTTCCAGTTCTGGAACCACCTCCATTTCCTGGAGAAGTTATTCCTGGAACGTACCCACCTGAGCCCGATCCTCGCCCAATTCCAGACCCATATCCAACACCAGTACCTGATCCGTAACCCACCCCCCTACCGGTCCCAGACCTATATCCAGTACCTCCACCAGATCCATAACCAATTCCTTGACCGATTCCGGATCCATACCCAACTCCGACGCCACGTCCATAACCGACTCCTGCTTCTCTTCCGGAGCCAAATCCAACGCCACAACCAGGATCAACGCCGGCTCCTTGTTCACTGATGGCACCATCAGCATGCTGATCAGCATCTTTTTGTTTTTGGTCATCTGGGTTGTGATCCAGGAGAATCCTGGAGGCAAAACTGAAGCTGGAGCATATTAAGAACGAAAAACCTATCCATGCACATTTTCGTAGTGGGGCCAAAGAGAAGGAGAATTACTGGGAAACGCAGAACCCTTCTTCTTAGATTACCGGGTCATGAACCTTGTGTCAAGAGGGAATTACGTGCAATTATCTTAGAGAATCAGAGAGAACGTAAAACGAAAAGACAGAGGCAACTCCTTTTGCTGCATTACAGCTGCTTTAATGTTCATGGATAGTGAGTGACTTGGAACTTAGTTTAAGCTTACGCTTCCAGGATCATCACACATCAAACTTGTCCTCTCACGTTTCAATTGTTTCCATGGTTTTTGAATAAATTGAAGACACCCTGTAAATAGTTTTATTAAAAATTTGAAATTTAGAATCTTTTTATGTTTGTCATTTTGTTGAATGCTGGTTTTTTGCAGCTGTTCTGTTAACGCTTTAAAGTTCTAAACCTCTGCCACATTCTTGGCAATAAGCCAGCTTTGAAGCTCCTACCGAAAAAGTTGTCATTCGTAATACAGGAACAGGCAGTCACTCAGACCGCAGAACAGAAATCTCGCCTTGCCAGTGGGAAGTTTTGATACTAGTTTCCAACTAAGTTTTGTTCTATCAGTATCAAAAATTTTGTTAGATCGACGTATATGCTGTTGTCCCAGTTTACATTTCACAGAAATTGAAAATGGCTCGAAAACTAACATCGTCTAAAACTTAATTAAAGTATGACACCAAAAGTACAACAATGGCAGCACCAAAAAAGGGAATAAAAAAAGGAACCTAAGAGTATTGAAAAATTTTAAGTCACTGTGGGATTGGATCATTATACTTTGCATTCCATTATCAGAAACATTCATTCTGAAGCCTCAAACAGTCATTGTCCATCTTAACTCGGGGCAAATAAATTACTATCATTGTGACGTATTTTTGTGAATTTCAGAGTGACAAAATAAACTACGTATTTTTGTGAATTTCAGAGTGACAAAATAAACTACGTATTTTTGTGAATTTCCGAGTGACAAAATAAACTAAGGCATTTTAAGCAAAGAGAGGACCATAGTTGAAAATGGGGAGGCTCTTTAAAATGTTATTACAAAAGAAGTACATCCGTATTCAAACTTCATCTCCAGTGCCATCTGCTTCCCCAGCCTTCAAACTTTCGGCCAACATTTTGTCTCTGCTCTGCATTTGTCTCTCTACAGCAACCATATACAAGCCTAAACAAATATATAATCGATAACCACTGTCAAGGGCAGGGAAAAGGAAGAAGATGAAGAAATATACTCATTGCCAATAAAATAAATATTCTGAGAAACAAGCCATAAACAAAGGTCAGCACTACATACTGACTGCACTTCCAATTGCACAGGCCCAGAGAATTCTCATGGACCATTTATCTCCAATAACTCCTCTGGCTCCCATTCTTTGCTGCACAAAGCTATCGAAGTATATTCAGTTTAACGGTGTTCTAAATACTGGACATCATTTTTAGACTCATCAGCTAGTGAATAGTAATGGAAAAATCACAAGGCAACATAATCACCATGCTTGGTTTGTAGTTTTTGTCAACACTAGTACTTGAAATTTGACACCTTTAAAAATCTTACGGTGATAGGATACAAATTATAAAAATCTCCAATTCAGATAATCACATTCCAATTTGAATTGAAATTTTAATACAATAAAAACAGAGTTCTTTCTCTAGCATGGTACTTAGAATTGTGGGTGAATGCCTGAATCCATCCAGATGCATAGAACGGAGCATTGCAAAGAAGTCCATTCATAACTTGCAAATTAGCGACTGCAACAAACAGCCCTCATTGACTGGAAGGAAAATATAGTCCATAAGACCATAATGATGGTTACACATAATTACAGGATATGAAGTTTTAACAAAATTGAGCAAGGACTAGGCATGATCAGTTACATAACTCCAAAAATAAAATCCCATCCTAAGAACAGTGGCTTAACATGGTGGACAAATTGCATTCATTCCAATTTTATATGTAAGAAAAGCATAAATGTAACTGAGAGCTTGACAGCTTGAAATTCATTCCAGTTAAAGATGTGGTAAGAGCTTGACAAGCATAAATAAAGTTCTTCCTCCTAGCCCCTAATAATAGCTAATTCTACTTAAAAGCAAGCAATCAATGGATTACATGTGGGAAATAAATAATACTAATAAAAGAAGGATTTAGAAGTGATATCCATAAATGTTCAGCATACCAACATATACGTTCTGTCCAGAAACAGCATAAAATTTTATAGTCCACAAGAATTAGAGAGAGGTCATTTGTGACAACCATGGTGAAGAGAATGGAACATGGTGGTTACTGGTTTGCAAAGCAAAAAAAAAGTCTATAATTGGCAGCACATGACATGTTGAAAGATCAAAACTGATCTACAATTGGAAGAAACTTCAATAATCATCACGCTTACTAAGTCTTAAGCACTGTAAAAAATGCAATCACCAAATTATACTTTACATGGCATTTAAAATCAGTTTATCAGAGCTCACAAGGAATTTCTATCCTCGAAAGATCATTCCTTAAGATTACTAACTTCCTAGAAAAGGCAGATGATGCCTGGCAACAATAATGAAAGAAAGATTACAAATTTACAACAATGAAAAAGTAATTAGCTCCAACCCAATTTCCAACAACATAATCACGATAAGTCCTTGATCAATCAGTTACAGACATAATATGACCAACCCAACCCAAAATTTTTGAAAAAAAGGGTAATATAATTCAAGAGACAGAGAATTGACACATGATCAAACACATACTGTGTCACTAAATAAAAAACCCAGAAATATTTAGCGGCAAATAGCAGATCAAAGCATCGAAGTAGAGCTGACTATAAAACATACATCCTAGTTTCAAGGATTTCAAAATTCACGCAATAATCGACCAATGTCACAAACGAGGGGAGAAACAAAAAGAGAGTACCTTAGAAACGAGAAATGCTACTGTTTTAGCTTAGTCTGGGGTTTTGTCGGGGATACGGAACCGAATTGCCGCTATCTGTAGAGTGGGAGGAGCAGTTGCCGAGCAGGAAGTGAGGAAACGAACGGCAGCGTTTAACCCACCCGTTACTTTACAATTAATTTATCGTCCTTGTTGGGCCAGATTCACTTTCTAGGCCGGCCCATTAAATGGGCCCGGCTCTTCAGTAGCCGGTCCTCTGCTCTCCTATTTCTCTGCGAGCTACTCTAAATAAACTATAAATTATTAAAGTTCAGTTCCCCGCACTCAATTCGTCCTACCATTTCCTTCTGTTTTCGCAGCTACGTACACGAGCTTAGAAAAAAAAGAAAAAGAAAAAAGGTGTTCTTGACTTCAGCCAACAGCTTAATCTGTAAGAATTATTGATATGCAACTTCTTTTGATCATATTATGATTGTTGAGCGTTTTTGTTATTATATCGGTTGGTGAGAACATGGAGGAAAGGAAACAAAATAGAATTGGTAGTCCATCAATAGTTATTGGTGTTTAGTTTTTGTAGAAAAGTGAAGAAAAGTTTCTATGTTCTTTGATTTTTAAGATATCCCATTATGTTTATATTTTTTATTTTTATTTATGTTTTGAATCTGATGTTCTTCTAGCTCTCTGTTTGATTAACAAGACAACTGGAGAGTTCAGAATCTTAACTTTCTGTTTTCTTTTGTCTTTTCTGTGACAAATTCGAAGCCAGCCATCTATGATTGACAATTTAATGTAATTGAAATCTTGAAATTCGCAATTTCTAATTATGTTTTTGTTAGAAAAGGAAAAGGATTTCAAGGCAAATATCAGCGTTACAACGCAGAGGAAATGAGAGCTTTTGTTGCATTTCTTTTTCAAAATTGGAAAGAAGTTTAATGGACAAGGTTTTGGTTCTTATAATTGAGATCCGGTCATTTATATTCAAAAGCACTGCCCTTTCTGATGTTGAAGTAAGGTGCTTGCCAGGGTTGCTTGGAGCCTTTGGCATTCAGTGTTCTCTAGAGGATATTGTTGCCAGGCAAAGCACGATATAAATGTAGCTGTTGTCTTTCTTGATTCGATAAGGAACTATCGGAAGCTGTTGTATGGATGCATCCATTGTCAAATTGGAGGGTGCAGATACAGCACCTTTGGAGCTGGCATCTGACAATGTTTTGCACAATTCTGATCCTGATGGAAGAAATACTGGAGTATGGAAGTCAGAAATGGTACAGTTTCAGGTACAATTGGGGGAGGGTATATGGAAACCAAGCCATTGACTCCTGTGAACCAACCAACCCTCTGAAATTAGATTCAGAGGACTTGCCAGGCACCGAAATATGCCGTGACGAAGTTCCACCAAACGTGACAGAAAAGAAAGGCTCCATGCTTGTAGATGTTGAGGAATTTCTATTCAGAATGCTTGGAGATGGTTTTCAACTTGATGGCAGTGATCGAAGTAGTTCCCAGTAATGTTATTCTGTTTCCCTTTTTAAGCTTCTGGCTGTGCGAGCTGTCTTGTATTCGAGCATTTTATCCGAAAGTTTAGCATGTGTCCGTGTGTTTTAATCATAGTTTGGCCGAACGTACTGACTTCCCTGCCAAAAATGTTCTTCTCTTGCCATGTGCATGTTGTGCCAGGATGCTAGGAGTTCTACATCCTGAATTGTCTGCTCTGACCGTTTTTCTCGGCGTGAAAATCTTCTCCCCAGTATTTTATGAAGTCAACGTACTGAATAATTATCCTCCAAATCAAGTTTCAATTTTTGGGTTAATATTTCGCTTAACAAGGCTTTTCATTGGATTTGCAGGCCGCTGTGGGTATGATATGCAATAGACAATTGGTAAAGACGAAAATGCATACCCACTTTTAACATTCATATGTCTTTCTCTTTTCCTTTCCTTTCTGTTAATATGTGTTTTTACCTTGGATATTGCAATTGTATGCATAGAAGCTTTGGATTTTCATAGAAAATGAAGAATGAAACTCATGCTCTCATTTCTTGATTTCTCAGGTAAGAATTTCATTACCACATGCCATTTATGTGTTTGAAGTCGAGGGATTCAACGCTTAATGGAAATATGGGCGATGAAAATGCAACTGATGCTGCATAATACAATAACAATTCCAGAATTCTTTCAATCAAATGTAATAAAGGCAAAATTATGCATATAAGCTATTTCATGGGTCAGTGGGTTAGTCTCTGCATTTCATTTTGGTCACTGGGGGTTTCAATGAGAAGGGGAGGTGCATATTGAGCTGTCCCTTGATGCTGTTCTGAGTCCTGGAAGAATGAAAGTATGATGGTATCAATCGACATCTCCACCACTGCAAAAAACAAAGTCGCAACAACGCAACCAAGACCCCAGCAAACCTGCACAAACAAATATCGAAGCAGGCAGTGTTCAACAATAGAGTTGTGAAATTCTAGTGACTTAGCTATCATTCTTAATAGATTCATGCTTGAATGGAGCAGCCAGAATATCT
Organism: Xylocarpus granatum; assembly: GCA_019650275.1. Taxonomy (NCBI): domain Eukaryota; kingdom Viridiplantae; phylum Streptophyta; class Magnoliopsida; order Sapindales; family Meliaceae; genus Xylocarpus; species Xylocarpus granatum. The sequence goes on along the minus strand of BNST01000866.1, from coordinate 114,847 downwards.
TTTCTTGATTGATAGGTGAAAAATAACTTAAACAAGAATACCTCTCATTACTTGAATCATGGAAAACGTGCCAGCACAGGAAACAGCGGAGGTGATATCTTGTTTTGAGCAGATCTGAATTTGTGGGTATCCAACATGAGAAAAGCAAAGAGTGCACTTGAGGGGCTGACACACAATTTTCCAAGAAATAGGACCTACAACAAGAAAAAGATACATATATAGCTTTCTCTGCATCAATTGTGGAAGGGTCTAATCCAGATCTAGTAGTAACAAACTCAAGTGAAAACAAGCAGACAGCAACAATAAAGAAAAAGTTGCTTGCGACTAATTTATCCATCATTACCATTATAAAGGCATTGTGGTTTACAGATTTGATGGTCCACTTAATACACCTCAGACAACCCTGAGAAGAGTGAAATGTCAACTTTCCATACCAACTATCTGGCGTAGTACTAGAAACTTTCATCTTGCGACGAACAGACTCATGTATGAAGCGAATTGATTCTACAAATGATACAATCAGGGAGCCAAAGACCATAGAACCAAGACTGTATCGCAAAAATCTCTTCATCGAGGAAACAACCGGAAGTAATGGAATATCTGGCTGTATTTGGAAATAAATAATCAAAAAATGAATGCACGCAGATTTTTTTAACAAAAAATGAAAACTAAATTTTTACATGTATCAAAAAAGTTTGTCGCTTACCAATGTTTCACCACGAGCCCAATAATAAGAAGCAACAGAACCCGCAATCACAGTTGCTGAGGCTGCAATGAAAAATTGTGTAGCCCAGTAACAGCCAAAGAGGTGGAAGAAGACAGCAATTGCAATACGAGGAGTGTAATGGATGCTATAGCCACGGCAACGGTCACAGTTCACTCGTTTTGATGCAAGGTCATAAGCACAACAGTTGGAATTGCATTTATTTTGAATTATCTGACCAGAACTAAACAAATGAAGAGCAGCTGAAATCCAGAACATGTAAAAAATTGCAAGTATTGCATATGGTATGGTAGGAAAAATCAGGAGTGCTTGCACTTCTCCTATAACCTTCGCTGCAACCTGCATACAAATTTTAAGACCATCTCAAGTAAGAAAATTATTCATTGCACTAAGATGACATTCACCTAATTCTTGACTAAAATGTCATGTAAAATTATGGGTACTGACCTGGTCAAGCAAGGAATTGTCCAGTTTAATGAATGCAGATTTTTCCTGGATGCTCTGATGCACAAGTGGCAATACCAACCAGTATTCTCTTGAAAACATCTTTCGTAAATAATTGAAACCAGTTTATGGATTTGAGTTTGAAGATAGTTTCTGGAAACAGAATATTCTCTCGTCCATTTGGAGTATAATTAATCTAGGCACAATACTTGCCTTGAGTACAGATGTTGCCATAAGAATGCGGCGGATGATGGCAATTGATGTAAGGATGGCAACAACCATTATAAAGGTCATAAGAATGGTGACAGCACGAAGATGGTTAGTCTCCTGAAATACACACCAAGCATTTCATCAGTATCATATATATATATATTTATATATATATATATATAAAGAGTTTCCAAATATAGAGAACCAGGAAGTGATGAAACCCACTCTTCCATGCACGTCATAATATGGATCATGCATGCCAATGATGGAAGATATGCCATCATTTCCAATCCATCCAGCTAAAACCACATAAGACAAAACAACTTCAGCACGGCATTTATAAAGAGTAATTACAAGATGAAGGCAGAACTCATTTACAGTTATAAAAAGTCAGAAAACATGAAAGAAATATAAAGCCACACCCACCAGGCACCCGAGAAAGACTTCTTAATGGAATATATAACATGAAATTGTTGATGTAATATGCTAGTTTCAATACTCCTTCTGTGCAAGTACATGCAGAATTTATTTCCCTTGGAAAGCTTCAAAAATGGGAAGTCAGGAAATGATATTGTGGTAATGGTAGAGACTCATCAATTATACGATTCTCTGTACCACTGCTATCTGAGAAAACAGAAATTCTTTAGTAGAACATGTTCAAGTTCCAGACCTTGAGCACTATGGAGTGGAGCCCGTGTCAACTAATCATATAGATGAAAATCACTTAGATATACCTGGGACGTTCTTGATAATATTAAAAGACAAGTTTTGGTTCCACAGACAAGAAGAAAGAGTAAAATATACACCTCATACCTTTTAAATAATAAAACATTGTGACTGATATTATCAGAATGTTAAAGAAAGCAACTGTAATCCACGGTATTTCAGCTACAAAATGTCAAATCATCAGAATCCAAATCACTGACAGAAACAAAGGCAAGAGTCCTCCACAAACAATCAATACTGGTCATGCCTTTCCAATGTCAGCCACATATCTCTGCAATAACAGATATATGATTAATATTAGATTTTAGAATACTCAAAGTTAACGTTGCTATTGCAGGACAAAATACAATGTAGACAGTTGATAATGAAAAGGACAATTTACATATTTTAGTGATAATTCACAGGAAGGGAGAAAAAAGTCCAAACCTTTAAGACAGATGACCGAGAACTGATGGTCCTGTGAATTGATTTATCAATCACAATGTCCTCATTGATATTTACACCACCCGTCTGTTTCCAATGCTTCAAAGACATATTTGATGCACGAGCTATGAATTGACAGCTCCAATAAACTGGGAAGAATTAAACAATATCATTTAATGTAAAGACAATATAATACATTCACAGAAGCATAAAAGAGGGACATGTTCTTTTCATGGAATTGATAACACACATCCACTATGCGAATATCATATAGATAAATTAATATGAATGTACATGTCAAAATTTTAAACACAAAACATTACATAAATTAGTAACAGGGAAACTTACACTAAAGCATAATTCACTTCACTTACCATTGACACTTGGAAATATGACAGGATAACAAGGACCCTGAAGCTGAAGAGAGCTGTTTCGCATTTCCGGTGTAAGGAATGCAAAATAGTCATAAGTCTGATCAGTCCAGTCATCCATTGATGGATGAATCTCTCCCTCTGGATAATCACAGACCCAGTTTAGTGAATCCTAACCTGGGATAGGACAATCCAACAAGCAAATACTCAGAGCATTAGCCAACTTGAACTGGCTATCCTTCAAGCCACTTTCATAAACCTGATTAGGATTTAACCAGTACTGAGTTCCTGTTCACGAAGGTTAGGATGTGCATGCCTGTCACCACATACATTTCCTTTGTAGTCCAGCCCATAAGTAAGCCTGGCAAGCCATGGCACAATAAATCTCAAACAGTGGAATATGTATTGGAAGTAAACTAAAAAGGAATACCAAGACAATGTAGAAAAGCAGAGAGAAAGTAAGAAGAGTATCTGTAAGTTTCCATGTAACAGAAAACATAGCTGCTATGTACATTTGTACCAATACCACCACTTGATTCCATTTAAGAGTTCATAACTGAATAATGGAAATAAAGGTTCTGTTTCTAATGGTATTCAGAAATATGCAACTTCCTCAGAATCAACAACCGGGCAAGAAACTTAACAGGAATGAAGACAAAGATATCATCAGCAATCTGCCGGATGACATCCTTCACATAATCCTCAATTTACTGCCCACCAAACACGCGGTCGCCACCACCGCCCTTTCCTGTCGATGGGTCAATTTCTGGACGACCTCATTTCTTTCCCATCTTGAGTTCAACGACCTAACCCTGAACCACAGCAAAAGATCAATCCCAAACCCTACCCGCGAGAAAACCCTGTTTGTCAACTTCGTAAACAATGTTCTCCGTCTCTTAAAGTTGTCTACGGTTACAAGTTTGACCCTCTCTTGCCTTGAATCGTACGGCTCATCGTGTATAGATTCTTGGTTACGTGCTGCATGCACGCGTAACATCGTTGAACTTGATATCTACGTAGATTTTGATAAAGATCCTATTCGGTTGCCGGCTTCTGTTTACACCAGCACGTCGGTTGTGGTGCTAAAACTAAAAGCAAATGTCAAGCTTGATATTGATAGCTACCGGGTCTGTTTTCCGAGCATGAAGATTCTTCATTTATTTGTTTACAATAAAAAAGATGGTGATTTGACGAGCAGATTGTACAGTCGTTATCCGGTTCTTGAAGATTTGTTTTTGGAGGGGCAGATGCTGTGTAAACGTCAAGAAGTTCAATTTAATGTGTGTTCTTCAACTCTGAAGAGGCTGAAAATAGAGTTCAGTTTGGTGGACAGCGTTTCTTCTGTTGATTGCAGTTTTGTGATTTGTGCAAAGAATCTGGAGTACCTTGATGTGTTTGATAATTTCTTAGCTAAGTACCGTGCTGTGAATTTGCAAATTCTTGACAGAGCAAACCTTCGTATTGCACATCCTTCTTTGCCATCTAAAGCTTTGGAATTTTCTTATGTTAATCGTGCCTTTGAGTTTCTTGAAGGGCTCCCCCATGTCAAGTCTCTTTGTCTCTCCGGATGTACTGTAGCGGTAAGTTTCTCAATTCATTCTGCATTATATGCCTTGATTTTAGCTTTAGGATTGACGTTGTTGGTCGAAATTTAGGTAGATTTGCGTGCACGAATCAAGAATGTGTCAATGATTCTCATTAAATTCCCCAAATTTTTTGTGATCTCATTAAGACATTATTCAAATCCTCCCGATTATCCAACACAATACAAATGAGGTTATAATTTATTACTTTCATCTCGCATGAAGATTTTCCAGGACTGCAATATGTTATTTTACTTGGTTATGAATGTTGGGCTATAGATAATTAGTATTGATTTTATTGTAAATTCTTTTGAAGGCTCTCAGCCACATCAATGAGTCAAAACTTCGGGATATCGGTGACGATGTCGATGATGATCTATATTCTTTTGGCAATTTGCCTACATTCAACTGCTTGACTAATTTGGAGCTGGGTTTCCAGAACAGCGGTAGCTGGACAATTTTGCCATACATTCTTGAGTGCTCGCGTAATCTAGAATTTCTAGCCTTGAAGAAGGTCGTTCTGGATTCAATGAAAACTGTAAGTTTTAGCAAAATTAATGCGCTCTGTGCATCTCTCACCATTTGGTTTTATATTTCATTAGGAAATCCGGAGTAAATTCGTAGGTATTAAATGGCCACGGAAAGAACCAGAGCCCCTGCCCACATGTATGTTGCGTCACCTCTAAGAAATTGATATCGAGGGATTGGATGGGAAGCCCTATGAATTGACTGTTGTAGAGTTCTTATTGAAAGGTGCACAAGTCTTGCAAGGAATGACCATTCGTTCTCACCCATTGTCATCAGATGAAGAAACGAAGCTTCACAAGACAACAAACTAGTATCCAAGAGGTTCAGAAGATTGCCAAATCAAATTTTTCTCAAAAAGTTTGTTGCAGAAATAGATAATTCTCTGTCTCATTCACAACTGTTGCACTGTTTTGTAATCAAATACACTCCATATAGAATACGAAAAATGCACTAGACATTGAAATTTGATCCTGCCTGGATGGATGATTGGTCAAATGATTTTAGGGGAATCTTATTTCATTGTCTAGATTTTGCTTCTTCGATCTTTTTAAATTGATACTGTTTCTTGTTCTGAGAATAGTTGCTATAATTTTCACAGCTAGCAAGCAGTATTCCAGCATGCCAATCATTTTAATTGATAAATGTGAAATCATTTGAAGTTTTGATAGTGCTTCTGCAATGTCAACAATCACATAGTTTATTTGCAAGAAACTTTCTATGCTCCTTCTCTGGATCACTTTCCCTGAATCAAGTATGCCAGGCAACAGATAGATTCAACATACAGGACTTGCACTATAAGGGGGGCAGTTCGCAGCAACGCACCCGTTTGGTTAATGTCAGCACCAATTTAGGTGACGAAATCTTTATCTTGATGTGAAATTGTGATGATAACGACATCTTTCTGCTGGTGATGTTTCCATTCTCTCAATTCTTTTTGGAAAATTGCTGTAAGTGGAATATTCAGGTGTCTTCAAATCATTGATATGAACAGAACCATTCTGAATTTGTTTATTTCTCCTTTAACTGAATGCTTTTTCTAGAAACCATTCTACATTATGAGGAAATCAATCTAGGATTTCACCTTCTAAATACTTTTTTTTTCCCCTGTTAGAAAAGGTGCAACGTTTCAATGGGATGCATAGATGTTTGTGATGTTGAGGATTGCAGGAAATCAGTCATTCGGTAATTTTCAATCATTGTACAAGGAAAAGCTAGAATTCTACTGACATATTTCTTTGACAAGTGCAAATCTAATTAGAAAATTAATATTGCAATTTTGTTAAAACAGAAAAAATAAATAATATTTTTTTAAAAAAAAATTATAAGATATTCATTTCTTTTTTGAATAAGGATTCATTGGTTTACTATACTTTGGAATTAGAATCCTCTGTAGACAAAATTAAGTGCAAAAGGAATTATGTCTTTATGTTCTTGGGTATCAAGAGGGTTTAACACTGAATTCACAATGAGAAAACCCGAGGAGGAAATAAGCTGGTTTCCAAGAGAATCAACTGGAGTCTTGAGAACAATTTTCTGGTACAAACCAGAGTGAATCTATGTTGAGATCATAAACGAACCGGGTATCACGTTGCTGCCATGATCCCAGGACTGCCACCTCCAAATCGTGCGGTACAACCGCTAGAACGAACTCCCCATATTTCCTATCTATCACAAACACATTTTCCGGTGCTATTTGAAGATTTGCATCTGCAAAATGGTATGTCATCGGAGGAAATGAGTTGAAATCTTTCCGCAAGATATAACAGAGCTGCATCGGAGGATGGCAAGTGAATCTTCCGATCCGATATTGATCAAAATAGGACACAAACTCATTATGCAACTTCCAGTAAGCATCTGCGTGAAGATCGGTGAGTACAGTTCCAGAATCAATGAAGCAACCGCCTTCTCCACTCGGTTTAATATCAAATGTATGCGGCGGATAATTCAGACGTTTGTCGCTTATGTACTGTAAACTTAAGAAATATAATTGGCATCGATGATCCAGAAGTTTGGTAGTTTGAACCTGAGGTCCTCTATATCCCATGTCAGTGCCGAACTTGAGATAGCCTAACGCATAATCTCCGTTAGGCAGGGGGAAACAAAGCAGTAGGAGAAGCGCGGAAGAATGAAACTTCCGAGTTGACTGATAAAAGAACCTGGACCTTTGCTTAGTCCTATAATCCCAGCCATAGCTCCGAACTTGAGGAAAATTCATGGTTGTCATTTGAGCAACCGAAGAGCATCTCAAAAATGCGAGTAGTTGGTTGATGGCCTGACGTTGCGGTGAAAGTTTCCGAAGAAGCAAGCCCTTTGGTGAAGGAACCATCCGCGTACTGTAAATTATAAACGCATTCTCCATCGACGCATTGAAAGAGGGATAAGGTCGAACAGGCAGGATGATTACATGGAAATTTATTGTAGGAACTGGAATTTCGAGGATCGTAAATTGGGTAGCTTTGGTTAAAACAGGATTTGCATGGTTGGCATTGTACCCACATCAGCTGAGATCCTGTGTCCAGCAATAGCAGATTGATTTTGGCGGGGGTGCCGATGCCTAGTTGCACCAGATACGTTGAATGAGACTGGTAGACATAAGGATGCATTATTTCAGGGTGGGTGGCGCGGTTATTTGTGAGAACGAACTTCAGATGTGCTGCCCGGGATTCGGAAATTCTGATGTAGCTTTCTAGTCTTTCTCGGAAAGTCAGGTCACCGGGATACAGTGGGGATAATGTCGAGTCTCCGTGGATGAGCGTCAGGCTAAAACTTGTACTTTTGGCCGCTCTAGTGGTGGCGCAGGTGGGTTTTAATTCAGGCATAGCAACGAGCAGAATCAGGGTCAGGCAGGAAAAAGAAGCTCCGAATTTTCCCATGGCTAGAAATGAAAGATGAGCTTGATTGTGGAGTTGAGATAGCTCTGCACTATTTATGATAATTTGGTAAAACTATGGCCTTGTAACGTCCGAAATCTCATATTAAGGTAAGAAATTATGTTCAATGAACAAAAGTAACGGGATGACCTATCCAAATTTCTATTTATTTGCAAGAGCATTATTCATTCAAGTGCTGTATTAATTAGTTGTGTAATTAATACTCATTAGTTGTATCATTAAGTGATGCTTATCTGCAGATAACCCTTTCTAGATGTTTTCTTGGAGACTGCAATCTCAGTAGTTCAATCACAGACAACAAAAACTAGATAAAGATACAACAGAAACTGTTTTCCCATTTTTCAGTATGTTATCACTTTCCCTTGTTCAAATTCATGCACGGATTATCAGTTTCTAAACAACGATGCTTGTTCGGCTATTACAGTGAGTTCGACACAGTGTTCAGCTACGGAATGCTTGTTCGGCTATACGATTCACTTTACCGCGTTTCAGTTTCTCTGATAATCCCGTACTTGCCCCAAAAGTCAGTGACTTCTTCTTTTCCTTCTCTCTCCGTCTCTTCCTTCCCTTCCTCTCTCTCTCCACTTTCCTCTCTTTTCTTCTCTTCCTTCTACTCCTCTTCTCTTCGCTCTCCCGCTCCGAATATTCAGACGAAGATGAAAAATACTCGGAATCCGAATCTTCATCACTCCCACTACGAATTAAGAGTGAAGACTCCTCAGGAAATTAAGACCATAATGCCAACGTGGTATTCAAACAACATGTGGCAGAGGACAACCAGAATAATCCCAAAGTTATGAGGCAAATATTCTGGACAGCAACTTGGATTTCATGCACGTCGGCAACAACTCAAATGATTACAACTTCCAACCTCCTTTTGATCAAGAGCTGTGATTCATTTTCTTGCTTAACCCTTGCATGTTTTAGATTAACTGAAATCTTTATTTCTAGTACTAATTAATCTCTTCTATATAAATATATTACTTGGAAGAACGAAAATACAATTAAAACAGAGAAATCAACACTTCTTCTTCATTCTCAATTCTACGGTGACCTTTACCTGACTTCCGCTTTCTTTTATCGCTTTTTACGTGTTTTATGTCTTCTTTGGAATCCGAATCGGAATTTGTCTCGTGATTTTGATTTGGATTTTACCTTCCATGGAAGAACTTCGCGTTCTTCGGTCCTCTGTATCGTCTCTGTCTGCGTGAGTGCCGCCTCGATGTCGAGCCATTTTGATTTCGGAGAGAGAAACTTGGAAGTGAAGAGGGTACAGTTTCTTTCTGGTCTGTCTGTTTACGGTCAGAACGAAACGGGTCCGCTAAAATTGGGCTTATACATTAAGACAAGCCAGAATTTCAGCCAGTTGAATGAACTTCAGTCTGCGAGCAGCCTCAATTAGTGCACGGCAAATTGAAAGACACTTACGAAATGTGGATAAAATAATGATCATTCCAATTTGTGTAGCATATCAAAATCTGATGAAGAAATAATCTCACATAAGTTTCAGAAGTCAATTTTCAAATCATTCTCTTCACCCCTATCTCTATATTCGCACTTCACATTGCCAGAATTGGAAGCATCCCCAAGGCTATAAACCAATACAATCCAAGCAATGAACTGCTATTCAATATTCCAGAATCAGGGAAGAATAATCATTGGCAGCTTTGAAAGCATTCAGCCTACTGCTTTCTTGAACTAAGTATCATCTTTGTTTTCCTCGTCTTCATCTAGATAATTGGCTTTCAAACTCTCTAAAGCCACCCCTAGTTCAACAAGAGCAGTTGACGCAAAACCCATCTCTTTCATTTTCTGCATGTGAGAGAGGGTCTTGTCAACAAGATCTCCTCTGACATAGCAATTTAGAGGAGCACCATCAATTTTGTCAACTTTATCTTCGAGCTATTGAAGTAACTCTGCTGACTCCAGCCCGTGAACCTTACCAATCAGATCCAACTGCACAGCATGGTCAACTACTGAAAATGGAAGACCCAAGCTCCTTGTCCACTCAGAAACCTGCACCACAGTCAATCTGATGGTAGATATGAACAAACATGTTACATGGAACCACACATCTGGTGCCCAATTTTAACAAGGTCTGTTGAAAAATTACAGTCCATCTCGGCAACTGGTGCCCGGTGGGAGGCAACAAATAGGCAGGTTCATAACATGGTTTTATACATGGTGAATGTTAACCCACTAGCTACAAAGGGTCTAGTTACAATTCCATGCGGTCGACTCCTTCTTGGTGTCATACCAAATGCTTCCAGTCACCTTGATAATACAAACAAACAACAAACTCATTATAACCTTCACATATAACTTGTATAACAAGAATACAAAATTGCAAATTAAGTTCCAATTGTCTCAGTTTTCCGCAATAGATTCCATGAACCCTTGAAAGGCTCGTCCATTTCAGCTTCACAATGACTTACATCCTACCACAATTTCACGCCATCCTTTGCAAAATTAATAGAATTACAGCCTCACTGAAATCCACATCTAAAACCAAGATTCAACCGTAAAAATCAATGACTATTTTGAATACAAAATCTTATTTAACTACAGTGTGAAAGAAAGCTTACAAGCCAACTAATATACAGCTATTAACAAAACCATAATCTTCCGAGTCAGATTCACAAACACCAGACTGGGAAAACTCAGAGACTGACCTGGAGAGCATGCCTGTATCTTTTGCTGGCGCGTAAACGGCGGACGACGCACTTGAGCTCAGGTTCCCTAACCATTTTGCCTTCAAGAACCCACTGATCGAGAACTAGGAGTAGACTGACATCTGGGTCACCAAGAGGACTGATTCTTGAGCAAAGATGGTTTCTCGTAACAGGTTTTATCTCGCTGGATGTCCTAGTAAAAGACTGCCGTGTTTGTTTCTGTGAAGCTCTGCTTATTTTTCAAGATTGCAAAGAAGAATTTTGACGCCAAGGTGGTTGGGGAGAAAGGGTTTGAGTAAATGCGCCAAGGCCAATTATCGGAATGAAGTCAATTTAATTTTTCCATTTTTAAATTTTCGTCATCTTATTGAGTTTTCAGCGCGAGCTCTCAGGTTCTGCAAGACCTGTATCTGCTTTTCGGCTGCATGGACGGATCTACACAAAATGATCATAGGCCGAGCTCAAATCAGGTTCAGAAATCTCTTATGGAAATATTGCACTTAGAATTTGTTAAAACTTTAATTTAATTTAATTTATAGTATAATTAGGGATACTTTTAAACCGAATCTAACCAACCATTTAAATAGATTTCAAAATTATTCGATATTTATTGATTTAATTGATGGTTCACGATGGCCAGTTCTAGGACAAAGTAATAGCAGATCTCTTAATTTAATTTATGCGGCTAAGAGAACTGCTTGCGGGAAGAGAAAGTCTGCCCAAATCTCCAAGTAGAAGGCACAACATCGAAGAACTGCAATGTTCTTCCATCAACCAAACTGAGCTTAAAAGACAATCTCTGGTTTCGAAGATCAACACTGTTGGACCAATTTGCTCCCCAGTTTCTCTGCATGGCTATCCATCTTCTCGATCTTGAGCTTATAACCCATGCAGCCTTCACGTCGCCGCTGCCGCCCACGTTTGAAAACATCACCAAAATGAAATTCGATTGCCCTTTCAAAGTGAAATGTACTCCCCCTCTCCTTTTGCATGCCACCCTGCAAATGTTGTAATGTTGAAGTTGTCAGCTGTCACTTGTCACTAGGTTGTGTTGGATTCCATTTCATACTAGAGGGTTTTGAGGCTCTTGTAAGGCTGTTACCTTTTATAGAGTACAGGGACTATGCCTTCATTCCCTCGTCGTGCAATGCGGAAGAAAGCAGGCGTGGACATGTCAAAATGCTGGCGAGGAGGATCGCACCACCCTCCATGATTATTCGCCGGGCAGAAATTGGTGGCTGTTACGGTCACTGTGGCTCTCCGCAAGCACCATTTTGGATCAGCCCTGAAGTCACACATCACTAAGTAGCAAGCACCGCAGGCCTCGCCGCCTCTGAAAAGTGCACCACTCACGGCGGCTATGTTCAATCCAAATCCGGCGTGGATGCTGTTATCATAACCACAAGCTCCCCCTAATTAATATTTACAAATATAAATAAATCCATGAGTTAATGTACACATTCAAAACGAAAAAGCAAAAAATAATCTGGCGTACATACTCTCGGTGTGGAAAAAGCTCTTCTAAATAATGCAACTAACAGCTAATTACCAAGAGTTGAGGGACTTTGGTTGGCTCCATAGTAAGTCGCATGAGCATTAAGCCAGCGGTAAGCCTGAGCATTGATGCCTTGAAAAACCAAACTCAGAAAGAAGGAAAGGGGCCAAAGCAACCTAACAGAAGGAAAAATAACAGAACCCATTTCAAATTTTCCCGGAAAACAAACGACAAACTTAGACAGAGAATTCTTGCGAACAAACACACACACACGAGCTAGCAAGACATGAAATTGTGGGAGAGAAAGCAGTCTGTTTTATAAACTTTGTACGCGGTTGTCGGTGATTAATATTTAAGAATGATGACGAGACTCGCCACAAATGGTATCGTTATCTACATGGACGTTACATAAAACCGCGTCCTTTCACGTCCTATAAAGTGCGGAAACAAGATTGTGTATGATGGAGACAGCGAGGGAAGTGCATGTGATGTGATGCTTAGTGTTCTCTTTTAGATGCTTTTAAGTCGTTTGTCGGTGATTTTATGTCTGAAATCCATTATCCGGTGTGCATTTTCTGTGTGTGTGTTTACTAGGAAAATTAAACAAGAAAAAGAAAAATTATAGATTGAAACTATAGAATTAACTGTAACTATATGGCTTTGCATAATTAATGTTCCGAGGAAGCAATAGGGGAAAGTACATGAATGTCCGGGAATCCATAGATTTTTATATATTATTTTACAACCATTGTTCAACATTTTCTAACTTACAGACACATAATTAACGACAATCAAGATAAGCAATGGAATTGTGGGACATAGATGAGATGATGCAAATTGCAGGCGAAAACGAGGACGTAGAGATAATCGAATTCCATGTGTTTCAGATCTCTGTGTTTCTCGTGGAGCAAGCAAGAGAATGTGTAACAGTTAACAGCGTGCATTGCTTTTTATTATTTTACAAAGGAAGCTTCTTCTTCTTCTTCTTCTTCTTATTATTATTATTAATGAATAATAAAATGAACAGCCATTAACAGCTTTTAGCCATTTTTGTTGATTTCGTTTACTAAGGAAAGAATGTGTCTTTTATTGTAGCATTAAGAGACGTGATAGATCGAAAGCGTCTGCAAATTATTATTGGATTTTGAAAATTGATATGTGTGCGTGGTTTTCAGAGTATATTATGCAGTAAAACATGCATGAAATGAAATTACTATTGGATTTTGAAAAATGAAAAGTAAACTGGATGCTTCCTCAAGGGATCAGATCACTGTAGGGATGGAGAAAATGCAAGCCACAATAGGAAAGCCTGAGCACCGACAAGGACTTGGAAATCCTTGTTTGTTTCCATGGCGTTCCTTTAATTTTTCTAATGCAAGAATTATGCAGGTGCTGCTAATAAAGGCCCTTCTAGTAAGAGAAATAAATAAAAAGTAAAGCTCGATGTATTCTCTTGTGTTTGACCTTTCCTGCTCGGTAAATTCAAATGAATTAATTAAATAATGGGATTGCGAGCAAACTGATCACGGTGATATATCAAAGCTTGGTTCATTTGAAGGCCCATTTTCTTCCACTTTCTAGCCCCCTCCCCGCCTTTATTCTTTCTTTCTCGTTTTTTTGCCGATACCCAATTGCAGACGATGAAATTGACAGTGTTCGAAGGAGCAAACTACAAAATCATGCCAGATGACTTGCCAAATGGCAAATGGATGTTCATATTTCATATCATGGGAGACAGAAAAAAATCATATAATACATTAACCGAACCAAACGAGATTGAAAAGTCAGACACAGTGACACCGAGAGAGGGAATTCAATGGTGACCCAAGATTAGGAACTGAATAACCCAACCTCAACCCACGTCAATTTTCTTCTTCAACAGATATATTTTTTGCAGGGTCTCTCATTTTGGTAGTCTGAAATGACAAGAGAAAAGCTTTCTATGTTATTTTGGACTGCCAATGTGGATGCGAGAGGGAAAATGTTACAATTTGTAGGCAACAGAAGAGAAAAATTTTCAATTGCAAATTAGTATACGGAGAACACAAGGAAGAAGAAGAAGATGATGATTCATTTAAAATGCTAGGCATCATTACAATTAAAATATGCGTTATTTACAAGTAATAATGGCAGAGACAAATTTGTCTCGCTAGAGTTGTCCAAATAAATTTGTAACTACATGTGTATCCCTGTACTGTACTGCAGCTAATCTTTTAATCTCATAGTTTTTACAACATAATGACTCAAAGCTACAAGATTAAATGATCAGAACAAAAGAAGACACAGAATTACGCAACATAAAAAAAAGATGGACACTCTATTGAGAGACTTGTCCCACTCCATTTCCTGTCTTCTGATCCTAGGGTTGTTCCTCACCACGCGATGGTGAGAGGCATACCACTCCAGTGGCATCCCTCCAAACATTCCCAGTTAGTAGGTTAAAGAAACTAACAATTGCCAAACCACCAAGGCTAGAATATACCATGGGTGCAGGACCTGGGTTATAAAATGACTCTGCCTGTGACTGAAAAAACTCTGGTCGTGATTGCCGAGTACGATGCCTAGTGGGGGATGTACCAGAAGTAACTGAAGTATTCAACACCCAAGGCTGGGGCCTACGGGGTACAGCCCCACCCAAATTGCGCTTTTCAGACTCAGATCCAGAAGAGGATGTTCCACGACCATAAAGAGGGACCAATGAAGTAATGGAGATGTTAGCCTTACAGACAGGGCAATTCTTCTGTATTTCATCTGCGCCCAGAGAAGAAGTTTCAACATGCAACCACTTGTAAATACAGGGCCAGCAGTACAAGTGACCACAGAGGGTGACCATGGGTTCATTTGCCAAGTCTAAGCAGATGTTACACTCAAGGAAGCTGCTGTCATTTTCTGAGACACTTGTAGGCGCTGAGATGGGACTCCATTGCTGCTTGAGCAAAGCATCTCCATCAGTTTCATAATCTGCTTCATGCTCAAAGAGGTCCATAGCTACGTGCTCTGTCAAAAAGAGGAGGTTTCCTTAGCAATTTTCTGTGGAAAAAGGAAAAGTTTGTGATGAATATAAAGCAGGAAAATGCATTTAATGGGCACAATCCCCCCTTAGCAATCTATTACAAAGGCACTTACTCCTTTTAACATAATTTCATCCTGAATACCTTAGCATCTCTCGGATGCAAGGGAAAATTTGTTCTAATTTTCTTCGCAAGGACAAGTGCAAAAAGAGGTTAAGGTAAAGAAAATTTAAAGTGGAAATCCAGCAAAACTTCAGTGTCACCTGATAAACAGTCAATATAAGTGACCTACCGCTCAATATGTATTGGCACCGACAAACCTTCATTCAAACAAAGACGTAAACCAAAAAGAAAGAAGGAAGAAAATTCCTATCAAGATAAACACTAAGAAAACAAGAATGCTTGGCAATTTTCATCCACAATAACCTAAATATTAAATAATAAAAATTATACTTCTCGTGAAAAATAGTTCACCAACGTTTTCAAGAAGCCGGCCGAGCCTAGCAGTATAAACATAGTTTGAATGAAAATGGCAAATTTGTTTATAGATCACAAAACATCATTATGGCGCATATGCTTGTCAAGAAAAGGAATAAAACATCTCCCCATTTTATCAGTTTTCTAGAAATCAAATCGTTGCGCGTAATTATACAGTTCGTTTTGGTAAAGTACCTATAAAGGCATTGGAATTAAGAGCTAAAACTCATAGGGTGACAAGCAAAAGGCATCACGCCAATAACAAAAAATGGATCTTTCTGTAATATCAGAAATAGCAAATAGGATAACATTGTGAGGAAATTAATCAAAATCAGTGTATCATTCAATTACATTCACTTCCATTGCAACCCTAGGTCAAAAAAAATCTAATAAAAATCGAAAATTCTCATCACCATTGCAATCTGGGAAAAGAATCACACCTTCTACAACCAATAGCACAAACCCGTCAAACCGTACAAACAAAAAAAAACGCAAGAAAATTTCTTTCTGACAAAATCGCCGAAAATCAAGCAATACCCACATAGAAAAACAAAGAAACAACGGCAGGAGGAGGCCACATACCGATACAAAAAAGGGTGGAGCAGATCGAAACAACAAAAGAATGGTGGAAGCGATTGCTCTAATGATCAAACGTTTCTGAAAACAAAGCAAAAAAAGAAAAGGGTTAAGATCGACTTGTTGAGAAGACCAAAATGAAATTTGCACAAAATTGTGAATCTAAAATCTGTTAGTGTTGCATGTGACTACAGAAACACCGACTATATGTAGCAGTTGGGTTGTGATACATATGGTAACATTGTAGAAAACCGAGTATTATTGGACAAACCACTAATTTCTATATATAATTATTTTTTTTTCGAAAAATAACAAAAGAATCATTTGTTTAATTATTTTATAGCCTTTTATAGTCAAATTTTTAAGAATTTTATAATTACATATCTAAAAATGAAAATTATTATGACCGATTTATATGGAAATGATAGCCAATCAATTATTCAATTTCATGTAAATCAATTTCTTCCCGTGTTATGACCGATTATATGGAAATGACAGGTAATTATTTGTTTAATCCTCTTAATTTTCATGAATTAAATTTGTTACTATTTGATGATTATTCAATCCTCTATGATGATGGATTGTGACAGATTTAGCATTGATATCTGATTGTTTGACCCTCTCCAATTTGACTGATAACGACAAACTTAGATTCAATTCCGACCGCTTGATTGTCATAACTTCTGAGTTAGTTGGTTGACATTGTAGACGGTTCTTGAGTTAAATCAGTAGTGGTGGCGCTGATAAATAAAACTTTGAAAACCCACTGAATGATCCTAGATCCGAGTAAAATAAACAAGTGATTTTGTTCGACGAGGGATTCTAGGAGGGCTTTTCCTTCCCCTGAATAGTCCTATGCAGCCATTCGAAGTTGTTAAAATAGTCCTCCCTTGCAAGTCGATAAAAACAAGTTAATCAGTAGTAGTACTAGTTCATCCCCTGTAGCAGACTCCAACCTATCCAAAACCGACTGATATCCTTTCATATCACAACGAATTTTTTATTTATTAAAAGGCAAGTAGAATAATTACGGTTTTAATTGGATTCAAGAAACACGTACGTATTGAAGCGAAAAGAGGGCACTTTCCCTCCCTCGCACGCATCCACTGCTAATGTGCTAAAATTCTCAATGCCTATCGAGCTCCAACAACAATGGTGAGTTTCTTTTGGCCATCTATCCTTTCTGGATGCTACCTCCCATACAATCTGAGTTTTTCAGACATAATTTGGCTAAACGAGAGATCTTTATACTCAAAACTCCCACTTGCTAACCTACACCATCAACATAAAATACAGGATGAAATGTTAATGAGTATAAAATTCATCAATTCTATTGAAGCACTCACAATGGTAAGAAATATATAGGCAGCTAAATTCATTGAAGGAACCAGAAAATACAGTGCATCTCACAACTATACAAGGGCAGATAAGAATTCACTGCAAGAGCAAAGTATCTTTAACCCAAGGCATCAGAGAGGCTACAAGGCAAGGAAAGAAATACCATAAAGAGCTTTTCTTTCCAGAAAAGGTATCCTTTGCTTACCATGTCTACAAGAATTTCTCGATGCTGGTGGTCAAAGTAGATTTAGGAACAGCACCAATTACCGCTTCTTTCTTCTCACCATTATTAAATATTATGACAGTTGGGATGCTCCTAATTCCGTATTTAGTAGCAATATTAGGGCTCTCATCCGTGTTAACTTTGTAGCATTTGAGCTTCCCCGCATATTGTTTGGCTAACTCATCAATTACAGGGTGGATCATCCGGCAGGGCCCGCACCATGGTGCCCAGAATTCAACCAGAACAGGGGCTTCAGAATCAAGAACAAGCGACTGCCATGTTGCCTCATTCACAACAGGAACTGCAAATTTCAAGAAAACGGAACAGATTGACTTGTACTACTCAAGCAAATGCTTCTCACATTGTTGTCTGATTGCATCAACAAAATATTACTAAAAAAAACTTAAAAAACATACTTTTAAGCCTATTGTGTACTAATAATGTGTTTAGTGGAGCCTTTGGCACCGCCCGTAAGTGTCTTCGTGTTCATAAAATCATTCCTTTATTTACCTGCAGCGTTTGGCTAACATAGGCCAAATGCTTTTTGGGCTCAAAAGCACTTTTTAGTTCATAATAGCTTTGAAATGCTTTATACATAAGCGCTTGAGATGTGCTTTTTTCATAACTAGCTATCGGGTGCATTCAAATGCTTCCACATAAAACAGTTTCACTCAAATACCATCACAGACGACTCGTTGCTCAATTTACAATCGTTTATAGCGCTCTCACAATCTAAGATTCCTAAAAAAATAATAAATAAATAATACGTGCAATAGTAGTAGCGCTGAATAATTCTTCAAAATCAAGACAACAGAGGTTCTAATTGGTTTTAATTTCAGTGTTTTCAGCGATAAACGAAATAAAAATGTAAAGCATTTCGTTTCTCACCTACACGTCTAAAAACATAAACCAAAAAGTAATCAACAGATGAGCAGGTGATGCTTAAAAATTTCGATCCTTACCAACAAACGCGGTTTCTTGAGCTTCGCAAACGACTCGTCCGCCACGACGGACTCTCAAGCTCGAACCCTGACTCACTGGTCCAAACGAACGAGTCGATCTGACCTTGAGGCCCTTGAATTCGGCAAATCCCCGACAACTAGAGACCGAAGAAACGGCAGAAGGAGAAAGTTTAGCCGGCGAAAACGCCGGAGAAGGCGAAGCGCGAGGAACGGTGACGCACTCGAGCACGGTGGCCATCGGAGCCGAGGATCGGGACTCAACAGAAAAATTTAGAGATCTGAAGGTATTTGTGGGGTTCGCGGCGCGTGTGTTGGGAGTTTAATTGGATTTTGGTTTTTTAATATGGACGATGGTACGATTTTCTCAGGTGGATATTCTGCAGTTTGTACAAATGGCGAATGAAATATTGCCACGTTAGCATAAAAGATTTATCAATATAAATACAATGAAAAATAATTTCTTCATTTAGATAAAATAAAAAATAAAATTGGTGTCCGTTACTCCGATCTTTCCGCGCGCGAAGACATAAATGTTTTGACTTGACAAACTGAAATATTGATTGTGTATTGTCTTGGCTTGATTTGTTAATGGTAAACCACTACAAGGTATTGTCCCAAGCCCTTCTGCCTCCTAATCAAGGCATGATTATTCAAAGTTTTAACAGCAAGGTAGCACAAGATATGACGAGACTCGGGTCAACTCGGCAAGAATGGAAGCACGCCTTTGTCATATTAGAAGTTAAAACCCTCGAACCTCATAACAGGACCACTCAATCACAATGCCCACAAGATGTGTTTCAGTACACTTGTAAGAATCTGGTTAGACTGTGAAGAGAAGGCGTAACACAACTAGTCAGCGGTGAGCTAGCCTAATATCATTGGACCCGTGAGTATTCTCACTCAACAACCTTCTCCAACAACTCTCTGAGTACCAATTTTCAAAGCCTGTGAGCTTTCATCTGATCATCTTTCATGGAGAAGCCGAGACCAGAATGCAGAGAAGAAGGACGAATCTTGGAGCACCTTTGTAAGAACAGACCACCGCATCAGAGGTCTGCAACGGAGGAAGTCAATTTGGCTGCCGCCTCAATCAGCCTGAACGTGCGGTTGAAAGCATCAGACATGCCGGTCGACATGCAACAACGTGCTCTGCGCTTCACTAGATCACTTGTTGACTCAGCTCACAAAACTCCCCACCCCAACCCAACCCACCTCGCCCGAGCCCTCAAAAAGGTTACCTTTTTGTCTCTTCTTCTTCTTCTTCTTCTTCTTGTTTAATTATAAACTTAACTGTATTCGAGTCCTTTCCTGGTTTGTATTGGTTGCAGGAGTTTGATTCAGCATACGGACCGGCGTGGCACTGTGTGGTGGGAAAGAGTTTTGGGTCGTTTGTGACTCACTCGCTCGGTGGTTTTATATACTTCTCCATTGACTCGTTGTCCGTTCTTCTCTTCAAAACAGAGGTTCAGCTGGTCCACGAAGCTTGAGGCTTTGAATTATTGCTTGATCGAATCATTACTACATCTAGCTTATAGATTAATTTTCTTGTTTTCTTCAAAGTTTCAATACTGGTAAAGAAGTAGTTGTGTTGAATTCGTCAAGACAGAATTTGTCTTGTTTAGCCTAGAAAATTAAGAAAGCAGCATGTACATTCAGTTTTTTCTTCAATGAGCATGTCAAACGTACTTCTCCATTTTCGGAATTGATATTCATGTGAGCTGAAGTTTCAAAAGGAGGAGCAAATATTAGAAGACCCAGTTGGTCTTACGAATGGTTGAAGGACAGATGTGGTCCATATGTACAAATTAGTGATCAGACGGTCAGAAGTTTTTATGAACAGTCATGAAACTTTGAACCAAACGTGATGATTACAGCGAGTATTGGACGAGGGCGAACAACTGACAAATGGGTTCATAGAAAATCATGTTAGGTTCCATCAAGAGCGTAATCACTATCTTTTTCTTCATTTGGTATACAAAATCAGAGAAAACCGGAGCCAGAATCAGACCAAATTATTTTTATACTTCTTTTTTAAAGCCATTAGTCTAGTCATTGATATTTTGATTAATTTTGACATGTCTGTCGGTCTTCTTCCCTTCTGTCCCACGCCATTCTTTTAGATATCTGTGTTCGCCTTGGATCTTTCTTCCCTCCAATTTCTTGTATTTGTTTTTCACACAGACTTTGGGCTTACTTGGCCAGTGGACAGGCATCATGCCCAAACACCAGTTTCCGTCCAACCAACCCATTCTAGAGTGTACATAAACTGCTTTAAGCTTTATCCATCCATCTATCTATACATACATGCATACATACATACATATATATATATATAAAAGAAAAATAATGCATCCTCACAACTCGTTGCAGATTTTGGTTGCCACATATACATTCTAATGATTGGTTTCGATATCAAATAGGCTAGAATGGCAGCAGAAACTTCTAACGGTATTTTTTCAAGGATTGGAGAGTACTTGTTGGAAGCAACCATACACCCAGCTGGTTGACATGTTGACGTGACCAAAGGTTTTCAGAATCATGTGTTCGGTATGCAATGTCCGGGTGTGATAGCTACTTGCTCAATTAGAAGCAACCACCAAGCACTTGGATTAAAGCTCAATTAGAATGGAAGGAACCATTGACTTTTTGTGTAAAAGGACTCGAGAACTTTAGTTCGGTTAGTGCATTCAGAATTTGTGGGGACTGAACCTCACTCGAAGAGGACCAAGGTGAAGCTGAAAGCTCAGAAGGAGGTTTTTTGCTAAACTATTCTCGAACAATATTATGTTGTTGAGTATAAGCCAGCAAGATAACATATGTAAGTCAAGTTCTTCAGGCCAACCCTGATCATTGGGTTGCTGCCGTGCAGCTGCGGCAGCATGTTACTCACAGGCGAGCTTTCTATTATTCAGAGCCGCTGATTCTAAGGCATAATGCTGCTGCTCGGGCCATTAAAATCAAGCGTGCTTGTGGAATGTATCAGCCAACATAGCTAACTAGTGAGCCTACATCCAAAACGTAAAATAACAAGTTCACCAGATTTCACACGGCATTTTTTCTTACAATAACAAGTTTACTAGATTCCACAGCATTTATTCTTCGCTAGTTACTGGTGTTTTCTCATCAACTTCCAGCTCCCAGAATCTCCGACGAAGAAAACAGCAACCACCAAAGCGCTGCTGCATGTAAATGATTGCAGCAAGCAGGATGGTGACATCCCAAGCAGTGGAGTAAAAATCTGCAGATCAGCATAAATGTATGATCCATCAGAATTCTGAAAAGTAGTTTTGAGCCTGTAAAGACAATATGCATGTGGCTCATAAGTCAATCCGATTCAGCAGAAACGAGGCAGTGAATATTCTCGAGTTGTGGAAAACGTTGAGGTGAATTTGAGGGAAAAGAATTCCATCCAGGATGAAACCGGCACAAGATCTCAAATCCCTCCCAAGGGAACGTGGGTGATTGTTTAAGCGAAGAGATTTGTGTCGCCGTGCCAAACTTGTACTCCCACCATTTTGCAAACAGAGTTATAAAGGCTCCGGCTAGATGTAATGGCAAAGACACATATAATGCTTTCTTCTCCGAAATCCACTAGGACTTCTGGGTGTTATCGAGCATTCTTGTTGATAGCAGAACTGGAGAAGACGAAATTGTACAAGAAAAGCGGCCATTGTGACTAGTCTTACAATCACTTCATCCACTTTTCGCCTTCCTCCGCTCTCAATCAAGACAGCTAGGATTCCCGCAATCTCCTAGAGGGTTCTTTTTCAGCCAGCACCTTTTATTTATTAAATGTTGTGGCAAGGGGAGCCCAGTAAAGTATTAGTGTCAGTAATGGTTGATTAGATAGCACAATTAGTCTCAGAGTAGAGTTTATCACGGTATCAACAAGAGGTGTAACACTATTTTATATCAGCCTTGTTGCACAAAGATTAGCTGGTGCTCTCAAAACAGTGGGCTCAAAAGTTAGATTTGAACTCTGACCAAATGGATATGTATGACCATGTACAGTATCCAAAGCTGTGCGAGAGTCTCGTAGATCTAAGCATTTTAAATCTACACTATTCATCATTAAGTCAAAGATCTAGTGGGAATGTCTTAATTGTATAAAACTATGGGTGAATTAGCATTACAGCAAAGAAATCCACTATTGCAGTCTAATGTGTATTACCAACTCCAGGCACCCCTCCGTTTGCTTGAGTAAGGAATTTCTCAGAGTCCTTAACACCAATTTGTGCAAATTCTTTTACCAGCAAATCAATGTACCTAGCTAAAGAGTTCTTAAACTGCTGTGAACGGTTCTTATTTGCCTGAACAACATTCTGCACACCACTTTTGACTGCACACCCCACTTCAGCACCATCCATGTATGCTTTACATGCGGTGAGAATATCATGCGCGCGATTGTAAAAGTGGCCCACAACAAAGTCCTTGAAATGCTGCACCCAAATGAGACTTGACGAGTTTAGGTTTAAAACCAAGAAAAGAGGCCAAAGCAGTGAGAGGCACAATAAATGGCTTCCATGTTATTTCAATCATAACCAATGAATCAAAGATGAAATGAGCTCACTTAAGAGTAATAATGCAGCTATTTTAATTCAGTCAAATTCAGAAAACCACAAGGAATTTACTCTGGTCATGTATAAAGTATCAATAGTAGTTGTTTAGGTCATTAACATAATGATAGTTGGATTTTACATGTATTATAAGTTCAGTCTGGGGCATCATTCTCTATGGTTTTCTATTTATCAGTTACAATCCTAAAATGCATGAGGTTTTTTTTATTTTTTTATTGCCTTCCTCATACACCAGATTCCCATAGGATTGCAAATTATAAATAAAAATATAAAAAATAATTCACAATTGTAGAGCCATAACCAGCTCCAAATCTCAATAAAGGCACACACCTCTAAGTGATAACTACAATCTGATGTTCTCCAGGTTTTCAGATAAATAAATAAAAAGTTTCATTACCTGGATATCACTATCCCATTAGTTACACAAGAAGTTTAAGTATAAGATCCACTATTGAAAATGTCAAGTAATGATTACTGCAACATACCTTTGGAGGTCTCCTGACTGTGAACAGCATCGTTTTCAGTGATAAAAGAAATGTACTCTCGTTGTACATCTGAGACTGAAGTTCACCATGTGGCGTGCCATTTGAACTTGCATAACCAGGCTCATTGAAGTAAGGTTTTTCATTCAAGATTAGTGCTTGTATAGAGACCAAAACCTGTAGCATGGTTGACAGAGAAGGGATCCACTTCTCATTCTTCTCACCACCCCATGTGTTAAGAAGACTGAGACATACCTTCCCACAATTGTATAGGTTTGGATTTAGTCGAAGGCCGCCAGAGTGGTAGTGGACGTGCTAACAAAAGCAAAATCCTAGTCATCAGACTGAAAATATCCAATGGATGTAAAATACCCCACTCACAAACAAAGTTTAACATACCGGTGGCACATTAGGATAGCCACTGGGGAAGAAAACATCGAAGAAAAAAAGACCATCGTGGTAGGGAGTTCCCTCTGCTCCTACAATTACAGCCCTCAAAATATCCATCCTCGATTCGTAAACTCTCACAAAGATTGCATCTGTTCAAGCACAAAATTGGACAAACAAAACATTATGCTGATATTAGCCTGAGTTTGAGCAGATTATAGTAGAGGATGAGGTAAAGACAACTATTCTACAGTTATTTCTATTATGTTGTAACTAGCAGCATTAATCATGATAAATAACAGAGATCAGATCTGTGCTCACAAAAAAACAATAATATAAAGCTTTAAACCCTACCTGGCAAATCATTTTCCAGGATTTTCCACTCTTCTTGAATTCGCTTCACCCATTTATTTGTTGGCTGCAAAAAGATGGGAAACCAAAATCAGAAAAAAAAATTATAATGATTAAGAGAAAATTAAAACTAATAGTAAATTTCATAATGAAGATGTGAAATACAACCAACAAAATTTGTCACCTGCTTTGTTGAAGAATTCTTAGAAATGAAATGATGGTCTGAATGGTCTTCGACAGCATCAAACTGTTTAAAAAGTTTGAACTTCCTCAAAATAACACCTTCATCCATACTTCCCTTATTCCCACAACCATCAGAAGCGTTAGGGGTATCTGTTCGTTCTTCAGTAGGGATATGGTCGGCATCAAATGGATCATAAAAACTTGGATGAGTAGTGTAGTTAACAACAGAATCCTGCCACCAAGGCACTGATGGTCCAACTGCAGGAGGAAAATTCAATGTGTCCTCTAGGGAAGGCATACCTGAATAAAATGAATTACTGGTAGCAACTTGATTCTGTACAGGGGCAAGAGGTCCATATGTCCATGAAGTCGGCTCAACTCCATGAGGGAGTATCATAGGCTCGAACTGATTTACATAATTATAGTTTGTTGAAATCCCAGAAACAACTGGCATACTGTTGCTCTTGCTTTTTCCCCAGAGCCATGGCTGAGTTGATGATTTTACATCAGGTGGAAGATTCTGCGCACTATTCCCTACATCTTGCAAGCCAGTTGAGTTCTTACTAAGGGCAGATTGTGGATTTAACCAGGATGCAGAGAGGTCCATTTCAGAAGGGTGATCCACAACATCCACAGCCTTCTGCAAACTTGAACTGCTCACCGAAGCTGGCTCTACATATACTGAATTACTTCTATTAACCATCTTCTCTTTCCTTAAAGAAGGATCTGCGAACCATGGAACAGGTGCCTCCACTCCAGCAGGAATATTTGCACTTTCAAAATAGGCTTGCAAAAGTGAGTAATCTTCAGCATCCATGAAATCATCATGAAAATTAACACGCTGATCATGATAAGAATTAAGGTTGAGTAAATTATGTGATACTGATGCAGAACTCTTGGAAGACTCCTGGTGGAAAAATTTAAGAATAATATTCTTAATAAATATAAAATGTATCTTTAGCACCTACACTTTATTGGGCATTATGTACAAGGAACAGTAATAGCAAAAGAGAAAACAATTACAAGAAACATTTCACTAAGCTCAAACCCCTTTTTTGAGCTATAAATAAAGTTAAACCATACCTTAGGTTGATGACTACCAGAACCATCAGAATTATTTTTTATTGCCTTCCCTTTGTTCCCTGTCTTTACTATCTCATCAATAACAACATCAACAGAATCTTCATCTTCATCAAGATCAATTACTTCATGAGGAATAATCTGCAAGAGAGTGATTCCTATAAATTTTATATTATCATATGACAAACAAAGGAGCAACTAACAAGCCAGCAGCAGCTTAAATAACATTATACAGGGTTTGATAAAATCATTAAACAAGGTGAGATATAGGGATATGAAAATGACCAATACAAAGAACAAAGAATGCAAATGATATTTTAAATTTGTTTCATTCATATTTTTTGGCAAGTGTATAAAATGAGATAACATGGCTTTGACAGGTATCCTTGGACAATGCCACACAGAACCCCATTCATTCTCAACTTCATTACAAAATTCTTCAAAATGCTCAAGCTTAAACCACAAGACCAAAACTTTCTTTTTTTTTCCATTAAAGCAAGAAAGTTCACATTTTCAAATAGGCCATGCTGGAGAGTGATTCTCTGGGAGTAGGTGCGACACAATAAATAAGACAGATTTCATTTAGTTTGCTAATCCTAAATCCGCATTTAAAATATATACTTATAAAAATCTTCATCAGAATCTTATTAAAACAGGAAGCATGAACAGTTAAGATAGAGCAACATAACTTCACAGAGAATATGAGAAAAAACAAACAAACAAACAAAAATAAAACAAAACAAAATAAAAAATTTGCCCTTCGCAAGCCTTCAAGACACAACTAAATTTTAATAACGCCATAATCCGATCAAAATTTTAACAGGAAAAAGGACCTATCGTTGTTCAACTTGAATTGTTCACAAGAAAGGAAACAAACTACAATGAAATTGAAATTGAAATTGATCAACTAAACCAAGTGAACAGAAACAACAATGAAAGATAAATGAAATTTCAAATTTTGTAAAACAAAAATTAAAAAAAAACCTGTATTTGTTTGTTTTTTGGTTTCCGCCTCCTCAGAGTCTGAAAAACCGGGGGCGGAATTTCTGTGACTTCGGGCTCCATAAAAGAACTGCTACCGGATAAAACGCGCTTCCTGTTCGCTTAAATGCTAAGAAAGTGAAAGATTGAAGAGAAAGCAATCAGAAAGTTCAGCAACGCTTTACATAACAAAGGCAAAATAAAAACCTGGAATTCTGCGACATATACTGGGTTTGTGCCACCGGCGGCGGCTCCATGGTTACTTGATGATCGGGCCCTTTTTTAAAGCCGATCAATAATTGATGCAGATCGACAGCGACGTCTCGCGGCGGCGTCTTAGAGGCTCAACTTTGAGAAAATTGGCCCTTAGCCTCGATAGATTATATGCTTTTGTCTGTTTTAAGCTTCGCGCCTAGTTTACCTTAGCAGATCACAAAGATGGCGACGACGCCGGAGTATATTCGTAGTTAATTACCATTCTGCCACTGTCCTTTGTTAATATCTTCTACATTGAAGTCAATTTCGGTTTCTTGGAACCGCCAATTAGATTCTTCCACTTCAGCATTTTTTAAAAAATAAATTATGGAAAAGTGAATTTGACGCTAATGAATTTATTTGTGGGCAATTACGTATTAACATATAAAGAAAATAACACTAAGGTCCCCACTTTTTTAATATTTTGATGACAGGAATAAAATTTATCTATTTATATTGGATAAGTTCACGAGGTCTCATGAAATAACAAGAATAGCAGTCCTTATTATTAAGCTGCTTATTGATGGTCGTAAAATCTCAGTATTTAAAAGTTTGAAGGGGATTAGTGACGTGTTTAATATATGAACATGAGCTAATTGCGTTTGTACGTAAAAGTTTGAAGAATCAAGGACCCAGATAGTATTATCCATTGTCTTTGGTTATTGGATGACAGCGTGGCGCTTTGTGAGGTTGATTTGATGGTAGGGTCTTGTGGAGGATCCAGGTGCGTGCTTAGCAATGAAGCCAACGAGTGTACAATTGACATTGACTTGCCAAACAAAAGAACGTTGACGAGCGTTGCATTCTCAGCCGTTCATGAGGCATCCACGGCTGAGATCAAAGCCAAAAATAGATCCACTACTCCTCTATTTTATCTTGTAAAAGAAAATTTTAATTCTAAATTTAAACTAATATTTTTTCTCGGCAACCAAACAAAACATTGATATAGATGAGTATGGGAAAGAAAGTGGGAGGAAAATCATGTTCCTTTGGATCAGAAAGTTGAGAACACGTATCTACGGCTATGCTTTCTCTGAGTGGCTGAAAATAGAAAGGAATATGATATTACGAACGGAGAGAGTCTCACGGGAAAGAGAATGAAGTTGACACGAGAGGAGGAAAGAAAGCCAAGCTAGTGCGCCCCATTGATCTTATCAATTCGAGATTCCTTGGGACTCGGACGGTTCCTCGAGAGGCGTGTGCTTCTCTCATGCCTGGCCGGGCCCCGCCGCACCAAGCGTGTGGGTCCAGGATCGATGAACGTGGCCCCAACTGCATCATCTGCCGTGGCATTGCATTGCGTTCCTGTCCCGGATCAGTCCCCTCCTCCTCCTTTAAATACAGGAGCATGGTCTGAGGCTTTGGAGATAAAGCAACAAGCAATTTTCATACCCAGCATTAAACACCAGCTCACGTTCTATCTATCAATCAAAGATGTCGGACTGCGGCAACTGCGACTGCGCTGACAAGAGCAAGTGTGTGTAAGTATCCATATCATCATCTTCGCCAATTGTATCATTATTAAAAAGCTGCATGTAGGGGATATTTGATAGATTTCCAGTTTCATGAGAAAAAGCTGGCTACTTTACTGTAATGGAATGAAGTCTCTGTGGAGGCTAGTTCTATTTCATAGTCAAGACAAAGTTTTGAAATTTGTATTTATTTGGTTTCAGAAGGCATGTTGAAGCTATTGATCGTGCTGGTGCATGATTTTTGAACTTAAGAAAATTCATGTGTATGCTCATGCATCGCTTACATGAAATATATTTTCTGTACTTGCAGGAAGAAGGGAAGCAGCTATGTTGCCGACTTCGTCGAGACTGAGAAGGGGTACTTCTTTAGTACTATAAAAACTTGAAAAAGACACATCAAGAACCTAAACTTGAGAGAGAACTTGGAATAATCTTGTTGTGCATGATTTTCAGAATCCTGAGATCATGATTAAAAAAGTATCTAGACATAAAACAATTACATCTCGCAGATTTAGCCATAAACAACTAGAAAATAATGAAGACATTCAAGATCGAAAGGACTTATTAAGTCTATAGAACTTGATATTAAAAAGCCAATAGATGTTACAAATCTCTTCCAATGTTACTGTATTAATTTCTTGTTTATGCAGCTATGTCAGCACTGTTGTCATGGAGGTTCCAGAAACCGAGAACGACGGGCAGTGCAAGTGCGGCACCAGCTGCAGTTGTGTGAACTGCACCTGCGGCGGTCATTAAGCAGATCCAGAAATAATAACTACTGTTGTGTGTCTTAGATTCGGGTGGGGGGAGGGGGGGGTGTTATTAAATAATGTAATTCTCATAAATAATACATCTTCTGTAATTGTATTTGTGAGCGTTCGAGTGAAAGGTGTGTTCTTCACCCCAAGTTTGTGTTTCCTTCAAATGTAATGGTCATGTCTGTGGCCTTGTGTTGTATTTAATATAATACTAGTAGTATACACTCTGCTCTGTCTTTTTGATCGTATACTTCATCACTATTTGTAAATTATTATAAAAAAAAACAGAGACCAAAGAAAAACAGAACAAGATGGAAAGGTGACACTTCAGAATCTCATCCCTGGTTCATTTAACATACATTATAGTCACACATGGTCTACTTTCAGAGATATCTGGTACTGGGTACGAAAAACCTTTCATGAAAACCATTGTGTCAAACTGCTGGCAATCTTTTTTCTGATAAACATTTGGAGGCACAAAGACACTCGCTCTTTTTTTTCGGGGGTGAAGTATAGCCGGGAATAAAGGGCTCCGAACCTAACTTAGCATGCTATGATCAACAGTAACAAAACTTGAAACAATGAGAAGGAATAAAAAGAAAGTTGAATAACGTGAATTTGTTCCCAATATTGGCTGTTATGATCAATTTGACGCAACAAGGATTTCATTCTCCCTTGGGCTGCTTCGAGAAACAATGCTATACATAATCTTGATTAGCATGTTTAAGTTCATGATCAAATTTTAAAAAATGAAACAGACAATACTACAAGGTAGATCTTGAAAGAAACAAGAAATCACAAAACAAGAGTTCATGTTTTGCTTGAGCAGTATAATCTATCTCAATTTGTGATTGAAGAATAAACATGAATCAAGTATGCATCTAATGTTTATGATGGCCATCTCTCGGCCTAGTCCAGATGAAACGTAAAGGCAAAGGAAAGCAAATAAAGTTTAAAAAAATAGAGGTAACATCTCAATGTATTTTAACCATTGTCACTTTGAATTCTGAAGGTAAAAAAATCATTTTTTAAAAAATACAAGCTTTATTCTCCCTAGCTTTATTCTTCAAGTTTAAATTCACCAGTTATCTGTGATTTCAAAATTTAATGTCTGTATGCCCAACTGGGTTGATATTGTGAACTCAACTATTTCAAACATTAAAGCCCTCGGCACGAAGGCACTTACGATGAGCCTCAATCCATTTTGCACATGCCTCTTCACCATGCTCCACAATGCATTCATCTCTCAGCTTCTTAGTCTCAGGGCAAGCACAGCATATCTTCTTCTTTGGCTTTGATTCTGGACCTGATTTTTTGATTTCCAATGCTTGGTTTGGCTTTGACACTGGCTCAGATAAGGTAGAGGAAGCACCTTGCAAAGGTAGTCCACCCATTGTCACAAGTCCTTCAAGAATTCAAGATGCCAAAAAGAATGATGCTGGAGGACCAAAAAGGGAAAAAAGCATATCAAATTTTCAGTAAAGATAGACCTGAGACACCGCTGATGGACAACATATAAGTAGCAATCTAACCTAATGAACTTTTGAGGAAAGTAATAAAGAAATGAAAAACCAAAATCTTAGAGAAATTACTAGGGACTTTGAAGTATGGCACCAGTGTTTAGCATCCAGCAGTTTGTGCTTTGTATTCATTCTCCACGGAACATAATAAGCATGTTGTTTAAGGACCAAAATAACAATACTAGTTCACAAGGCTATGAAAATGAACTAGTGAACCATAATAACATATGCTGCATCACTGACAATGAATCAATTCTCTTCACCTGGCAACCAAACCTCCAAAACAAACCAACTAGCCCAAACTGAATTGATTCATGTCGTTTGGTTGGACTAGCTCACAGGATTCAATCCAAACCAATTAGGTACCAGGTTGGTACGATATGAGGTCCCAAACCATACAAACCTGGGCTAAGATAAAAATCCCAAATTCCACATCCACAAAACAAAATTCCCAAAACATTACCCGACAGTGTAAATCTAGTAAATAGCAAATCCAAAAAATGCTAAACTAAGAGAATCAAGGAAGAATCATTTTTCCTTCTTTTCTCAATTCTACTACCATTTCAACAATTCGGAATCAGAAATCCAAAAATGTCGTAAGTAAATTGTAAATATGAAAAAAAGAGTAATTAATAACCAAGAGAATACAAAAGATTTAACAGTCAAAATCACAACAAAATTATACACCTATATCCAAGGTTCCATGTTGCAAAAAGTTTAAGAATACCAATCTACAAGTTAACAATGTAATAATCGCTGAAGAAATAAAACCATAGATTCAAGCAAGGACTCAATTTTTCCTAGAAACCATTTGATCTTATGATTTCAGCAACCTCATTAGTGATACGGCCAAACTTAGCAACTAACTGTACTCAACTTAACAATGATAAAACTATTCTATCATTAAAAAAAAATTAACAAAAAAATCATGCTTACTCCAGTTAATCATAGACTTAACTCCAACAAAGATGATAAAAAATATCTATTTAAAAAAAAACACAAACTCAAATATACGTCAAAAAATCAATCTTTGGCAGTAACCCATTTAGAATTTTAATCGAACAGTTGGTCAGCAATCATGAGTCGTTCAAATGATGATTCCACATTTACATAAACCTACAAGTAATCACACCAACATAGTGCTAAAAATTAGAAGAAAAAGCAGAAATATATAAATATGCCATCCTGACATCAACACATCATAAGTGCTTTAATATCCGTCAAAGAGAGAGAGAGACTTACCGTACAATTTCTTCGATCGACAAAATCTGTGGCTTGAGAAGGTTTACGTCGTGAACTGCTTAACTTCGACGAAAAGTATTTAAGAGCTAGCAGTGGGCCAAATCGGGTGGGTAAATCTATGGCCCATTTGGAAAAACGTGACGTAAAGGATCAAAAATTCATATTCCAAGTATAATTTTTTTTTATGGTTTACAGTGTTCATGTAGGGTCTCTGAGTAGGATTCTATTAGGTTTGAAATTGAAATAAGCTCTATTCTAATGTTTAACTTTAAGAAACAAGAAAATACCTATTTAGTGACCGAATAACCGCTTAAGTCGGGTGTCTGAATCAATTCAGGAAAATGAAAAAATGGAAATCCAAGGCTCCATCAATGGTGTGATGTGTTGATCTCGTTTAAAATTATACAAAAAGAGAAATGAAAAAATTATAAGTGCTTCTTAAGTACTAATTTGTTAAGCCGAACAATAAAAACTCAATGTCAATGCCGCCAGAAGCAGCTGAATGATGCAACATGGGGCTTTCTCCGGAGCTAAGCTCAGAGATAAAAGGAAAATGGCAGTTGGCACAAAATGTCTTTGTCAGGTGAGGAGTCTTGATTAGCGCAAAGGCAAGTAAATTTGGCAAAGGGAGTCAGAAAAAGCAGCATGGGAATATATTTGTGACTATCATTTCAAGGAGAAGAAGATTTACAGAAGTTTCGTGAAATTAAAAGACCAAAAGCAGTAACCATTACATGTGCAGAACAAGAACATAAATAAAAGAAGATTCAATATCCAACCCCAGATGCCAGATCCACTTTCTCACACTTCAAGCATGTTCTAGATCATGGAGAGGATTTATACCATAATTAACACGAACTCCAGTCTGTAAATTGTCTCCAAAAAAACACATTTACTTGTAATTCCAGATTATCCTAGGAATCTACAGTACGATGCATGAAACCCCAGTTGGCTAAAACCAGAATTGTACACCGATTTCAGTTCAAATTCATTCAACAATGTGCTCTAGAAGCAGAATCAATCAGAACAGGCCGCAAAATCACAGCTTCCTTGAACAGTGTTTTCTAGAAATCCAATTGCTTCTTTTAATTGCAATTCTTTAACTAATCATACTTCTCCCTCCATGAATACACAAGCAAGAAAACCCAAGAAAGAGCCAATGCAATATCTCCAACAACCTGCCTGGGCAAATCACGAGCAAGATCAAGTTTTCTTTCAAAGTAAACTCTCCAAACAGCGACTGAGACATGAAGAAGAACGCATCCCTTGGCAAAGAAGCTCTGAAACTCTCTGTCCTTAACAAATGCAACCATAAATAAAAGGAATCCAATAGCAAACAGAAGCAACCCAGAAAATGACTCAGACGTTTGGATCAAGAGTTGATCATGAGGTGTTGAACCTTGAAGCTTACTTGCAACCTCCATACCATGACTAAACACATAAATCTCTTTAGAGTAAAACATCATCAAACCTCCACATGTTAGAGCTATAATTGAATGCAGAAGACATATCAAAAAGAAACCAGATGAACCCATCGAACAAATAAAAATTCGAGCTTCAATTCAAATCAACAGCATTGGCTTCTCAATAAGAGTCTCCGAAACCCGAATTTTTTCAATGCATAAAGAAAAGAAAGGCATAAAAAATCAACAACTATATATGGTACAAAGAACACAGAGAAAACTAAGCAAACTAGATCCCAATAGATCTTCCTCACAGACTGAAACAGAGAAATAAATCAATAATAGAAGAAAAATCCCCCCCAAAAAAAACCCTAAGCCAAAAGAACCCAGATGAGCCAAATTAACCAGTCAACGCCCCAGAAATCTCCCTCCCTTCATCTCCTCGGAACCCAACAACAAAAACATTTTAATTCATTACAGAGAGAGACCCAAAAAAGCACTAAAGCATTGAAGGGGAATGAAACCGAAATGGGTTCATAAGCATGAAGGTTGCCCTAAAGTTTGCAGCTTGCATTAATTATGGCTTAAAATACAGCCATATTAATGCAAAAAATATAAAATTTTTAATGGAGATTAAAACTTGGGTTGTTGGGATGGCAAATTAATATTGCTTTTAATTGGCATAAAGATTTGCATAGAGATTGGATTACTCACATCCATACCTCCCACGCACAACATGCCATGTCTTTTCTGGTTACTTGCTACCTTGCTCTGCAGAGCAATTCAGCAGTTGTGGGGTCATTTGGGTCTACATCATATTTTGAAAACATGTTTGATCATAACCTTTAGGATGATTTTGTTTTCACAGAATCATGTATGGAAATTTTTTGTCCTCATTCTTAAGTCAGCATATTCCTTTGTGTTTGTATTAACTAGAAGATATCAAATATATAAATTTCCAAATATAAAGATTAACGAGGATGATACACATGGTGAAGGTATATGAAAGGGCAAACTAGCAAAGATATTCTATGCGGCCAGGCTCTATAATTACACAAAATTTTCAAATCAATCAAGATTCTAGAGTCGCTTTAAGATTTCCATATCGCTTTTGAATCATATTGCCAAATCTTACCGTTAACATTTAAAAATTTAATAACAAATTCTAGCATAATTTATTTATTCATTTTAATTTGTGATCTCAGGAAACTACTGGACACCCTTTCCATTTTCCAAAATCGGAAATTCAATTAATCAACAATCACAAGCACTGTTCTGTTGGGACAAACTAATCATTCTCCAAATAAGAAGACACAGAAGCGCGGAATTAGTTAGGACCAGTTGGCTATATTATTTAAAAAGGTTTTACAGGTGCATTTACAATAATAAAAGAATGAAGATCAATAATTTTGTAAACAAAAACAGATGATGATTTTAATCCTCCTAAATTTGTCTAAAGAATTCTCCTACTTTCCGGCGTATAATTAGAAATTAGAAACTGAACTCTTGTCTTTATTACCAGCAGAAACCTTACGATGCCGCCGAGAACTAGATCGCTTGGAAGACTTCTTCGCTGGATTTTTTCTGGCTAAACCTGCACCATGCACTGCCAGTGAATGCTGAGTTTTTGCAGAACCTGGTGAAGCCATTCGCTCCAAAATGTCTCTGTGGTATGCCTGTACATAAAAAATGGAAACTACTTAGGTTAACGCTTAGAACTTGTGTTCCCATCACCATAATATGGCATGTAATTAATAATACACACCTGTATCACAAAATTACGCCTTTCACAGTCCAGAAACATATTGACACTCCAGTTAATTTTTGCCATTATCTTGTCCCTTGCGGTGGAGAAGCTTAACTGATCTCTCGAAGTAAAACGATCAACTTCA
Organism: Xylocarpus granatum; assembly: GCA_019650275.1. NCBI lineage: Eukaryota > Viridiplantae > Streptophyta > Magnoliopsida > Sapindales > Meliaceae > Xylocarpus > Xylocarpus granatum. The sequence goes on along the minus strand of BNST01000866.1, from coordinate 79,610 downwards.
TTGAACCATAGGCAGCTGAATAGGTTTGTGATGGGAATGTGTTCCCTTATGATGACACAGCCTTCAGGAACGTCTGTTGAAAAAAAAACACTTAATCACAAATCATGGAACCCAAATTTCGTACAAGTATGATATAACGCACTTACCACTAGTTATCGGAAGCTTGGCCTCAGAGTACGGAGTTAGACCCTCATTCTTATAAAATTCAATCTGGTAGTTAATAGAGGCATTATTGTATTTTCCAGCAGCTTTATTAGCTTCAGCCTCTACAAATACATCAAAGCGTCTGTAGTGTCTTGAGATTGCAAAACTAGCATTTTGGCGCCACAAAAATCTGAAAAGAGAAGGGTTTGAATAAATGATTGAGCAAAAGCTAAGATGGTCAAGATAAACGCGAGCTCCATTATGCCCCTACCTCCATGGCATAGACAAAAAAATTCATGCATGAACATGAATGTGACAAAAGGCATATAACAAAAAAATAGTCAATAACATACCCAGAAATCAAGTGCTAGAGGGCCAATTTTTGGTACATGAAAGTTCAAATTTCTTTTCTCTTTGCCTAGGCAATAAAAGCAGAAAATCCATTTGTGGGCCACACACTTCACGCTTCAACAATACCTAGAAAAGGATAACAACAGGATAAAATGCTTTTACCTCTCAAGAATTTGATATGGATCCACAACAAGCCGGAGCTTTCCATCTAGCCATATAGAGTATCTTACGTTGGGGAAGATCCTATGCAAAAGAAGCTTTGGCACCTGCCAAATGTACATGTCATGACAATAAAATCTAGTAAATCTAAGAGTTACAATCACCACTTAATATAGAGAAAAAAAGTATGTATAGGTATGTGTGTGGTGTATCAACATCACCTAAAAGCACCTGAGTGTTGTACCTAGCTACATTAAATTTTCGTAATCAATGGTAGCAATCTGTACTTCAAATCTCAATATCTGAGGCTTTGATTTTCTTCAGATGCACACAATTTCAATTTAACCATTTGTTCTTATGTTTAAAAAAATTAAAGCCAGCATCTGACTGGTCAGTTTGATTTTCTTTAGATGCAGACAATTTTAGCTTAACCACTTGTTCTTATGTTTAAATATATTGAAACCAACATCCCAATAACATGTTTGACTAGCCAACCACTATAGAAGATTGGTCCACCGCATCACTATTGATTAATAACATTCTTCGTGGAACTGAACTGCTATTTGATAATTCAGTCAAATCTTCCCATTTGTCTCATATCTTGCTGTGTTAGAGATATTTTTTATACCAAAAAAAGTAATATATATATATATATATATATATATATATATATATATATATATATATGCATATAGTAGCAATGGTGAAGGTCCTCATAAATAATAACCAAAAAACATTGCAAGTAATTTAAGCTGCATCCGCTTTATAGGTAAAACAGAAAGATGCAAAGCAAAACTGACCTTTCCGTTACGCCTTGCATCACTGTAAGGGATGTTGTGGACAACAACAATTCTCCACAACCCAACCCTTTTACTGCTATTCAAGATGCTAGAGTTCTTCATATAAGCTTCTGTCTCTTCATCTACAAACATATAGAAAGGAATATTTCTCCTTGCTGCTTTGCTAATGTTTCGGGGTTGTTGTATTACGTCATAGTTCCCTGCCAAAAATCACGATGAGAAAAAACGACATGCATACAATAAAAAAAATGCTCTACAGAAATTCATTTACTCTGCAGTACCAAATATTGCCGATGCAACAATGACTTCATGGAACTGCTCCAACTGTGTGAGATCAGCTTCATCCAAGTCAAAACCAGATTGGCCACCAGGTCTACTCCCTTTGACAAAACTAATAAAAAAAAGATGAACCAGCATTTACTATCTTAAACAGTTAAAAGAGTGGCATCTTAAACATTGAATAAAAATGAACCTACCCACAGTGCACTGTCATGGACTCTTTTATCTCAAAGGAATCATTTCTCTGTTTTAAAGAAGGATATCCACCAAAATCAGAGCCTCCATGTGGTTCAGTTTTAACCGGATTTTCATTCTGAACATATGCCAAATTCTGAAGCACTGGGGAATTTGATGGGTAACTTGGCATGCTAGCTATTGCCTGCTCCACAGGGAGGTAGCATACTGGACATGCTGCATGATTAATGAACAAGAACAAATCAAAATCATGAAATCAGGACACATGTCTGATGCACATTTGCTGCATCAATTAAAATTATAACTCTAGAGATGCAAGATTTCCACACTAGTATGTTTGCTTCACTTCAGCGTGATATAAAAGATGATGATCACAAATCAGTGCCATCAAAATGAGATACAAGCGTCATAATAACTTTTCTTACTATAAAAACAGCTTTTGATATACCCATTGCTATGGAAAAGTAGAGTCAGCTCTTATTTCAATTATATTTTCAAGAATATTCCATTCCCCAACCAATATTGATAATGGTAACAAAAACAAGGCAAGCAACTTAAAACTTACGCCGTGGTCCAGGTCGTCGTAAACCAGGAGGAGGGGGAGGAGGAAATGCAAAGTTTTCACATGGATGGTGTGAAGGAGGAATGACTTTATTAGCCAAGGCGGGGAGGAGGAGGATGCTGAGTTCTATATCCATCACTCCCAGTCACCTTCTTCTGAGTAAAATTCTCTCTATCCTTCTGGGTAGTTTTTACTCTGGAAATAACCAAAGCTACAGGATCACCTGCCAGTTGTTTGCCATAAGGAACCAAGCTTCCAATACGTTGAGGAACATTTGTACTCATATTTTCTGGCGCACATCAACCATACAAAATGCAAATTACTGCATCAAAAAAATAAAAAAATAGTATGCAGTAACAATGATCTCATTTCTTAATGCATTATATTCAACTAAAAAATAAAGACATCTTTCAATCAAGCCGAAACAGTATGTTTATAAAGACTAGTTCTTAATTCCTTACCCAAACCTAATATCATCTTTCAAACAAGCCAGCAAGCATGCTATATAGAGCAACAATTATTCAATCCATTGTAAATGAAAATGCAAGAATAAAACATGAACAACAAACCTTTATTAGTCAAATAGGAACCCAGGGTAAAGACAGAAAGAGCAAGGGCAACAAGCAGTAGCATCGCAACCCTTCGGCAGCCTATAAATTTGTAGAAAACGATTGGGAAAAACTGTTTCTCCCTCTCTCTGGATCCTGTAAGAAGCATCTTTGAAGAAGACTTTTTTCCAAAAATTGCTGATTGTCCGATAACACCGTGATTGTAGAGAGGCTGCAACGACCCATAACTCCCCGTGCGTAGACCCAATGACCCTCCAGTCATTGTCTCTCAAATCCCTCAATTTTTTCTAGTCTCATTGCCTTCTTTTTCAACTCCCTCTCATTCACGGTTGCCTCCAAATTCTTGCACCCAATTCAATTCTTATGTTTCTATAAGTCAAAACAAAATCAAATTCTCGAAACAAAACCGAAAAGCCGAGAAGCAATAAGTAACTCGATCCTTGAACTTCACCGAATTGCCCAAATTAATCAAAACCTTAAAAATTATCCGAGACGATATTCTTCAAAATTCACCACAATGTTCACATTGAACAAATTCTTGAAGCTTCGGTAGAATGCACAAAATGACATCAACTGAGCAAAAAGCTGATAAGAAAATAACTCGATTCACGAAACTTCATCAGAATGTTGAAATCATCCGTTTGATTTTTTTGTTTCTTTTAAAAAGTCAAAATTTGATTCTTGGTAGCTTCTAAATCAAGAGTTTAATCAATCTCACAGAACTTGATCCAAAATCCAACGCGATACCGATATTGTTTTGCGGCGCTAAAATAACTTCCGAAAAAACAGCAATATTGTTCTAACTAAAATACAATTTCTCAAAAAAAACAGCCCACATTTTCCATTTTAGCAGGAATCATACAGTTACGAGCAATTTCAAATCCAACCAAAACATAAACTCCCGAAAGATAAAAACAAAATTAGAGAGCCCGTACCTGTAACCATTACATGATTTTTTTTTATCTGAGATTTTGTTTTTCCTGGGAAAAATCTAGAAATTCAGTTGATGAAAACTCTGTCCCATGATCATGAAAGAAACTTTCGTAGAAACGGAGAGAATCTGTGAATTGGTTGTCGAGAGACACGGGACTTCGGAATTTTGAAGTTAAATCTGTGTTTGCTTTTCCTGTTGTCGCGAAACAAAATTCGGATCATGATCTAGTGCAGATGTTCCTACGTATGATCAGGAGGACGAACAGTTATAATAAAGAACTACCCCTCCCAATTAATTTTGCTAATTTTCATTAAATTGATGATGTGTCATCTATTGATTGGATATCACGATGATGAACAATGATTGATTTGACTGATATTCTCTGGACACTTGAGTCCCAACTTAAAAGACCTGTTGAACCAGATAGAGAGGATTGCGCTTGCGATATGTAACGTTGTTGGCAATCTTCTTTTATTACTGAAGAGAGACTCCTCAGCTGCTGCGTTTGGCCAGGTCTATGTAAACTCTGTCTGTCTCACTTGTTCATTGATTTACATGACAATTTCTAGGAAAAGAAAATGATAAAGAAACTGTGGTAGAAATTCAATGAACACTTGTGTGGATGCACACTAACCTGCCAACTTATGCATTTGGTCAAATCAAACTGTTGCTAAATCTTCTTCTTCGTTTCGTCTCATTTCATTTCTTGAAGAAAATACATGCACATGGCTTTGTACTTCTCCATAATCACCTCCCAATATTTTCTTATTTACATGCCTTTACTTCTTTACTGTCTTCTACACGATCACAACTTCTTCTGCTCAATCTCAAGTCTATTACAGTATCACTGTTCCTCAATCATACCCGAATCGGCCGCAACTGGTCCAGATTTCTTTAACTTCCCTTTTACTCCCTTCCAATGCAGTTACTACCGCGGTAGCAACAGATTTTTAGATCAAAACTCGTCAAGTATGGCGAAAACCATTCGTTTACGCACTGAAAGTGTATATAGAACCAATGTTGAAGGTGTTTTCAAGGTTGAGTCTGCTCTTGCATTCCGACGCTCGAGGCTGTACAACGTTGCAGAGTATTATACATTTGACATGGATGCTTGTTCCATTCCTTTGAGACTCCAGTTACAGGGATTCTAGTCAATTTTTGCTGGAAAGATTTGCATGGTGGGATCAGGGTCTAGGCAGTCCAAAGAAGGTAATTCGCTGAACCTGATTACTGTATTGAAGATTGACTCTGTAAAGAATTCAAGTACTATCACTAGTCTGGTTTGAGGAACTTTTTGAGAGCTTTGAGTCCTGCTGATAGTTCAAGTTACTTTGAAACACTTTCAACACTGATATTTCCTCGGAAAAATTACTAGTATACAAAAGTTTTAGAAAAGTTTGAGAACTAATGTTTGGGTGGGATTGATGTCCCTGACAATGATTCACTTAGTTTGCAGTTGAGCAGTGGTTTTTGCTCCATGTTTACAAGCTATGTCAAGGAATACCAATTAAAGTATGCAAATGATTGCTATTCTTCAAAGAGTTGCCATTTGTTTTGGTGAGGGTATTGGATATTTGCCTCCATTTATGTCCTTGGCTTCAATCCAGTGTTCAGATGACATCCACAACTAGAGATTTTTGGTGCAATTTCATAATAATAGCTATTTTGGTCATTTCGGGATCTTTAATCCCAACACAACGTTTGTTGCCGATCGATCATGGGATGTGAACAAGAATCAGCTTTGTGCTGTGGCCTGCAGAATCTTGAATGCTACTAGATCTTTATATAATTCTTATGCGGATGACTGTTCAATTAGGTTGACCATGAGATTTTCTGCCATCTGGTCAATCAGAAACACTCCGGGCATTGTGGGGCAAATTTTTAGTATTAAAGGTGTAAATGATTCAGGTTATTTTGATCCGATTGCATTTCAGAGTACCGGGAATCATGGACGGGAAATTCCAGGTTTGAAGTACAAGCATACTGAAATGGACGAAAGTAAGCGAATTTTGACCAAAGAGAATGCCTGCAGTTAGGAACAGAAAAGAGCAGTATCCGAATGGCTCCTCTTGTGAGATGAGGTTATCTGTTTCTGTCAGAAGCTCTAGAGGAATAATGGCACGGGATCGATTAGTCCCCTTGTTTGTTGGCGATAAATGGTTTCATTTATCCCTGCCGTGGTCAAGCTCAAGGACAGCAGACTCTGCCGTTGAAGAAAATGTCAGCTGCAGTAACCCAATTAAAAATATCAGCTACTAAATGAGCTTGAAATTGCTAAAACTAGAGAGTGGCATGTCTCTTTTTAATACATCTTCAGGCTTGAGCATGAAAGTAGACATTTCTGCTGAAGGGATTTATGACACTGAAACAGGACTGTTGTGTATGGTAGGTTGCAGACGTCTCGGCTCAAACAACAAGATTTTGACGAATGATTCTGTGGACACTGAGATTCTTATCGATATTCAGTTTCCTCCATTTAAAGCAAGCAAAAAATGGAGGTTATATAAAGGGAACTATAAACACGCGGGAACAATCCGATACTTTGCTTCTCTGCAGTTGGCGTCATCTGCATTCTACTCCGCCCAAGCAAGACGATCAATATGGAGCATGGATTTGGAGGTCATCATGGTCTTAATCTCCAACACTCTTGCTTGTCTGTTTGTAGGACTTCAACTTTTGTATGTGAAAAAGTACCCTTATGTGCTACCGTTCACTTCACTTTTCATGCTTGTCATTCTTTCCTTGGGGTTCATGATTCCACTTCCGCAAGTCTTTGGAGCCTTGTTCTTGAAAACCCGCGATCATCACGCGGTCCTACTTGGTGGAAGACCATGGGCAGAAGTGAATGAAGTGATTGTACGGGATAATCAGAGTGTCAGCTTTACTGTTTCAGTTCCGAATTCTCCACCTTGCTTGGTCTGCACGTACGCAAGGGAGCCAAAAACGTGAAGCCCTTGTGGAACGCCTAGAAGAAAGCACTTTATGTTTGTCTGCTTTAATACATATCCAGGGCCTTTCTTGCATTCTTTGTGAACAGGAAGAGGAACAAGTTTGTCGCCTTGATGCATTCCTACGCCGTGTTGACCCTAGATGGCTTTCTTCTCCCTCAAATCCTTCTCAACAATTTCGGAAACTTCAAAGAATATCCTCTTTCCTGTTTATTCTACATTAGAACATGTTTCATACGCTTGATCCCACACGTTTGTGTTTTGTGCAGGGCTCGTAATTATGCGAAGCACTTTGATGGCTCATACATATATGCAAATCCTGGTGCAGATTTTTACTCCACGGCTTCGAATGTCATTATCCCTCTGGTGTTTGCTGTTGTTATATACTTGCAGCAGCGATTCAGAGGTCGGTGTTTCCTTCCCCGAAGAATCTTCTTACTAGCACTTTTTAACCTGTGTGTGTTTACTTGCTGGTAAGAGTATTCCCTTCCCTGTGTGCAGCTGGACTGGAAGCGCTTTTTGAACCAAGCACTTTGACGTAATTACCAACGATACATGACATATCATTTACACGGGATACTATGAAGATTTTGGAACAGAAAGGTGGTCCATTATGTTAGCTCAGCTGCTGTGCACTGTGTATTGATGCTGCTTGATAAAAAGCATTGTCATAAAAACCAGGGGTCCATTTCCATACACACCGTTGAATAATTTGCACAAGATTTAACATGCAGTAGTCATTCACCCAACAATTACAGATCCTTGAGAGATATCATGGGGCAACATTAAAATAGAAAAAAATTGATAGACCAAGTGTTGAAGTGGAAGGGGACCAAAGACAAGCTTGTGCTGAAGCCAAAACGAGGCCCCATTCATTTTGTTTAATTGTCTCTAAGAGTGAAGACACCACAACACAACCATCCACTCCATGCAATGCATTGCGTTATCATAATATATTTTACATAGATAAAAGATTATTAGTGTTTCATGGTTTTTAAAAAAGTTTTAACACTTTTTGTAAGCGCTTTTTGTAAGTAAAAGCACTTTTCAGATTTTATAAAAAAATACTTAAAATATAAATAAAAAATTAAAGTAACGAATTAATAACTAGAACTATTTGTGCATGGGATTCAAGATCTAAATTGAATAGGTGGGGGCCAATGCAAAGGTACAGGGTTTACTGTATGAGTGAGTTGGAGGGTAATTTCTCCCACCTAACGTCATTTATTATTATTTAAAGTAAAAACTGATGAAAATGAAAACAAGCCACACGACCTTCGTTCAACCTAACGACACTTTCACTCAACTCATAATGCCAATCCCACCTTCTCTATAGTACGCGTGACCGCACGCGCACAATACACTAATAAATTTAAAATAAAAATACGACTGAATTACTTACTTATTATTATATTATATTATTAACACGTAATACATTGTATGTCTCGTTATTTTTGTCTTATAAAATTATTAAAAAGGAAAATGTCTTGTTTACTGAAAGCTGCGCGCGTCTTGGCACTGTAATCACGCGCCTTGACGAATAAAAATTATATTATTAATACCATAAAAAAACAATAATATTAATAATTTCCCGTACGTGAATAAATAAGAAATCAAAAAGAGGAAAACCCGATTGTGTTTTCATCTTCTGTAAAATGACTGCACTCTGTACTATGCGTTTGTGAGATTCTCTCTAAACCAAAAATCTCTCTGTACCCCAGATCTGCAAACCCTAGATCGTTTACTTTCTGTTTCTTTCTGTATTGAGGGCTTCAAAGTTTCAATATTTTTCCCAATTCTTTGCTTCAAGCTGGGTGCTAGCAACACTAGGAAAAGAAGCATGGTTAAAGGTATTCACTTTTGTGTTGAAAGATTTCCATTTTTGTGAACTTTTTGCTGTGTTATGAATTGGGTTGTGATTTTTTTAAGGGTTTTTGGCAGTATTGAAGTTGTATTTTGAATTGCTTTGCTGTAAATTTGTTAGATTTTGATAGCGAAGATGCTGTTGTTGCTCAAGACTTTTCTTTTTCAAGTTATTATGTACATACTTGGAGGTTTTTTACCAGATAATCTTGTAGAACTGAGGGTTCTTACGATTGCAAAAGTCTTTTTTTTTCTTAGTGAAAAGAGTATAAATCCTAGTGTAAGAATTGGGCTGCACTGAATCTTGAATTTGTACCTTTATTTAGTTGGAAACGTTATTCTTGACAGGGTTTGGTGGAGGTGGATATGGACGAGGTAGTATAATGAAAATGCAATATCTGAAGGGTAACTATTGATTCTGAGGGACATTATATTTGGGGGTGTTTTTGATCAACAATGGGTTGCATTTGTTGTACACCCTCTGCTATTGAAGATAGTAAAGAGAGTCCAAGAGAGCGTCTCTCAAGCAAGGCCTCATCGCACTTAAGAGTATCAAGGGCTACTTCCTCCAGGAGGGAGGAAGCTTATCGATATGAAAATAATGAAGGAAGAGCAATGTTGATTGATAAGCAGGGGAATGGGCCCGTTCAGCACAGCGAGAATTTTGATAGGAAGAGGGAGAAGATGGAGTACGTTGTAGCTCAACATCATCCAGGGATGGGCAATATTCCCAAGGCTGCAGAAGGGGAGCAGATTGCAGCAGGGTGGCCAGCTTGGTTAGCTGCTGTGGCTGGAGAAGCTATCAGGGGATGGGTGCCACGGCGTGCAGATTCCTTCGAGAAGCTGGATAAAGTATGCTCCTTTATTTATTTAGTTATGGTGTATATACTTCTTTATAGTACTTGGCAAAGAATTTTTGATCACTTTGTCAGTGCATGATAATTTTGGTAAATTTATAAAGAATGATTATTATGTTATATATCTAGAGAGCTGGAATCTTTTGCTAAACTTTTCTAACTTGATGCTATTAACCCTTCTTGTTTTGCTTTGAAAACATCATTATTAATATATTCTTCATAAGGTCATATATTGTCACTGTATCATTTTCAGCACATTTTGAAGAATATGTTTAAAAAAAGTGTCTTTATGTGAAATTATTATTTTAACTCTGGAGTATGTTTAGGAAGGATTAAGGATATCTGGGGATTCATGTGTCCATCATGAATTTGTTTTCTTGTAGAACCATTGATGCTGCCTGTGCTGAGTTGCCGAATATTCTAATAATGCTTATTTCTTTCCAAGAGGACTGATTTTGATGATGTGTACTTTAGGATTAACTTACAGGGATAATAAATACTAAAAAACCAATGGGGCAGTGAAAGAACTACAGAACTAGTAGGCATAGCTTCACATGATTGAAAGTTGTGCATTTTAGAATTATGCATATTAAAAATTTTAGGTCTGGACGCCTGTTCAGTTGCTTGATATTTTAATTCTATTTAGATTGGGTTGGTGTCATTTTTCTTTACAATTCCACCAGTGACATGCCTTATGGCTTTGTGCTTTTCTAGATGTTTTAAACTTGAGAAGAAATGTTGGCTGATATCTTGCTACTTCTGGTCCAGTCGAGTTGTAAATGTTGCAGAAGAATTTTGAAAGAGGTTATTTCAAACTTCAAATGGACAGAATTAGCTATTATTTCTTCTTTTCAAGTTTTTTGGTTAAGTTGGGCTTTACCTTTTAGTCTTCAAACATTGATATGTTGAAGATGTTAAAACTATAATTTAGAGAAATTAATGTCTCTGCCCCTCTTTGTTCATCTAATTTATCTTAAATCATGCTAGGTGAGATTTAGGTAGAAGACCTATCATAAGTCTACTCGCTCACTATTTAAGCCAAGGCCTGGTTGGCTTCTGGTCTAGTTTTGAGTGCTTTCTTTCTGAGTTTTTTTTTCTAGTTTTGACCAGATCATTATATTTTTCTGGTGATGTGATTTATATGTATTTCCTTTTCCTTGTGAATTATAATCGACATAATTCATGGCTGCTTTTGGTACATCATTTGATGATATTTTTTTGAATGTAGATTGGCCAGGGAACTTATAGTAACGTTTATAGGGCTCGTGATCTTGATCAAAAGAAAATTGTTGCTCTGAAAAAAGTAAGGTTTGATAACCTGGAGCCTGAGAGTGTTCGCTTTATGGCAAGGGAAATTCATATTCTGCGTAGGCTTGATCACATAAATGTAATAAAGCTGGAAGGCCTAGTCACATCAAGGATGTCTTGCAGCTTGTACCTTGTTTTTGAGTACATGGAACATGATTTGGCAGGGCTTGCCTCACATCCTGGATTAAAATTTTCAGAAGCACAGGTGTGACTGATAGGTTTTGTTTTGTTCTTTACGGCTACAACTCGTGTGTTTAAAGTTACAATTGCAATAAATTAGCTAATGAACATGGCTTGCACTTGCATTTAATATAGCAATTATGTAAATAGCCAACCTGATAAATATAAACAGATTTAGGTATTGAGTTTTTCTAATGATTTCTTTTCTTGATTCTGGCTTCCGCTGTTTTATACTGCATTTCGGCAGGTTAAATGTTACATGCAGCAACTTTTATGTGGGCTTGATCATTGTCACAGCCGTGGAGTCCTTCATCGTGACATAAAGGGTTCCAACCTCTTGATTGACAACAATGGAATCTTGAAAATTGCAGACTTTGGTCTGGCTAGTTCTTATGATCCCCATCAAAATCAGCCACTAACAAGCCGTGTTATAACTCTTTGGTACCGACCACCAGAGCTTTTACTGGGAGCAACATACTATGGCACTGCTGTAGATTTATGGAGTACTGGTTGCATACTTGCAGAATTGTATGCTGGCAAGCCTATTATGCCCGGAAGAACTGAGGTAATTACAAAATAAGAATGGGACAATTTTATAGGGTTTTCTCCCGACATTTGGAATTTATGGTTGCAGCCTCTTAAGGAATATTGTGAAATAATAAAACCAATAATTACCCCATATGATTCCAGTAAGCTGGAAAAGTTTCATTCAGAGTTGGTCTATGTGTAAACTTGTATGCAAGAAGAATTAAGACAGATATACCAGAGATTTTTTAAAAGTTTTTGCCTCCTCTGAGAATGATCTCAACAGTATGAACACCTAGAATATCGTGTTCTTTTATCCCTGAGAAGATAACTGATCAAAAGGGATTGTGAGATAGAAGAGATTCTATGCATTGTCTCTTCTGATTTTAATTTTGTTTTGCTTTTGCTCATTTAATGTGTTGTGCTATCTAATTGAACTGCTCTAAAGTTCGCACCTTTTTGCCTTGTAGGTGGAGCAGTTGCATAAAATTTTTAAGCTTTGTGGCTCACCTTCTGAGGATTATTGGAGAAAATCAAAGTTGCCTCATGCAACCATCTTTAAACCTCAACAGCCTTATAAGCGTTGTGTTGCCGAAACATTTAAGGATTTCCCTGCTCCAACTTTAGGGCTTATGGAGACCCTTCTTTCCATTGACCCAGTTGATCGAGGATCTGCAGCTTCTGCTCTCAAGAATGAGGTGCAAAGTTCTTTATTAATTAAGTCATATAGAAACTTTGTGGACAATGATTGCACTTATACTATCAGTTAATGTTTTCTTTGTCTTTGTATTGGGTTTTCCTTTAAGAGGTGTTAGTTGAGTGAATGTTCTCTTCTTTTAACTCAACTTACCATTTGGGTTTAGAATTTTTTTTTATATTTTGAACATGTATGATTATTAAACTTTGCTCGGAAGATTTTCCAATAATAATTTCAGTGTGGTGTCTTGCATTCCCTAGGCTGTAGCTTTCATGCTTGAATTTTAGGTCAAGTTCAGACAATCCACTTAGACATAAATGCTTTAAATGATGCCACTGGCCAGCATATTTAAGAACTGCAGCGTTGTAACTGTTATTTTGCTTGGGCTTTGACTTCTGATTGAGACATCAGTGGTTTAAAAAAACTAGAATTCTAAGTAAACAGATTTCCCCACATTAAGAATTGAATTAAACTCATGGAGAGTGTCTGCTTCTCTCTGGGAACCTGATGTTAGTGATGTCAATGCAATTGCTGGTGTATATTGCTGTATTCAAAGGCATCATGAGTTGGTCGTCCTTTTCTATATAAAAAATAAAATGAAATAGGGGTGAGGAAACTGAATTAGATATGTAGAAGGCTTATTTTACCTGTGGACATTCTAGATAAACCTATTTTGGCAGGTTCTTTAGATTGAAGAGTGTCCTCTGACTGGCTCATTGTTATTCTACATCTGTTTAAGTTTATCGGCTGATTTGGAGATTAGTCTGGAAGATCAAATATTTTGTCTTTTATTCCCCCTGCATTTCTTTTTTGTATCACATTAAGTGAAAGGTAGCCAGTGTACAATTTTGCAGTTTCTACATGTTGCTTTTTAATCTTAATATTGAATGACTAATTACTCTCGTGGTAATTAGTCAATTGCCGTATTGTACATTTTGTGGTGTTCTGATTTGTTTTTGCCTTATGTTATCCAGTTCTTTACAACGAAACCCCTGCCTTGTAATCCTTCCAGTTTACCAAAGTATCCCCCCAGCAAAGAGCTTGATGCAAAAATACGGGATGAAGAAGTGAGAAGGTGCATATTGTAAAAATTATAGCATGTTTTATCATTATCAATAGACGAATTGCCATGCAGTTTGAGATCATTGGGAATCTATCCTCCATATAAAAATTGATAGCATTAATAAAGAGTGCACGTCGCATGTTGGTTTTGATTGCTGGGGTTAAGAATACATTTTAATTGGGTGTGCTTTCATAAACTATGTAGTCATCAGTCCAATTGTTGGATTTTTCAGTTCTTGGGGCTCTAATTTGCTGCACTGTTAGTTATATTCAGTATTTGCTCAGTGAGTTATTTACCTGTTATTTTGAACTTAGTGCTCTGCTTAAGTGCTTATATGTATTGATGCTATGTATTAATGAATTTATTTTTTATTACTCTGATAGACAAGGAGCGGTAGGAAACAAGGGCCAGAGACTTGACCTTGAAAGGAGAGGAACAAGAGAGTCCCGAGCCATCCCAGCTCCTGATGCCAACGCTGAATTAGTGTTGTCCATGCAGGTAAATCAAATTCTTCTTTACCTTCATTCTTCCTCATGTAGCTTATAATGAACACAGCCTTTAACTGGTACAATTTACATAGCTATCATCTGCTTATAAGCTTCACATGGGTTCAAATTTGCATTTTTGATGTGTAATAGAGACAAAGCTAATATGATTGCGTTTCTGTTACAGAAAAGACAAAGCCAGTCCAACTCTAAGAGCCGGAGTGAGAAGTTCAATCCTCATCCAGAAGAAGTTGCATCTGGCTTTCCAATTGATCCGCCTAGACCATCACAAGTGATAGAATCAAGTGCAGATCCTCAGGGGCATCATCATAAAAGAGCTTCCCATTCAGGGCCACTGGCTCACCGAGCTGCTTGGGCAAAGGCTGGAAAAAAGACAGATGATGATGCTCCAAAGATTTCAACTGGTGCTGACTTGTCATCAATGTCAGGATTAGTTGCAGCAAGGAGGAGTTTATTATCTGAAGATTGTAGAGAAAGGTCTGGTTCCTCACACCAAGAAGTCCCAAAACTAATAGCTAGGTTTCCAGGATCCTTCAAAGAAACCTCAGAGTCTTTCATCCAACATGATCAGAAGCATCACAACCAAAATGTTGCAGGTTCTCATCAAAAGGAAGATGGGCGAGGCAACAAAGATCCAATGGTTGTTAGTATTCACTGTGCCTTATCCTTTCCTTTATTTACATTTGCTTATTTCTTGGATATTGTTTAGTTGACCCAACTCTTAAATAATGGGATAAACTTTATTTCTTAGAGGTTTGGGCTTCTGCTTCTTTATCCAGTGCTTAATGCAGATTCTCTTCTTGTTTGTATTTTCACTCCAGCTTGGCTATGGGTCCAAAGGTTACAAAATTCATTACTCTGGTCCATTAGTTGTTCCGTCTGGAAACATGGACCAGATACTTAAGGATCATGATCGCCAGATTCAAGAAGCGGTTAGACGAGCACGCCTTGACAAGGCAAAGGTCAGAAAAGTGCAGGTGGAAGGGAACCAAATATCAACCAATTCATTATTTGTTTCTGGTCGTTGAGGTGGCTCAAGTTAACCCCCAGTGAAACAAAAAACATTGTCAGGAAGATCACTGCAGAATAATTTGGTTGGTGATTTTCTCTCTTGTGAAATACGATTTTAGCCATTAGTTGGGGTTTTTGTATAGGTGATGGGCAATGGCCACAATTAGCCATGTTTATAGCTTACTGATGTGTCTCTGCAATTTGTCCCTTGGGACTTTCTTTCCACTCGGCAACTGTAATTTTTAAGTTATGGGCCATTCGTGCAGAGCTTATTATTACTTCTAAATTATTTTGGAAAAAGAGTTAATGTCTTATCGTGTGATGAAAGAAGGAATAAGTTGAATGCTCCTTTCCTATGTTGCCCAGTAGTGTAGGACCCTTTCGTGATTTTTGCTGTGTTACAGAGGCAAATGTACATTCCAATGTTAACAAGTCTAGTTCTGGTATTCCCCTGCCTTGCCAATGGTAGGCATGCACGTCCCCTCAACATTCAAATTGTCAACTAGTCAACGTGTGACGTCTAACACTGCAGCCGGCAGGTTAGAATTGGGGCAAAAGGGGCCTGACCGTTGATAGCAAATTTGGACTCTCAGATCTTGAATAGATGTATAATCTACCATTTATTGTTTGAAAACTCAAAGTTTGACTCTCTGATATCGAAGAGACGCATAGTCTTTCATTTATTATTTGAAAAATCAAAGTTTGACTGTCCTAAAGGGGTGTATGCATCTTCAGAATTCAGACAGTATTTTATTACTCCAACTGGAAGCCAACTTAGGATTGCAGAGCTGCTTGGAAGACAATGAACCTCTGTAGACTACTACTGTTGTTTCTAAGCATACACTTGTTTCAGTCTACAAGTGCTGTCAAGTTTGCCTTCAATGGCTTCAATACATCAGAACTTTTGCTCTACGGGACTGCGAAAGTAGAATCTGCCGCTGTTTCTCTCACCCAGGATGCCACTTTCTCCATTGGAAGAGCTCTTTATCATTCAAAGATTCCCACAAGGCATCTGAACTCTTCAACTCTTCTATCTTTTAAAACCTCGTTTACTTTCTCCATCACCCCATACAAGAATAGTCTCCCGGGCCATGGTCTAGTCTTCATCTTCACGCCCTCTGCGGGCAGTCAAGGGGCCGCTGCATCTCAACATCTTGGCTTCCTGAATAGGACCAACGATGGTGATCCGAACAACCATATCCTCGGTATTGAATTTGACGTATTTGAAAATCAAGAATTCAATGATATCAATGATAACCACGTTGGTCTGAACGTGAACTCTCTCACTTCTTTGGCTGCTTACAAGGCAGGATATTGGTTTGAGAAAAGTTCGAAGAACAGCCACAGTAAGACTACCTGGAATTTCCATGAATTGAAGCTGAACAAAGGCGCAATTTATAGGGTATGGATTGACTATGAAGACTCTATGCTTGGTATAACAATGGCTCCTATGAATGTGAAGAAGCCTCGGTGGCCATTGATGAACGTTTTTATTGATCTCTCAGACCTTTTTCTTGATGAAATGTATGTTGGCTTCTGTGCAGCCACTGGACAACTCGTTGAGAATCACAAAATTTTGAGCTGGAGCTTCTCTAATTGAAAGAAGTCCAGTTGATTTCCTTTGATCATTTCTTAAAATAAAAACTACATATATGTGGGAATAAGAGTCCTTTCCCGTGGACCAAAAATATGTCACAAAAAGGCCCGTGTCCCACTGCTCCATATGCTATACATCTATAATTGCAGTTGAGTTTGCTTTCAAATTTGGTGCATCCAACATATCGCCATTTGACATGCCACGGCAACACCGATTCCAGATGTTCTTTCATTGATTTAAGGCACTGAATTCTCCATAAAGAAAGCTTTCTTATCCACCCCCGAGCAGGAATCTTGTCCTGGCAATGGCTAGGTTTCCAGAAAACATTTTGTCTTGGGTCTAAAACATGATATGAGATGAACATTAAAATGCTTTCTAGTATCTGGAAAATTTTTGAGTGTTAGAAGCACCTCCCAAGTACTGTAACCTAGTCTTTATTATGGTACCATCCAATGTTAAATTCAATGTCATTCGAGCTGTACACATATGCAAATGAAAACAACTTCTCAGCCTCTTCTATAATCCCAACAGCCAAAAAAATATATTTCCAATATTGTTCGAGAACCAAGAATTATGTCAGTGATGTTGATTAATGTCTCTCATGATATGTACACCTAACCCTTGAAAACAAAATGAAAATGGGTTCAATTTCATTCTATTTTCCAACTCTTTTTAATATATCTATCCAGATAAGGCAGATTCAAAAAATGTGGACAGAATCGTTTACCACAAACGATCATCAATGAAACCATTATTGTATCTAAATGAGTCATATAATATGGTCCCTAGCTGTCCATACATCCATCTATTTGTCATGTTTCAATACATATATGAAGCTTCCTCTCTTCCCTTGTCATGTTCTCCTTATTTTTCAAGCTTTTCCTGGAAAAATCAACTTTTACATTTTACTATCATTTTGTAGATAATTACACTGAAATGGGTTGAAATGATATTTGTTTAAAGATTAAAAGTAGAAGAAGAAGAAATTTGGAGGTGGGGTGGAGACAAATATTGCGGTGGAGTAGCTAAAGTATGTGGCCCTAAGTTTTGAATCATGTAAGTAGAGATCGAGACAAAGCGAGGCAATTTTGGAACCCGAAAATTGGTTACCTCTTAGTCAAAATGTTAGATTTCTTCCATAAATGATTGGGGCCTACTCCATTTCATATTACATTTCATACATTTTCAGCTATCTATTTTTAGATTAGTGAAAAAAAAACAACCCTTAAACAATGTAAACAAAAAAAAGAAGAAAAACTATGGAATAAAATTGAACAGTTGGTTTACAGTCCATGTCTCTCCCCTGTCCTCTCTCTCTTTCCTTCACCGTTATCCTCTAAATCTACCCAACGACTGTTTTTCAATCTATAAAGTAGAAACAGTTCAATCACTTTCTCTCGCATATTTAAAACATTATTTTCTTGCAGAAGTGCATGTTTTTTCTGGTTGAGGTGAGGAGCCAGCTTTGAGTCGGTCTCATCGAAAACCGAAAAGCTGAACAGTACAATTTTGCTAACAGCAAAGAACCACGAAATCAAATCTTTGAAGATAAGACCAAGGT
The DNA here is from genome assembly GCA_019650275.1 of Xylocarpus granatum. Lineage (NCBI taxonomy): Eukaryota > Viridiplantae > Streptophyta > Magnoliopsida > Sapindales > Meliaceae > Xylocarpus > Xylocarpus granatum. The sequence goes on along the minus strand of BNST01000866.1, from coordinate 61,501 downwards.
GGGTTCTCATCATTTATTCATCTTGAATCCTGTAGAATTTAGTTCTTCTAGCATGGAATTCAATCGTTTGCTCCATTCTAAGTCGTCTACAGTCAGTTCATCGTTAAATATAATATAGTATTATTGAACAATCTGCAGTACATACAAATCAAAACTGAAATCTTTTATCACTAGTTTACATAATGATTTTTCTAAATAAGCGTAATAGTTTAATAACTTCTTTCCTTTTCAAGAAACAATGATTTTCATCCGCAGTGGAAATTTTTAATCCTTTATTTGTCAAAAAGGGTTATCATATTATTTAGATTTCATTTCATGGCCCACAAGCTTGTCTTAATTTATAATTTTGCCAATTTCAATGGAGCTACCTACAGGTTGTAATTTTGCCACGTAGCCCGTATGGAATAAAGCGGGAAGATAACGAAGAGAAGCTAAAGAAGTGGCTTATATTTCAAAAAGAAATGTTAAATAAGTTGCTGATGTACATGTGCACAGCAACTGTTTTTTAATTTAACAGATGGTCTGTGTTCTTTGTGGGTTGTTTTTTGTATGTTTAGTTTATTGTGGGAATTTATGAGGCTGTGAAGCTTTAGTGGTATAGAGTGCAAACTAAAAATCCTTCGTCGAGGCTGTGTGGTTCTGTTTTCAGGTAGCCTTAGCATGATCACAAGATCACAATAAAGATCCTTCCTTGGTTCTACTGGTATCTCTCCCTCTCTTTTAAAATGTGTCTGCACTCATTTTTTTTTACAATAATGATGGGTTTTTGTTGGGGATGGTACTTTGATGTTTGGTGCTGAAAACTGCATGCAAGTTTTTGAGAGTATATATGCTTTAAGTGGGTGTTGAATTTTCTGTACATGTTGGGGTTTTGTTAAGTTTTCTTTGATTAGTGGCGGTGCCGGGACTTTTGATGTTTTGCATGCTGAAAGTTTATTGTTATTTACTTGTGTAGGTTTAACAGGGTTCAGTGTTTCGGTTTGTGAAGATGAGGATATTGGCTTGGTGAGAAGTTATGGTGTTTTGCCTTGTGTGTATTAAAATGAGTTCTTGACAGAAAATGATGATGGTGGAACTCAGGGAGTGTGGTCGAAGCAGGAGAATTCCTCCATTTCTTGGTTGTGTGTGTTCTGGTCTTCATGCAGCGCTAGGTGGATAGCAATGGACGGTTCTTCTGATTCTACTTGCCAGGAATCTGATAATTCTAGGGGATTGAATGCTTCAGGAGTGTCGGACAGGAACCCTAGACTCCATCATGGTGAAAGATTCAGGGTTTTAGGTGATGCTTCCCATGATTTTGGGAGTAGAAAGGAGAGTGACAGAGTTGTGCTGGCTCACAGTGATCACCTTAGAAACCAGGGTGGTTTATCTGGGGTTTGTGAAGATGAGGCAGCGGTTGACCCTTGTGTCGGTGCCATAGAATGGGGTGATGTCAGCTTGAGGCAGTGGTTAGATAAACCAAATCGTTCAGTAGATGTCTTTGAATGCTTGCACATATTTAGGCAAATTGTGGAGATTGTAAATGTAGCATATTCACAAGGAATTGTTGTTCATAATGTTCAGCCATCATGTTTTGTCATGTCCTCATTTAACCATGTTTCCTTCATTGAATCTGCATCCTGTTCAGATTCCGGGTCTGATTCTCTTGAGGAAGGATTAAATAGCCAAAATATGGAGGTTAAGGATTTATCTTCTCCCTTGCCCCTCGACATGCTGCAATGGAGAAGTAGGTTGAGAAGTGAAGATCTACAACTGATGACAACTCCAACAAATGTTTCATCAGAAGCTAGTTGTATGCAATCAAGCTCAGTTTACGGAATGCATGCCATGTCAGTGGAAGGGATGCAAGAAAATAAAATTGTAGGTAATAAAGTGAACATCGAACAAGCTGAAGAAGAGAAGCAACCGTTTCCAATGAAAGAGATATTGTTAATGGAGACAAACTGGTACACTAGTCCTGAAGAGATAGCTGGTGCTTCTGTTTCCTGTGCTTCAGATGTTTACCGATTGGGGGTTCTTCTTTTTGAGGTTTGTGATTTTAAGCAGCATTTCTTTTACTCTTCATATTTTGAGTTGGGTAGGGTATGTGATACCTTATTGGTCAAGTGTATTGTTCTCTTTACTAATAGTTGAAGCTGGATCAAATATTAACCGTATGCTTGGTTTTGTTTGTACACTGATGTGATAATTCTATTTGTTTGATAGTTATTCTGCCCATTTAGCTCAAGGGAAGAAAAGACCAGGACTATGTCTTGTTTGAGACATCGAGTACTTCCTCCACAATTGCTGCTGAAGTTTCCAAAGGAAGCTTCTTTTTGCTTATGGTTACTGCACCCTGAGCCCAGTAGTCGTCCGAAGATGAGGTGATCTCTTACAACTCGCCTTACTATATAATTCTATCTGATGTTTGACGTGCCTAGCTCTTTAAATTTGGTTTTGCCCGTACATCCCATTTTGAGGTTCATTACATTTCGTTATGACCAAACCCCATTTTAAAGAGTTTTTGTGAAATGGATATTGCAAATTCAACTAAGTTTTCCCATGGATAACTTTGTTTGCAGCTCAGCTGGTATACATTTGCTTGAGAAATAAAATCCTTCTACCATAGTGCTATGATGTGATTATAGTTGTGCAAACTGAGGCAGTTTAAATATTGCAAACTTGTAAGAAGAATATGTGAAGGTTGCACTGACTTAGCAGGAATATGTTTCCTTTTCTTACCACACAGGCAAATTTATTGGGCAAGTTCTGTTAAAAATTATAGGTATTGCAGTCATTATATTTGGAGTATGTACATTACCAGAAAATTTACATCGTATGTCGAAATGGAGTTAGAATTTGTGTAATTGCATTTCTTCAATATTTTTTTGTTCAGAAAATAGTTTCAAGCATGGCCCCAGTAATTACTTCCTAGAAAGATATGCAATAAGTTAACTGGGTTCCCCTCAATTATTGTTAAATACTAATAATGTATCAAGATTTGATCATATACTAATTTTTGTAAAATTTCTGCTGGATTTGATTATCTCTAAATCCTATGAAACTTGTGAGGTATTTGTGGATTTATAAACTGGTATGGTGTACTTCATCCATTCAGATGAGGGTTGAATCAATAATTAGCAGGAAAGAAAATGTGAGAATACTTATTGAAGATGCCACCTTGTAGTTTGGGACTTTTTCTTCACCATCCTGTGATTACTTAGCAGCATTGAAGGCCCTTCTCCTTAAATTAGAATCTAAAAGAACAAGATCATATTCCATATGAAACTCAATATAGATAATCATACCATAGAATAATAGAATTCAGTAATAATGAATGGCATACCTTGTCACGAAATGGAGAAGGATGATATTTGGTCCCTACCAGCTATAGAATATTAGTTATTGTCTTTTTACACCTAACAAGATTTTTAAGTCTTACAAAAGTTGTTTTTATTGTTTTACATATCTACATAAACCACAGGAGACTATGACTATCAACAAACAAAATAATAGGGTGGCAATTTGAAAATGGCCCAAACCACGAGGGTGCATTATGTATGAACCTTGAAAATAAATCTAAAATGTGATTGGTTTTCCATTTAATAATCTCACTACTGAGTTACATAATTTCAAGAATTTGTTCAAGTGTTGTGCAAAAGAATCAGTGTGTGTGTGTAAAAAATTCTGGAACATGTTAAATGATTAGGTATAATTAGTTTTGATGTATATCCACCATGATTGTTTATAGTTGATTGATTAATTATGCTTCCTGTTCACCTTCATTTTTCCTCTAAGTAGTAATCAATTACAGAATATTTGGCCACATTGTCCCCTTGTATTATGATATTACGTTTTACAATACAATGCTACCTTCTATATTATTTGTTGCATTAGATCTGCTGAATTATAATAATAATTTATAAAAAAAAGTCATGGGAATCTTACATGTTTATTCCATGTATAAAAGTGAGTTGATGCAGAGTGAGTTTCTTAATGAACCAAGAGATAGTCTGGAAGAGCGTAAAGCAGCAATAGAGCTCAGGGAGCGAATAGATGAACAGGAGTTGTTGCTGGAATTCCTTTTGCTGGTAAAAGAAAGAAAACAGGAAGCTGCTGATAAGTTGCAGGACACAGTTTCTTTTGTATGTTCTGATATTGAAGAAGTTTCAAAGCAGCAAGCAATTCTTCGGAAAAAGGGAGGTTCATACACAGAGTTGGGGAATGATGATCGCTCAGTGCTAAATCTCCCTTCATTAAATATTGTTGATAATGATGATTCTTCTACCTTGGGTTCTAGGAAACGATTTAGACAAGAGCTTCAGATTCACAACATAGAGGAATGTGATGATAATCTAGAGGATAATCAGAGAGTAGATATCCTCAACAGAAATGAAGAAAGTGTTCTTTTTAAAAGCTCTCGGTTGATGAAGAACTTTAAAAAGCTGGAGTCAGCATATTTTTTGACAAGATGCAGACCAATCAAACCATCAGGGAAACCATTTGTTAGGCATTCGCCATTAAGTAATGATGGTAGAGGGTCTATCGTTGCAACTGAAAGAAGTTACGTCAATAATTTAGGGTCAAAAGAGCGTTATAGCGAAGGTAGAAAGAGTGGATGGATAAATCCATTTCTTGAGGGTTTGTGCAAATATCTGTCTTTCACTAAGTTAAAGGTCAAGGCAGACTTGAACCAAGGGGATTTATTAAACTCTTCCAACCTTGTATGCTCGCTCAGTTTTGATCGTGATGGAGAATTTTTTGCTACAGCCGGTGTGAATAAAAAGATTAAAGTATTTGAGTGTGATACTATCACGAATGAAAACCGTGATATCCACTATCCTGTGGTTGAAATGGGTAGTAGATCAAAGCTTAGCAGCATATGTTGGAATACTTATATCAAAAGCCAGATTGCTTCAAGTAACTTTGAAGGTGTGGTGCAGGTAGGTCAAGTCTTGCATTCCATTCAGCATTCACCTCTGTACCGCTTTGTTTTAAATTAGTTGCTCATTATTTTCAGGTATGGGATGTTTCAAGAAGTCAAGTGCTTACAGAAATGAGAGAGCATGAGAGGCGAGTATGGTCCATCGACTTTTCATCAGCACATCCAACACTGTTGGCTAGCGGGAGTGATGATGGTTCCGTTAAGCTATGGAGTATCAATCAGGCAATTCTATTTTTGCACTTGGTGGATGTCAGCTTTGAAACTAAACGTACTGCAGTCATCTAATTTCTTACTGTGTATACTTAATTCTGGATGAGTAATAAGTTGTTCTCCTTACATGGGCTGCTACTGCAGGGAGTAAGTATCGGTACCATCAAAACGAAGGCCAATGTCTGCTGTGTCCAGTTTCCCTTGGATTCTAGTCGTTCACTTGCATTTGGTTCAGCAGATCATAGAATTTATTGCTATGATCTCCGAAATTCAAAAATTCCTCTATGCACATTAATAGGACACAACAAAACCGTGAGTTATGTGAAGTTTGTAGATGCAACAACTCTTGTTTCTTCATCCACGGATAACACTTTGAAGCTTTGGGATTTGTCAATGTGCACATCTCGGGTTATTAATACTCCCCTTCAGTCATTCACAGGTCACATGAATGTAAAGGTTTGTGCTGATTAATAGAATGCTTTATATTATGAAGTTTATGCTGTAGGATATTATATCTACTAGCAGTTAAGGGAAGCCACTATGAGGTCTTCAATAAGAGTAGAATATTATTCTTGGCCTAAAGTGTAGGGGGAGCCAATCCATGATTTTCTTGAGTTCCTATGCCTTCTAAGGGCTTTTTACTTTTTAAATCAACATTTGAATTGTGATATCCATGTCAACGATTTATACCATACTAAAAATTTTGTAGGTTTGATATTCTGTCTTGTTATAATCATTGCCACTTGGGAAAAAAGCATTTAGTATTGAATGAGCAATTTGTTGTCATTTTCTGCTAGATTTAATCAACTCTGCAATATCTTATAGCAAATGTGAACAAACTATGATTTGAAGTCTCCTTTGAATTGTAGGAGAGAGAGGGTTTTGACTCTTTCTTTGTCTAAACTTCTAGTATCACCCTACTTGGAACAGGAATTGTCATCTCCCACATTGCTGGCGGGTAAGTCTAGGTTAGGTTATGTAACCTTGGGTTCTCCTAATTTGGTAGACTCATTTTGTGTTGCAAAGCTTAATATCAAAACCGTGATGGAATATCTACTCGGTTATTAGACACCTGCTGTTACAGGGATGGACTGACCAAAATCTGTATTTACTTTCCTTCCCATTATACGGGGGTGTATTATTGAATCGACCATAATAAGAACTAGAAACTAGTCAAACTTCATGTTGCTGGTGAAAACTTATGTGGCTGGGTTGGAATTGCTGAATGTGTTCAAGACAGATATGTAAACTGGAAAAAAAATGTATTATGCAATAATTGAAGGATTTAATCTCATTCTTTGAGGTTAAGATTAAAATTTAATATTCATCAGAGGAAATTTAGTGATTGAAAATGGCAGCAAAGCAAGTAGTTTTCCACCACATCATGCTTGTAAATGATTTCCTTCTTCATAGTTACATTACGAACTTACTATGTTGTGTGCTTTGGTCTGACTTTGTTATTAGTCCAGTTGACATTGATCTTAATACAATATCTTTATACTCTGATTGGTTGTTGGGGAGGAAAAATATGGCTGACATATTTTTGGTTGTAATGCATGTTCTTGTTGTTGCAGAACTTTGTCGGTTTGTCGGTATCTGATGGTTACATTGCTACAGGCTCAGAAACTAACGAGGTATATCTGTTTCCTCCTTATGCATATATTCTGGGATAAAAGGTTGTGCCTGCTTTTCACATTGCTAATTTGGGATAACAATCAAGCTGCCTATTTAGCAATTTTTGGGAAGACTTATGGCCCCTTGGACAAATATACACAGCTTGCTTGGCAATTAAAAAATTAGTTTGCTTTTAAAGGTTAAAGATTTTACAACTTCCCATATTATGAATTGGCTGTAACAGCTTAGGGCTAACAACTACTGAGTAGATATCGTCCATTTTAGGTACATAGTCCGTTACGAGTTTCCTTTTGGACTTAATGTCCTTGTGAGGGGGCCAGACAGAACATTCACATATTAGAATATATATTACATATCAGAATATTCACATATTGAGTTTTAAGTACGAGTTTCCTTTTGGACTTCATGTCCTTGTGAGGGGCCAGACAGAACATTTACATATTAGAATATATATTATAGATCAAAATATTCACATATTGGGTTTTAGGTACACAGTCTGTTACGAGTTTTCTTTTGGACTTCATGTCCTTGTGAGGGGGCCAGACAGAACATTCGCATATTAGAATATATATTACAGATCAGAATATCCACATATTGGGTCGTGGGTTAGCTTTGATACCATATGTAACAATCCAGGCTCAACAATTACTAAGTAGATAATTGTCCGCTTTAAGCAGACAGCCTGTCACAAATTTGTTCTCGTGTTTTACAACCAAAATACGTCTACTTAATTAGAAGAATTTAAGCTATCTATTATATAGCTCAGATTCACCCGCTAACAATATGGGATGTAACACTTGCTGATCACCATTTATTTTCGATCATCTATATCTCATATGATATATAAACACAGCACCCTAATGTTTTGTGGAATGTTTTGTGGTTCCTTTTTGATTGCTTTTCCAGTTACAGTTATCATTTATACACAATTGCCAATTTTCGGTCAATGGGAGAAATCAATAGCTTCAGTTCAGTTGGCTGTTGGGTAACTTGGGTTTTTCTCATCTATTGATTGGTATAGTGCTCTCTATTTCCTGTTTTTCCCTAAACCCAATGAGGCCTATCGGGATCAGCCGTGTTTAGGTATTAAAAAGGCAAGGATTCATTTTTTGAGTGCCATATTTCTTTTTTTAACTATGTTTTAGAAACATGATCCACAAAATCTGTCAGATATACTTCTCTTAATAGGTATTGGCAACATATTTTGTCAGCATTCTTTCTGCTGTTGTGAAGTGATAATTATATGCATGCCATAAAAGTTGCAAATTGTTATGGAGCTGAACTCTGTCAAAACATCAGTTACATAGAAAAAAAAATATCCGGTTTTTCATTTGTGGATTTTATTTAAATATTGATGTCAAATATTCTGCATGGAACAGGTTTTTGTTTACCACAGAGCTTTTCCCATGCCAGCTTTATCATTCAACTTCAACAGAACAGACCCTTTGTCTGGCCATGAAATGGATGATGCTGCACAGTTTATCTCATCTGTCTGTTGGCGGGGTCAGTCCTCTGCCACCTTAGTTGCTGCAAATTCCTCCGGGAACATAAAAATTTTGGAGATGGTTTAATTTGGCCTCTGTTTCTCAAATTATTCTCGATTTTCGCAAAACCACAGAAGAAGTTGTTGGGTCAGGAAATGAAATGAGGACAAAGAATGTTAAACAAGAGGATATTGTGTGGCTAATATAAGTTGAAAGAAGGGTATAGGAACTCAAAACAATTTTTTCTTTAGATAATAGCGGATCCAGACATTGAAAAGATCAAGAATGATCCTCATCAGATGTATTTAGATTATACTATGTAAGAGAAAACAAGGAAGAAAGATAAATCATTTGTATTGTATATTATGTAACGCCTATGGCTCATAATCATTTTTTTAAAAAAATAATTTTAATCATCTCGAAATAAATATTGCTTGATGGAGTACCATCTGTCATAGACGTGTTTTGTATTGACAAGTCAGCAGCACTAAAATGGAAAAAATATTATGTTTTAGCATGAGAAATTTGTCCCGAGTAATGAAATTTCTTGTCTCTGATTTAGTCATCTGCTCTGTCTGAGTGCAAAATTATGGAGGTTTGCACTGTGTTTGAAAAGGTTGAAAAATTTGATGGAGACTTTGCCAGTCCAGTGGCATGGTGTATTGAGGTCAAATGATTAGTCTTATAGTTTCAAAGAATTCAATGAATCTAAATTTTGTAATACCAGGTGAAATTTTGAGGCAAAAGCAAATGATGGTAAGTATGAATATTGGATGCTGATTATGTTAAAAAGTTGCGGCAGTATGGACCAGACAGTGCAATAATGCTGAAAAAGTGTCTGCTTTAAGGTTTTTTGACTTCTGGGAGACTTGTAGTGATGGCCAGATGGCTTAATTGACTAAAAATAATGAATGAATTGATAAGCTAGTGGACGATTTGGACAAGTCATGTATAGTATGAGAACTATTCAACTAGATAGTCATTCTCCACCAGGCGCTGAATAGTCAAGTTGGATCAACGATTGCCCATTTCTTGGCAAGTTTTTCCTAGTCTGATTTTGTCCTTCAATCAAAATATAGAAGACAAGATGATGAGTCAGAAGTTTGCAGGGGAAAAGGATTGTTTTCTTGTATTTCACAGTTTGTGACATCATAACCTCCCTTGTCATTTAGACACTTGTTCTGTGTGATATTTGCTAATTTCTTGGAAAATCTTAGAAAAATGAGAAGATATTCAAACAATAGGATGTTCCAACCTCAACTCAGTAGTTAACCGTAAATTCTATCTTACCTTGGAGATAGTCTTAAAATACAAGAAATAAAAGACTTTTTCAAGTTATGCTCATTATCATTTCCCCTGCATCTAAATTATTTTTAGTGCTTGTCAGGCCAGCTGTGTAGTGTGAACAACACTATCTCCAAGCCAAACCAGGGTGAATCCTGAATTTTTCGGAAAAAACAAAGAGACACAGACGATTGTGGCCTACTTGGTCATATTGCAGCCTTTTTACGCTTCCTGGTAGAAGAAAGCAAACATTCTGCAATACTGAAATTACTATGATTTTCATTTCAAATAAACCCAAATATCATGGCCTAGTATTATGACTATGATCTTGTTTGCTTCTCATGCTTGAAACTTTCAAATAACTAAGAAAACTAACATCGACTGTTTAATGAGCAAGTGAAAACAATTTCAACACAGAAATTTCCCAGCAAGTGACAGAAATAGCATTCAAATGTCATTCTGAATATCTACTTTCTGTGGTAATTTTCTGGGTCTTTACTCCGAGTGTTACCAAATGTTTCAGGAATTGAAGATTGATGTGTCTATGAAGTATAGCAGCATCTAATTATTTATTATAAAGCTGAAAGAAGGATAACAAGGAACAAAGCGAAGTGCCAAAGACTGCATAAAGCTTCTGAGGTACATTGAACTATGAAGGTCTATGAATTAAAGCCTGCCAAAATAAGAATGATCAAGCATCTTCTTTTAGTCAACCAATACTTCTGTGTGCTTTTGCCGCTAACAACCCTGAAATGTCTCAATTCTAACAAAAATGAGGCCATAAATACAACTCCATCAAAAATTCTTAACCAATTTTCTAAGCTCTTGTCCGACTTCTAGATAGAACATGTTTTTCTATTTTTTTATTCTTTTTATACTATCAGCTTTGAATTTGTTTTCCACCTCATGAAACCATCATGAATTCTATTTACACTGTTTATGACCATGTTTAGCATCCATAGCTAGCCTAGATATTAAGCTGTGAAGCCTTTCAGCTCCAGGACCAGGTTTGATCTTGTTTGGGTCCCCAACCTTGGAACAATTTGGGTCACCAGAGCACCAGGCACCAGGGGTAAAAGTCCCATTTTTCCGACCAAGTAACTCTTGATCAATCTTGTCCAAAACAGGGGCATCTTGTCTGAATTTCCTAGCAAAAGCAGCATTGCTTGCAATTATCTTGCTAGTGTCATTAAGTGAAAGGATGTGCGGATGCTGTCCTGGCGGGTTGTCCCAAGAAATGTAGTGCAAGTCATGATTGACTACAGTCTGTATAAACTCTGGCGCGTTGCATATGACAGTCTGAAAGTAGGATTCAGGGGAAGAGACAAAGTTTGTGTAATACATCAGCAGTGTTCTTGGTAGATTATCCCAACCCCAAATGCAGTACTCTATGAATGAACGAGAGAGCACCATCCATGCTGAGCCTGCAACAGGAGTGGATATATTTAATTAGAAAACATCAAATTCATAAAACAGACTAGACTCATACAGAATAAACCCCTTCCATTAATGCCCATACAGGGAGTTTCTTCCTGCACTGGTGGTTGTGTAATTACAACCAAAGTTCAAAACTGCAGATTTTAAGTACTGCTTGAAAGCTTGAGCATTTAATCCACTGTTGGAAAGGCAGAAGCTTAAATGAAAGACACCAATGATTTTGGGTTATTGATCTTAGCAAGCTCATTTTGACCTTAGCTAAAGTATTCAACTTTCGAAGTGATGGAGTTCTAACCAAATCCAAACATAAGAATTTGCTTTTTGAACACTGCAATAGCCGCAACAGACATCCTTCTTTCAGCTACTACATGTTTACTTGAAATAGATTATGGTCCGGGTAAAAGGAACAGACATGAAACACTAGGGTTCATCATCCCATTAAAGGGACACCTATACATGTTAGTGAAATCAACAGATGAAGCTAAAAATTGCCTAAATTGTCTGTAACAAAATCATCACACTTTAACTTTAAGGAGAAGAACAAGCTTACAAAAGCATCACCCTTTACATAACTCCTTAATTTTCATGTATTGGCAATTTAGGGAATTAGAAAAAAGGGCTGCACTGATGCCCAATCTAGCCTAATTGCCTATATCAATTGACAACTCAAATTCTATTTCATAATAAGAACCTGCATATAAACCATCCAAATGGCAACTGCTTCCAGAAAAACCAAATAAATTGTTAGAACTGCCCAACTTAGTCAAACACCAACATACATGATGAATGAATAAAGATAACCTTCCATTTGTTTCCACCCAAAGTGGCATACAATTTACCATAGGTTCAGCTAGTTCTAACATCACAATTTAAAATTTTGCATTTGTAGACAAGTTAAACATGGTTACTAACCAGTAAATAATTTAAATGCTGCTGGCAAAGTTCTCCGTGGTGTGACCCAGAATATATCTGACTTCGTCGACATGTAGAGTCCAGGGTCAATCATCAAAGGCATTGCTCGTTTGTCCCTGCAGAACAAATAATTAGATATAGTATCATTTAACATATAAGTCCTAGAAAGTTGCAAACAGAGAGAAAAGACGCAGCTTACTCCTTCCAGCCAAGATGGCTTGTGTGTTCAACGAAATTAAGTTTTCGGTTTAAACCCGAAAATGTCAAAAGAAGATCTGCAAATTACAAGGATAAATGATTAAATTTTTATTCAGGGTAGCACTTACATCTCTTATTACCAATATGTATTACAAACAAATAAAATGATAACAAAATATACAGCTTGAATAGACCGGACCTACCATCTTGAGTCACTAGAGGATAATCTGAAGCACTAAGGTTGATGAACCAATCCCAATCCTTGCTTTTCTTAAGAAGAATAGCACAAGCATGAAGCGTATTGGCAACCATAGTTGGTCCTCTATAAGTAACCATATTGGCCTTGGCGGTCATGTAAACATTCCCAACCTTGGAGAAAATAGGGTCCTTTTCCACTCGTGAAGCAAGCTCCAATCTTTCCTCTGTCGACGCTTCAAGGTCCAAATGAACAACATATTGATTCCGCGGATGATATAGCGCCTGAAGAGTTCTCCAAAGCTTGTCCAAATCACCCTTTGACCCAGAAACCAAATAAGCAAATCGAGGGATTTTGGAACCAGAAGGAGGGGGTGAAGATTGTTTAACCTTCATTTCAGCATAAGTTGGGGCTGTGTTGTTTGATGAAGAGTGAGGGGGGAAAATGGAGAAGATTGCATTGATCGTATGCAAGGAAGAGATAAGACCCATGTTGAAGGATGTTACAAGAAGGAATACACATATTAGAGAACTCATAATTAGAGGAAATAACCACTTCTTCTCCATATTCAAGGATCCCATAACACAAGTTAATCACAGGTTCCGTTTGCTGATAGGCATGTCCCCACTTTTCCTAACCCCCAAAACAGCAAAACTTTATATAATGACCGAATAACAAACAATAACTCCAATATTGTTTGTAATCGGATCACAACCTCCTCCTTCAAAATTCCAAATTTCAGACTTCAAAAATTATATCTGTCAGATCAGCATTCAACAAGAAAATTAGAGCCAATCACATTAATTACCATAACACAAGGAAACCGAAGTTTGCGAAAACATCTAGCTGTGATCTCGGAATCCAAAACCGACTACGCTGAAATCAAAATTCACATAAAGTATTTATTTTGGCATTTTTAAATGTATTTAAAGATGCGCAGGAGGGTATTTTTGCAACAGTAGCAATAGAAAAGATGCATTGGGGGAGCGGGGAATCGACATGGGAACAAAAGAGAGATCAAGCGAGAATAAACAATTGTTTAATTATTATTTTATTACCAAGTTAGCTAAGATGTCACAGGCGTCTGTCTTACTTCAAAATTTTCCACCAAAGCTCCATCCCATTTAGTGTATCAAATCAACAAAGCAACAAAATTTTCAAGAAAACCGAACCTGTTTTTTATTGCAAAACAAGAGAGCTCTGTTTGTACTCGTTCAAGAAGATGGTATATAAATGAACAGAACAAAGAAACAAAATTAGTGAGCAAGGAACAAATACAGTTAACCGAACGAAAAATAAAATTCTGTTAAACTGCAAGGTTTTTTAACTCGTACGAACTAAAGAAAACCTTTGAAGTCCCCAATAAAAGGAAAAACAAAAAGGGGCAAAACAGGTAGTGGGTGGAGGACTTTCTGTTCCGTCGTAAGTTTTTGTTCAGAGCTTTAAGTGCGTAGGATTGATTGATCGAAGACGAAGACTAAGACTTCAGACAGCAACGACATAGATTACCCTACTGTTTTTTCTTTCGCAACAGAAGGATAGATTCTCATACGCCTCCCTAAACTACTAACTGTTGGTTTCTATTTTCCGGTACTTCAACGTTGTACGGTATTACGGTGGTCGGAGAAACATCTTGTAAAATCCCAACTTAATTAAGATTTTATATATAATAAAATAGAATACAAACCAGTTAAATCTTAATTATTCTATAATTAATAACATTAATGTAACGCAAACATTTATTTAAAAATTAAGTAAATCGGTATTAATAGACTATGCAACGGGCGGTGTGATTAATAGATGCCCGACGATGGTCTAGCCATAAGTCCGTCCCTGTCTGTCTACGACTTTGTCAGGTTTTGGCTAGCTGACTTCATTGTCTGTGAAACGTTGTATTGCAGTGCATTTATTATATCATATATATATATATATATATATAAGCATTGTGCCAGCACCTGATGGATTGTTAACCGTCCGATCAAATTTTTGTGGTTTGAAAGTAAGATACTCTTATTGCATGCATGCGGCGTACTACAGAATAAATGCATCAGTTCCCACTCGCCGGCTGTTATCGAGCAGACTTTAATTTTACGATGAACGTTATGCGTCCCCATTTGATGGAATGCTGTGGGCCCAAATGATTAATGGGTGTCGCGTTGGGAGTTGAGCTGTGGATCCTCCAGGATTTTAATGTGGACTTAACACAAAAGCACGTGATTTTGCCATGTGTTGATGCCATGTGTTGACTCTGATTTGACCTGATCTAACCCAAGTCCATATTGAACTTATACTTTCTAGTTGATTCAACTCTTTTTACATCTCTGCATGGCTGCGCGAGAGAGAGAGAGAGAGAGAGAGAGAGTAAGAAGTTATTTTTCCTCTAAATACATGAAAAAGGCAAAGGCCCAGGCCCAAAGAAAAATCGCCAGTTGCATTACTTTCAACCTGGGACAAGAAAAAGTTGACCACCAGGCCCAATGGGCTTGCCATTGCAACATAATTAATTCCTAGAAGGCTCAAACGAAACAATAGAAGGCCTTGTCTATTTCGCCAAACAGAGTTGTGGCCCTAGAAGATTCTGCCTTTTCAGTGACTGCGATTACCAAGGGGGGGCAGATGTGTAATTACAGTAATTTCTTGCTCGGATGGCCCAAAAAATCCGTCAGATTTTCTTTCCCAAATCACGAGGGTGGGTAACCGTAATTTTGCGAAATACGCCAGGGACAATGATGTAATTTAAAGAACATAGGCAGACCTTGTTCTCCTAATCATCCATTCGGACGATGCAGACACTTTTAGGACACGTGTTTGTCATCGAACACGAATGGATAAGGACAAAATCGTCATTCATTTCGGTTGCAAATTTCCTCATCATAATTAGTTAGTTTCGAGTAACTAAACACCCCTTAATGTCAAAAATAATTACAAGCATGACCGGAAGAATCATTAACATATTAGAATTATATAATAAAAAATAAATAATAAAAATTTAAAATTTTAAAAAATAATATATAATTTTTTAAAATATTTAATTTAATTAAAAATAATACTGAAAAAGATATGCCTCGGAAGTATCAGAAAAATGGAGAGCCATTAACTGATGAGCATCGTTAGTTTTGTAACCGCGACATAAAAACCGGTAATCAGAAGTACTTGCGGCATTTACTGCTTCTATAAATTGCAGCAGAGAAAGCGGAATTTCCTCCCTGCTAACCTCACCTGCCCTTCCCGGTTATCAAAATCTCTCCTTTCTCGGTATTTTGTTTTTGTTCTGGAGAGGGTCTAGTCTGGCTTAAAAGAAAGAATTAGAAAACAAGAGATCTGATCTGACCTGACCCTTTCTTTTTATGTTCCTTCATTGTCATTTTCGTTTTTTGTTGTTAGCTAAAACTGTATTCGAGGGCCCTTTGTCAAAAAGGGTCTTCTCTGTCTTCTTTCCACCGGTAAAAATCCGCCATTTCTTTCACTCTTTCTTTCGCCTATTTTCTTTTTAAGTTGTTAATTGATGGATCCTTTTTGGGTTGATTCGTTTTGATTTGATTCTTCTTCGTTTTATTGCTGAAATGGGGCCGTGATTGCATCCTCTCTTGCACGTTGACTTTGTTTTCTGCTTGTCTATGAGTTTAGTTTTACTGGATTTGCCTTTGCATGTTTGATTTATTGATGTATGATTGCTTGACCTTTTTGGTAAAAGAACTTGTTTTGTGATTTGATGGGTTGGTTTAATTATGGTTATCTTGCATGATGACGGAGATAGAGTTAGAATTTTCGAGTTATTTGGATGTATTTTGGCTTTATATGCATACCTTCTCGTCTGTAAGTTCATCTATTGAATGCATCAAATGCATGTTCGTATCGGATCTCGTTAAATTTCGTACATGATTCGTCCTTCATCTGGGTTCGTCTTAGTTTTGTTGATCGGTTCAACTTTTAGTTTATTTACGCACAACTGATTGTTTGGAAGATCCTTTGTTAGAAAAGTATAGATCTTTGTTTCATTTTCTTTGATTCCCCTTTGATATTTTTATCGTTCTTAAACAATCCGAATGACTGTTGATCCCTGTTATCTAATTTCTTCAGGAACATACAATAGGAATTGGTTTGACTGGTCTGATCCTTTATGACACGGTTGTTTATTTTTTTATTTCGACCTGCATGTGTCTGTGGCAATATCATCTTATGAAATAGTTTCGTTCTTTTTTCTTTTGTAGAACTTTTGTGGCTGTTCCTATTAATAGGAAATAATGGTCGTTGAGGTTGCTGAAATGGCTCAAGTAACTGTGGAGACTGCAACTGAAGTACACAAGTCTTTTACCCATGAGAAAGAGAATGGGAAACTAGACCAGGGTCCAGGGCACAATGAACCTATTAAATTTGGTTCACAAGGAGGAGAACCCGTTAAAGGAGAAGAGAACAATGTATCCAATGCCAACTTACCAAAGGATGCGGCAGAAGAGTGGCCTGCGCCTCAGCAGATCCATTCCTTTTATTTTGTCAAGTTCCGGCAGTACGAGGACCCAAAAATAAAAACCAAACTTGATCAGGCTGACAAAGAGATTCATAGGAGGAATAAAGCCCGGTTTCAGCTGTTGGAAGAACTGAAAGTGAAGAGGGTGAGTGCAATTCCATCAATTTAGTGTAATATCCGATAGAAAATCATTAAGTTGGTGTATTTGTAAGTAAAGTATTTCACTACGAATGAAATTAGACAATCACCTATTCAACTTCATTAGTATGCTATCAGAATGATTGTGAATGAAATTAGTCAATAACGTTCGGTAGGAAAATATACAAACATCTTTTTAAGTTACTTGGTGCATCAAGGTGATATTTTTGGTGTTCCAAGGACATGCCTTCAAATTAATAAATTGAAGTACTGTTTAAGCGAGACTTCTGGCATTCTTGTGATTATGGGTCCTCATACTCAAGTTCTGACATAATCTGCTGGGGTTATGAATGTTTGAGTTTTGATCCGTGTAATGACTAGAAGTATGAAATTGATTCAGTATAATCTCACATCATCTTTATAATCTTGAGATTTTTTTTTCCTGAATGTTTGGTTTAGTGCTGACCTGCTTAAGATTACTTGTGACAGTTTTGTATCTCCTCTCATGCAGGCAGATAGAGGAGAATTAGTTTCTCAGCTGAAGAGTCTGAAAAGTGAGGGTAGGGAATACAAGTCGATTATGGATGAGAAGAAAAAGGAAATGGAACCCCTCCAGCAGGCTCTTGGCAAGCTGCGCAACACAAACAATGTTCGTTCTGGCGGTATATGTTCATCCGAGGAAGAACTCAATGATCTTGTATGTGTAACCACAGTTATTGGTTAATTTTGAACTTGTATATAGAGATTTCCTGCTGTAATAACTTGTTTCCTTCTCTCAAACAGATCCATAGTCTGCAGTACCGCATTCAACATGAGAGTATCCCTTTATCTGAGGAGAAGCAACTCCTTAGAGAAATCAAACAACTTGAGGGTACAAGGGAAAAGGTTATGGCTAATGCTGCTATGAGAGCAAAGATTCAGGAGTCCATGGGTCAGAAGCAGGTTATTCAAGATCAGGTCAAAGTAAGATATTTTTAGTTTGATTTTTTTAAAGCCTATTGTTTCACTGACCTTATGCTTGGTAAATTCATATTTTTGTTATCATCGAATAAGAGCTAATGTTCATGGCACTTATCTCACTGTAGCTCATGGGTGTTGATTTGGATGGAGTGAGGAAGGAGAACCAAGCAGTTTGGGCAAAAATTTCTCACCTTGAGGGAAAAATGAAGGTGCTCGATGAAGAGATTAAAGCGTTACAGGAAGAGTTGAAAGATGTGACCGAAAAACGGGACAAAGCATATGCTAACATTCAGGAACTAAGGAAACACCGTGATGAAGCGGTAAATTTGATTTGCTTCCACATTTACATTTAATTGCTAGAATATGGCCCTCACTCTCTTTTTATACTGTTTCCCGGGCTGTCTTCACAGCTAGTTGTTTCAGATTGTGCACTCTGATCAATTGAATTGCTTTACTGTACTGTTGGAGATGACTCTATATATATATCTATTTAGACAGCTTCTCATACCGCCCAGGCCATTAGTTGGTTTTCGATAGTGGGTTCTTGTGCATTGAAATGCCTTAATATACTCTTTGGGGAAGTCTTTAACCACTTTCTCATGCTGTCAAAGCCATTAATTGTTTCTCTTCCTTTTGTTTTCACCATCGTCAAGACTATAAGGAGGATAGATCTGTGATAAGGCTGGATGCTTGGGCAAGATATGTGCTGGGACTAAGGAGTTGGGGCTTCTGTTTAGATATAGCACGGTAGCTGCTTCATGAAATTAAGTTCCTGGATTGTTGCTTTGGTTAGAGAGAATTGATTGCTTATTTTCCAATTTAATCTAAATACGGTTATTGTATGACTTCATCCTTGGATTTTTGTTGCCTTGTGACTAGTTTTCATCAATTTAGATCATTACCAATTTTAAGATTCCACTGCAGAGCTCAGTCAATCAAGAGAAAATAAAAGACAGTTCATTCCTTCAACTTTTGTAGACAGTTATTAACGTGAATAGGAATTGTGCATGAGAATCCCACTAAATTCTCTTTCTTCTTGCTTTCCTCTTGTATCACTTTTCCATTCCTCTCTTGTGGTCAAAGACTTCACATATCAGTTATTCCTGTCATAAATAATTGTAATTTGGTTTATAAAATAAGCCCCAATACTTTCATCATGTAAATATCTTTTGAATGACTGCTGAAAATAACTTTTTGAATTATTGATATCTGGAATGCTTTTTATGTTTGTTCTGTATTTAACATAATACTTAATATATTAGGTCAGTGGCATTTAGTTTCAAGAGATCTGGAAGCCAAGGCTCACACCTTTGGAGCAGGTTCTGGTAGACTTGTGGTTTGGTTTCATGATAGCTAGTTGTGAAGGTTCATATTTGTATATGTGAGTAGGTATGGGAGGCCTGTAGTTTAAGGTTTGACTTAATTTACTCCTTACATCAGGTAACTAGGAACATATGTGCACCCTCTGGGCTTCAAGGTCTCTAGTTTCAAGCATTCGTTCCCAATTTGGTGCATTAGCATGATACTGCTGCAGAAAATATTGTGGGAAGACAAGCATGTGGGATGAATGGAGAGGCCTATGAATAATATTGAAATGAAACTAATCTTCTTGGATTTATTGTAGTTTTCCAGTTTTCCATCATGATGATTTTCTTGTTTTGGGATAGTCTAATGTGCATCATCTGCTGCTCTATTGTAAAACAATGTCATCTTGATCAATTTCCAAGCTTCTATATATGTAATATTATCTAATTATCTTCAATGAATTGTTATCTGTTTTTCAGAATGCCCACTTTTATCAATACCGTCAAGTCATGAACAAAGCCAAAGATCTTGCTGTAAAGAAAGATGTCAAGGCTCTCGAGGAGTTCGCAGATACAGAGGTTTGTTATACAAGTAGTCATATGTTGTCTTTAGTGTTGCTCAAAAACATTTTTGTCTTAGTGTCATCCTTCTGTAAATTAGGTTGACAAATTTATAACCCTCTGGAAGGACAGCAAGGTTTTTAGGGATGATTATGAGAAAAGGCTTTTACCATCATTGGACGGTCGACAGTTGAGCAGGGATGGACGGATGAGGAACCCTGATGAGAAGCCATTGATTGCAGTGGAGGCTTCGGTACCTTCTGTACCTGAGATTTTGCCAAAATCTAATGTAAAACAACCGAAGGGAGATTCCAAGTCTGCTTCACAGAAAGATAATCTTCCAACCCCTAAGGTTCAGAAAGAAAGCAGTAGCAAAGAGACAAATAAAGAGACTCTGGAGGATAATGACACAGCAGACAAGGAGATCCTTGTTGTAGTAAAGCCTGCTTCAGAAAAGAAAGTGGATGAAGCTAAGTTGAAGGAGATGAAAAGAGAAGAGGAGATAGCAAAAGCTAAGCAAGCCATGGAAAGGAAGAAGAAGTTGGCTGACAAAGCTGCAGCCAAGGCAGCTATAAGAGCTCAAAGGGAAGCTGAAAAGAAGCTTAAGGAAATTATTTATATAATTCTATTACTTTGTTTTACTGGATATTAGTTTGGTTTGAAACTAATACAATTTTTTCTTGATTGAATTCAGGAGCGTGAAAAGAAAGCAAAGAAGAAGGCTTCAGCCAACACACCTGAGGAATTGGCTGAAGCAGTCACCGAGGCAGAGGAACCAGAAAAGGCTGATGTGAATGCTGAAACTGCAGTTGAGGCTTCAACTCCAGCAAAACCTAAGATCAATAAGGAGAATACTCTTAAGCACAGGACTCGGTCCAGGGCTCTGGAATCACTTCCAAAGGCCATCCTGAAGCGGAAAAAGTCTGCTAACTACTGGTTGTGGGCTGCCCCTGCAGCTTTGCTAGTCCTGTTGACCCTGGTCCTTGGATACTATTATCTTAAAGACTTGTTGATAAATTTCTGCTTAATTAGAAAATTTTGTTCTTTGCATCCTCTCTCTTGAGGGGTGATGGATTAAAATCTCATAACGTTTTGTTGGTAGCTCGAATCAGACTAAATCATTCACTGAGTGAACTTATAATTCATTTGGGTTTAATGAATTTGAACAGCTAGTTCTTGAATGCTATATGCAGCTTTTGCTTTGTAGAAATTGATGTCCACAGAGTCAGCTGAATTATTTCTTTTGTTAGTTGATGAAATTGTTAGTTTTGATTCAGAGACTGTTATACCAGTAACTCTGTTGATTGATGCGGTATAAATTATTAGACTATTAATCGTTGATTCTTGTTTAACCTTGTGAGATGATTGCATTTACATCAATGTATCTCTGATATCTTGCCAGTAAGCCTTTTGCAATTTCCTTGTGAGAAGGTGGAAATGTGAATGTGCCACCACATTTGCCATCAATGTCAAGATGGAACCATCTTTGAGTTGAATGTGCAGCAGAGAAGGTGCAAGTTTACTACTTACTAGGAGTAAGTTTTCACAAGGTGGACGTACGCTTTCTCTGCCAACGTATTTTTACTGCATAATCATATTGCTAAGAGCTTACCTCGGAGGCTTCAACTGTTTCCTTGTAGATATACTTTAGAAAGAATTTCCTCTCAATTATTTTCTCAAGCTGTGAGAAGCTTAATGTAAAAATCATATAATCCCATTGCCAGCAACTGAGTTATTAAAAATAAATTTTTGTAAAATTTTAAGTGATTATTAATTTCTCTTCCTGTTTTCTAAAATATTTTAGTTAAGCTTCAGCATGGTTAACTAGACCCTGATGGTATATTAGCCCATGTTGCGAGTCCATGACCCATCGATTCTTCCGGTGCCGCAACTTCTCTGTTTTGATACAGTAGCCATGGCTGCTACCAGGGTCGCACCACCGTGGATTCTAAGGAGAGTGTTTCAAGCATTTTCTCTCTCTCATCCTTTTCTTCACATAAATCCCAACTCCTCTTTTCACGGAACTCTTCGTTCTCTCACTCTCACCACTTCACTCGGACACTCTGGAGGTTGTCTATAAGTTTTCATCCTTTTCAATGTGTCTGTTATAGATTTGGCTTTCGTTTGGATGTGTTTTTGTGTTATTAGAGATACCCATTAGGCTTAATCTGTGAATCATATTATATGTAGTATGTTGTCTGAATTTGAACATGATGACAATAACAGGGACATATGACGAAGAACAATAAAAAGAAGTTCCTTTGTTGAAATTTGATTTTGAATTTCTTAGTTTTCGATTATATTTAGAAATATATACGCTTCTCTAATATTCTCATGCGTTCGTTTACGAGGATTTTGATTTTATTTTTGATGGCTTCCTATTTACTTTGTTCATTTGCTTGCAATAAAGCTTCAGGGATATGTCACCTGGCACAGGCTGTAAAAGGGAATGTTGATGATTTACTCAAGGGTGTGGGAGACAAAAGTGCTATTGAGGAACTCAAGCAGATCCTTAAAATGGTAATTTATTATCCATTTATAGACTCCATTTGCCTTTTACTACCTGTGAAGACTATCTTTTAATTTGTCTTTCTCTTTTAATGTAGCTTCTAGTAACAAGAACAAAGTTTTTTCGATCTATTGACCCGGGAGATTGAAATAAGGCCCATTCATGAGTTAATTACTGAAAATTTTTTCTCTCTGTGTTTGTGTTTTGTGCTTGTTGAAGGCTAGACGAGCATCATCTAGAAGAGAAGTTCTACACACTGATTTTCTTACCCCACCTGTATTGAAGGAGTCCGTGATGGCACTGGAAAAACTAGCTGATGTTAAAGCAGTTGCTCAGGGAGGATACCCTCAGGTTTAAGCTAAAATTTGACCTTTAAGAGATCTTCACATGAATTAGTGTTTGGCTAGTTTTCAATAAATATACTGTATATTTTTGGATTAATTGTTAGAATTTGAATCGGCATAACTTTCTGGCAAAAATAGTTAACTGTGGGTTCTCTTTTCTAAGTTAATGAATGGCTTATCTGACAGGATGCTTGATTTTATTATCTCTGATAAATCATTGATATATCTTCTCGATTGTCCAGGCTGAGCGATGTCGGCTTTCAGTTGGACATCCGGAAGCATTGACATGTGATCCAGGCGTAGTTGCTGCATTAAGGTATGTCATTTCTCATTTTATTGCTCACCTTTTGAAACTATACTTAGGGCATCAGTAATTTGAAACCTTGATTATATTGTCATAAGCTCTTTTCTATTTGTCCAGCATCACAGGAAACTTTGGATTTCAACCATGTTCTCATGGCGATTTCCTTGGCTCTATTCTTGGCACTGGGATTGCTAGGGAAAAGCTTGGAGATATTATCTTACAGGTATCATGTGATTGTACCATTTTTTTTTGTTTGGATGCTTGAATACAGTTGCAGTGTTGAATATGTGTTCAACATGCTTCTATAATCTATCATGTTATCAACTATAGAGTTATCCAACTTACTATTACGCTTAGGAATAATGCTAAGGATACAAACTATCTACACAAATTGTTATATACAAACTGATGTGGTGTGAGAGTGTTGGTTGACTGAAGATACAAAATCAAATCATTAATTGCATTGATTTTGTACTTTTATTCAACCGATAGTACCATGATATGTTAATTTGTATCTCATAGTTTGTACATAAAGTTTGTACCTCTAGTACTACTGTTTCATATAGACAGAAATACACGTGTTAAGAAAAATAGTATGCAGCCATGATTTACTTGTTAACAACAGTTATAATATGGTAACACTCATATATAAATGTTGTTATTGCCCAAAGAGGTCTGTGATTGTTTTCCAGAAACCTGTGATGTCAGCTTTCTAAGCTGACACTGCTCTGTAACTGTAGACTGACTATTGTTTATTAACTTGGGTGCCACAAATTATGTTTCAACCTATCCCGATTATCATGACCTCAGAGTTGGACTAATCAATTGATAGGTCATGGTTCTAAACTGGAAGAAATTTTTTGGCATCCAACATGAGGGATTTTATTTATTTTATTACCTCATTGTTTGGGAGCTAATAAGTGAATGTGCTGCCAGGTGGGCTGCACTTTTTACTTCTAGGAGCTCTGTGCATTGTGCAATTAAGTTGGTTATGCATTAGCTGAATTCAAATTTTGGAGGTAAAATTATTCAGAATATGTATACATACATACTTTTGTTCTAAAGGATAAGTTCTGGTGTTGTGTTTAGTTTTGGCCAGCCCAAAATGCAGGATAGAACTTTGTTGGGTTCAGCTAATATATTTTCCTATTTTGATTGCTGTCCAGGGAGAAAAGGGGGCTCAAATCCTAGTTGTTCCAGAACTTGCTGACCATATCATATCATCTCTGGAAAAGGTTTTAGTTACTTTCTGATATATTCTTTTTATGTGAGTACCATCGTACGCATAATTTAGAAACAGAAAATTGTTTCCCACTTTAATGAATTCATTGAAATGAGCATTTCTAACATAATTACCTTTAATCCTTTTCTTTTGCCACAGTAACCTTCATCATAATTATTTTTAAATGCACTGATTTTAGCTAAAAAACTAAAAAAAATCCACCGGTATTAGTATGCTAATTCATTTGTTATTTGTCAATGACTGTATTGCTGTTGCCTGTACTATCTGTAATGGATCTTTCTCTCGCAGGTTGGTAATGTTTCAGTCTCTTGTACAAAGATACCTTTGCTTGCCCTTGAATATGAACCACCAAGGTTGTGAGCCATCATTTTAGGGATTCCATTTCTGTTTGAGTCCACATTACGTGTCAATGACTGCATGAAACTTTGACTTTGCAGGACTAAGTTATTCAAAACCGTAGAAGCATCACTGAGGGTTGATGCTTTAGCTAGTGCAGGATTCAAGATATCACGGTCAAAATTAGCTAATTTGATCAGGTATAGTCAACTCTCCTTTGTATAATCTATTCTTAATTTCATGGCAGTAGATTCCATTTTCCTGCTTATGAAGATAACAGTCTGTCTATGAAGCAGTGTCTGGGTGAATGCTTAGTGTGCATGCATGAAGTCAACAACTCAACTCTACAAAGCTCATAATAAGGGCTGACTACTTGCATTCATATTTCACATTCTTCTCTATCCTCCCTGGTTCAAACCCCTGCAAAATCATTTACCATTGAGTTCTCTTCGCAGCCACTTGACCGAAGATTGATTTCTACTCACATGACCTTGTTCAAATTATTGAGGTTTCCACTGGAATACTTTTTTGGCTACTCTCTCATGCCTACACTTGATCATTTATTTTATCAGTGTCATCGAACATTGGGTTGTCTCTCATAACCTTTTGCATACTGTTGTTGATCTGGATCCCTTTTGTTTCATGTGTCTGTTGGCTTGCTATAGAACGGACATAGCACTCCCTTGTTCCTTAAATTCCTACTCCGTGATGGAGGCTAACTATTCAATACCAGTTCTTTGGTGTAACCCACGATTCCAATATGGTCACCTTAAATTTTGGTCATTGTCAGATTACCAATACAACTTGTATGATGTGTGCCATTCTGAGAAAAAAAAATTGTGATAAGAACATCAATATGCAGATGGTGATGTTATATGAATTCAACATGTGATTGAAGTGAAAGTGAGACATCATTTATTTATTTATATGTTTATTTTTTTGTCCTTGATAGTAATGGTGATGTGCGTGTTAATTGGGCCACTGTTACCAAAAATGGCACTACTCTCAAGACTGGTGATATCGTGTCAGTTAGTGGGAGGGGAAGACTAAAGGTGAGCTCAAATTCAATGAATTATTGATGTAGAATAAAATTACATTGTAAAAACAAATGCAGTTGAGCAGTGAAGATGCTCTTATCTTTCATGTTTCAGATAGGAGAAATTAACTCTACAAAGAAAGGAAAGTTTGCAGTTGAGCTCATTCGATATTTGTAAGAAGATTTCAAGTTCATTGCAGAAATCTGCGGTTCCATTTCCGTCAAAACACAGTTCCATTGATGGTTTATGATTGTTGGTAAATTTTGTTGTAATGCTGGAAATTGGGAGGGGAAAAAGAAAGGAAGGGTTACCGTGTCCACTGAACTATTGCTATAAATATTTTTTGCATTTCTGTTAAAATGTGTTCAATTGAAATTGAAATTGATTTTATTTCCTCTTATCATTATATAATATATATATATATATATATATATATATATATATCACCATTGATGTTTTGCTTTACATATTATGCAAGTAAAGAAGTATTAACTGTGCCATACTGATCAGAAAAAATTAAAGCTTCCTAGTAAACTCAAAATACAGAAAAGAAATCTGACACATCCACAAATTCGAGACAAATTGGCAGAATTTGTTTGGGTTAGAAGGTGATCTCAGTGGTGGATAGATCATGCCAGTTCCGAAGGTTCAAGTACTAGACTTTTTATGGTTGAGAGAGAGAGACGCGGTGTCACATGAAATGGCTTTCAAGCCATAACAGTTACACTTCTTGTTGTTACTTCAACTGCATTAATGCAACATCAATTTACATTAATGACATGAACTTAAATCTAAGAATAGAGATACAATTACACGGTTCCATGTGATTGAATTGGAGTTATCGTGCTAATATTATCATGTCACATAATTAAAAGTAAGCTTATCATGATATAAACAAGCTTGCTTATACTAACAAACCAGTTTTATATCTTTAGTTTATTCATCTATGATTCTAATAGTTCTTAATAATCTAAGCATACCCACAAGATCTTCCTCTTAGATCACAAACACAACGTTAAGAATCACCTTTCTTTTGCCGCAGAGACAAATTTGAGAGAACAGTTTTCTTCAAGCATGGCCACACATTCCACCCTGACATTTAACCCCATAAGGGCATTTCTTACCGCATTTCCCGCAGTGATTGTCGTTGTTACCTACATACGTGCAACTTCCATTGCAGCAAAGCTCTCCAAACTTGCAGTTTCTCCCACATTTGCCACAGTTATTCCTGTCACAGAGTATGTTGCGGCAATGCGTTTTACAGCAATACAGCAAGCTTGTGCCTTTGTTTGCTGGGACCCCATTACAGATACTTTTAGCAGGATTGCAATGTGTACCTTTCTTTATAATGCTGGCTAAGGATCTGCCTCTCGAGGTAAAATTAGGAACAGGGTTGTCGAGAACATAGACTTCATTTTCTTCAGCATCTTCATCAAAAGAGAAAGCTATTTGAGAATGTAAAATAATGAAGAGTATGGAGCAAAGAATGGGTTTGAGAGAAGTTGCCATAATTCTCTTCTCTCTGCTCTCAGTAAATGTTGGTTTTGGCTCAAGGGTGCAAGTTAAGGGATCGAGAATGCAATGCATGCATGGGAGAGGCTAATTTAAACTGCAAGTTCTGATAAAATAGTCCATGATCTAATGGCAATGGTAGTGATGGTGTCACAATTCTCAATAACAAGCTAAGTGCTTGTTTAAAGAGTGCTTCTAGTGATGGTCTAGATTCTCCGCTCAGCTCATTAAACAAAAACTTTGACAAATTCCATAGATGTATGGCCTTTCAATTACTTGATTAATATAGTATTATGATTAAAGTATTCATAGTAAAATACTCCTAGCTGGGATTTTCTCAAGACCCTCACCATGCCTACATTATCATTGCCTGATAACCAAGGAGAAGTCACCCACTTACAGACGGGCAAGTGATCTTCTTTCCCGGCACAAAATGCGGGGTTCACACATCACCGCACAGGAACCCGGCCGGCCCTCTATTGATGGGAATGGTTGATCCCAGGTCTTTCAAGACATAATAAACTCGGCTAATTAAGAAGGCAACGAATTGTTTGACTTTGACTTGGGGTTTCTGTATAATTAATTAATTAATTAAAATGTCAGAAAGATAGAATAGGAACACATGCAATGCAAATGCATGCAAGCCAGACAAGCACACCAATCAATCAACTGTCCACTGTTGATAGATCATTTTCATCTGCCCTTCCTACCATTCAAGAAGCTCTTGGCACACCGAACAAGACACGGTACTATAATTCACCCACTAGCTTAGTACAACCAGTTCTTTCTTTATAGCACTCGCTCAAGGAGTAGGCTGAATTAGCTCTGACAAATGAAGCTTTAGATAGAATAAGTTTGGGGAGTGTTTTAGAACAGATTCATCACAGCCCGAGCCCAGAAAAGTCTGGTCCATAATTTCCCGGCTTCATTACCCAAAATGAACGAAAGTCTTCAAATTTGTTTCCCACTTATCTTCTTACAAAAGGTGTAGTAATGTATGATTTTTGGTGAAAGAGGTTTTGATTGCTAAACTTTCTTGAAATGGTATAGCATCTAATAAAAGAAAGCAAAGCATTGAGTGGAGTTGAGAGACAATGGTATCGGTATTGTGTCTCCTTCAAAATGTATGTGTTACTCCTGATAAAATGTGTATTTGAATTTGAATTAGGAAAGCAATAAAAATGAAGATAAAATATAAAGAGGGAGAGACAGACAGACAGCTATAGAATAAGGTATGGAAGAGTCAGCAGTGCACAAATAGACAAAGAACAACTATTCATGAACCACGGGACATGGATAGAAAGTGGTCCCTTTTCTATCTTTAATGTCCCTTAGTGCCATAGACCTACTACTCACTCTATAGTCTGCCCTATGAGTCAATTGAACTTGCATCTAAAATGAGTTCAAATTTCATCCCTACTACTAGTCTGTCTTTGGGTTATTAGCTAACATCAAATACCCATGTGTGTGTATGGTCTTCCCATAGAATTATGAAAGGTCTTCAACAACATGGAATGGAAAATTACTAACTACTTCCAAACGGCTAAACAAAAATGGGTTTCATCACAAATATGAATTTCAATGAAGAGCTAAGCATTACCTTACCAAATGTTTGGTACAAAATTTGACTTATACGATATGATTGCAACCCTTCCTTCCACTACCAAGGAATCAAAATATATACATATAATATCATGTCATTGTTTGAAAGAAGGTGGCCAACAATGGTACCGAGAATGAAAGGAATTACAAATATACAGAGTGTTATCTTTTGATGTTACAATTTCAGTATTTGCCACTTCGTTGTTGAGGATGCACAATAAGATTTCACATCAAATTTGTGACATCACTCTTAAGAATTTGTTCATGAAACATCTGTTACCTTCATGCATAAACTTAATTGACAGCATTATATAAAAATATCTAAGTATTGTATTAAATACGATATTATTGATTATCAGATAACTATAACAACTTAATGCAACCATGACGCATATTTAAAATGACATGTTAAATAGATTAAAGTTAAATTTGACACCCATAATCAATAAATTCGATGTAACATAATTTGAAATCGAATTATTTAAAAATTAATTGACTTTTATCTTAGTATAAATCATTTAATTAATTGCCAACCATTTTAATATTGTGATATATATGATGATACATTTGATGTCATTATTGCCACACCCTTTATCAACAACAATCAAGCAAGAAAGCAATAGGAAAATTTGGATAAAACATGATTATAAAAGAGAAAAGGAAAAAACAATAGTGCATGTGCAACATTTCTTCAAAGTTTTTCATAGATTCTTAAGTCAACCAAGAATGATGGATTTTACCATTATCGTCATCCTCATCATGGTTGAGAGCAACCCTAAAAACAAAAAAGTGTAGGGCCTTCAAGCTTTGACTTGTAACCAAAGAGCAAAGTTATGAACAAATTCTTTTCTTTTTAAAAATATTTTGTTTGTCCACTAAAGAAAAATTTCTTTTCCCTCTTGTTATAATCAACAATGAAGGAAGGAAGGAGGGAAAGTCAAGGTCTTATTCCCTCTTTCACTTCTCAATCAAAATTCTTAATATCCAACCAAAACCACTCAGCCACCAAGAAATTTCCTCCTTGTTCCCTTCTAGTTGGAGTTATAATTGTTAATTTTCATATAAATAATATTGTACGTAAATCTTGTATCTAAACGATAAATAATATAATATTATTATTAACTATTGTATAATAAAATAACAATTTATATTATCATTCGATGTTTACGTAACAATTATTTTATACGAATGTCACTCGCTTTATTCACGACATCGTACATAATATAAGCTTTGTATTTATTTAATCATGCTATATGCTCAAAATTTGATCCACACCATTGATTTGAAATCCTTAAAAGGGTTTTGATTTTGTAAACCTTTGTTAGAACAAAGTGGCCGGTTTCTTAGGCCAAAGATATGCCCAACACAAGCAATACAATAGCAGGCAGGCAGGTGTGTGTTTGGCGGAACCTACGATAATAAACCCTGATTAAACTAATAATTAAAAAGGATTCTCGTTATAATTACATTATTAAATTACCAAAATGCCACCTAATACTCTTCCATTTTTATAACTTTTTGGTTAAGTCCACCAATAAATCTTTTACTTAAATTTCACTGAATTTTCTCCTAATTTAAACAACTTGCATGTGGGATTTTTCTTGAAGCACTACCTATCAAAGTGCTTCTTAGAAAGTGCTTTTTTCCCTTAAAATCGTTTGTATTTATTGTTGGATAATTAATTTAATTCATAAATTGGTCCATCATGGGAATGTAATATAAATTAATATTGCATACTATTTTTGACTTATAATTATATTTTTCTTTATAATAATTATTTTTTTTTCTAAAAAAGAAAAAAAATAAATGGGAAGAGCTACAAATTATATATCTTGAATTGCATTTGCATGACGAGTAAAATTTCTTTAATGAATTATATGTTTATGATCTAAAATCTATTCAAATTTTATTGTAAATAAAGGTAAAAATTAATGAAGGAACAATAAAGGTGAAATACAAATGGGGAATGGAGATGAAAAGATTGAAAGCATAAGTTGACAAATCCTAGTTATAACCTCTAGAGGTAACAAAAGTGCTTCTTGAGAAGCATTTTTTTTTCCTTTTCAAAATTTAAAATAAATTAAACTAATAAAATTGATCGTACGTTACATTTAATTGAAAAGGTCGATAGCAATTGCATAGCACCATATTCTTACTTTTTGTCTTTATGATATTCTACTACATGTCATTAATCACTTCCCCTTTTGTAAAAATATTTTTTCCTTAATTTTTTTTTCACTTTTGCTTATGCTTTAATCATATGTTTTTAGGATTTAAGCTTATAATTAATCATTTGCTTTATCTTTATATATATATATATATATATATATATTAATTCAAGATGGACTTTTGTTAATTAGCACTCCACAATCCACACAACAATGATTTCACACAACAACAGCCTTTGTTAATGGACATTTGGTCCCCGCCCCTAAATTCTTTTTACTATATTTTTATAAATAATAATAATAATAAACTCGAATCTTCTTTTTAATTTTTTCGTTATTTATAATTAGATAACTAATAACTATGCGATATGAAACACAATTTTAAAAATAAGATTCTGTCATAAATATAAGAATATAATCGATGTTTTATTTTGTTAGATTTTAAATCAATACCAAGAATAGATTCACGTTGAAATATTTAGTATAAAAAATATTTTATTTTTTAATTGATGCACAAGAGAATAATTATTTACAAGAGATTATGGTTTATTATCTTATTCATGGAGGTTCTTGGAATATTGTATCACGATCAATCAAGTGATTAATGATGTCAATGGACCAGGTTTAGAACCCTTTTACAGCAAGCAGTAGTGGTTAACAAGTGTTTGCTGAAAAGCACTTTCTTCATTGCACAAAGACAATCTTCTAAGGTTGCAATACACAGGCCTAAAATAAAATAGTTGTGAGATAAAAAAAAATGCTGGCATTAGGTGATGATGATGTCTCCAAACCCATCAAAGAAAGTGTCTCTTCAATCAAGAAGCAGGCTCTGAAGTCCATGCCATAAGATCTATAAATTTAGAGATTCTATCCGAGGACTTGACAAATGAAAATGGTGGCAGCCGCACATATGCTTGATTGCCATTTCTAGTGCACAAACCTAAATTCCATTTGCAACAAATGCCCCTTTCTTCTTTATCCCAATTTTCTTACTAACCAATCAACCCTTCATAGAAAATCATTATATTTTATATAATACCTACAAGAAAGCAAAGAAGAGAGAGAGAGAGAGAGAGAGAGAATTAGGAGTCAAAAATGAAGACGCTTAGTGGCACAACAAAACAAAACAAAATTAAGACTAATCCCATAGCTATTAAGTAAGCGAAAGCAAAGCCAAAGACTCCCCCACTTCCCTTCTCTCTTCAAACCTTGTTTTTCACTCTTTCATCTTCTTCTTCTTCTTCTCCAAAGCAACAGGGATTTCTGTGTTCAAGGATTTCGTCAATGGAGATTACAACAAGGCTACAAGAGTGCAAGAACCCATCTCCCATGAACTCACCAGCAAGTGCTTCTTGCAGCAACAGCATAATAAGCACTGGAGGAAACAGCAATGGGGTCCAAATTCACACCCCACCACTCACACCAATTCCTATCTCCAGATCTACAGAAACAAACCCTTACCCAACAACTTTTGTACAAGCGGACACAACCAACTTCAAACAGGTTGTTCAAATGCTGACTGGTTCTTCTGAAACAGCCAAGCAAGCTTCTTCTTCATCATCCAAACCAGCTGCACCACCAGATCCAACCAACAATAATAACAAGTCTTTTGTCATCCCACCAATCAAGACCACCACTCCAAAGAAACAAAATTTCAAGCTTTACGAGAGAAGAGCCAACAATTTCAAGAACAGTCCTATGATCAATACTTTGTTACCGACTTTGGCTAACAATTCTGGGTTCTCTCCAAGAAACATGACTGAAATCTTGTCTCCAAGCTTGCTTAACTTTCCTAAACTTACACTCAGCAGTCCTGTTACACCATTAAATGAAGACCCTTTTAACAAAACTTCCCCTTCTCTAGGAAACTCATCATCGGAGGAAGAAAGAGCAATAGCTGAGAAGGGATTTTATTTGCATCCATCACCGATATCAACTCCTAGAGACCATGAGCCACAGCTGTTGCCACTGTTTCCTGTAACTTCACCAAGAGTTTCAGATTCATCTTCTTGAAGAAGAACGAGAAGAAGAAGAGAGTGATTATGTAATTTCAGACTGATTATTGTAAGACAAAAAGGCTGATGGGTAGAGGATCTCTCGTTTCAATTGTGCAATTTGATGATCTCTTTTTCATAATATGGTAAAGCTTCCACTTATTTTCCTTCTTTGTGTGTGTTGTGGGTTTTACTCTGAAATTTTAAAACCGCAAATAAGTTGTGAACTCAATTACTTGCTGGGTTTCTTTCATCTTTTCATCTTACCATACAAGTACTGGTCTTTTCTTCTTGTCAAGTATGTTTGTATTATTATCATTATTATTTTCACTAAGGCAGATAGTCATTTAACTCTTAACTAATAGAATTCTACGTATGTTTGTTGACTTGTTGATTCTATATATGGATTAATTTGCATGAATTACAAAGAAATTAGCAATCTTTATATGTTTGTCTTTTACTTTTGGATGGGCAGAATCTGAGAGTAAATTTGAATTTATAGAACAGTGAATAGAAATCCATAACCATTTGTACTGTTTCTCTTACATTTATAGTTGCTGGAAGAATGTTTGACTCTCGAGTGTGATTGATGGGCATTGAAGAAAGCCTCTACTTTACATCTATGTCTCTATAGAATGTCATGAGGCTCAAAAGTTTAGGGCAACATCCACATTACTAATTGGTTCACCTATATATAGATTTTACACAATCTTTCTTTGTTCATTAATATTCTAACTAGAAGTAAGAAGAAGGGAAAAGATGCATTGAATAGGACATAGAGTTTATCATATCATTGAATTCTAACATTGTCATTAGTTCTATTGAAAATTTTGAAGATATAATGACAAGTGACATTTAACTCGATAAATTTAAGAACATTACAGGATCTTAATCCATTTAGTGTTACTGGAAATTTTGAGGGAGACATCAAATTTCAAAATGAAAATGGCCGACCTGAGGAGAGGAGATGAGAAGAGATGTGCAGACCAAAGCTCAACTGAGAGACAGACAATGTTGGATCATCCGATTTGTTGACTAAGTTACAGCTAGCTACGTATGCCAAACCGTATGGTTTTAAAAATTCAAAAGAGGAAAGCATCTTGAACTTGAAGACAGAAGGAAGAAAAGAAAAGAAAAGAAAGAGGCAACCATTTTCAACCCTTCTTTTTTCAACATTTTGGGCTATCTGTGTTGAATTTTCAGTGCACCTGGGGGACCTTTATATTTTTTCAGTGTCCAACAACTGGTAGAGTTTGGTTTGAACATAGAACTATGACAAGATACCAAAAGGAAAATGACCCATCTCAATAAATTTACTTCCTTGGCATTAAATGAGAAGTCACTATCTTTCCCATAATCTTGTTTCGTGGAAACAGGTCGGTAAAGTTTGGAGTTCGAATTACACGAATACCCAAATTCAAAAGAGTTCAGTTCATATTTATTTAGTATTTTGCTATGCAATACTTGTTTCTTTGTTTTGACTTGAAAGAGATAATGGGTTCAGTTCATAACAGAAGAGAAAACAAGAGAGGTTAAAAACGAAAGTGGGAAATTGTTATGATGAAGATTGAAAAAGAAAGAAAGAGAGAAAGTATGATCTAAGTCAGCAAAGAAAATGTGAAAGACTTTTTCTTTCCCACTTTGGAGTTTTACTTGAAAACTTTATGGCAGTATGAGTGAGTGGAGCATCTTCGGTGAGGACCCAATTGTTAGAGCATAACTGCCAACATCTCTTTCTATAATGCAATTAGGATGCCCTCAGCCACTCGTTTTTGTCCCTCGCTTCACATTACAACTTGTTTCTATATTTAGAATCTTGTAGATTCCCATCAAATTAATTTTCCCGGAAAACATATGTGGCCAAGAAAGTAATTAAGAATTATGCATTACTAAATAGATTTCTTGGGGTTAACGTTCAACAAAAGAAGATTAATTTATATTTTGGATGAATTACCAGGGACTTGGTCAATTATTGCATACTTACCAATCAACTAAATCCATGACTGTTATGTTCCTCCTACTATGCACTTTGTATCATTAAAATATATTGATATTTGAATGTGGGTAGGTTGATATATGCATTTATTTATATACAATCTTCCATTTTAATACAAGATAACATTAATATAAAGTTGAAAACATTTGAATCCATCAAATTCATCTCCAAGCGACTACAAAAGAAAGAAGAGATTGATTCCCCCTTTTGCCTATGAGAGAGAGAGAGATAGAGAAAAGGAGACAACACAATGACCAGGTCAATTGATAATCTATCTTTTTAGATTTGAATTCACAGTATCCAGCTGGTTAAGGATTTTAGGAACATATGTTGCTTCAAATATTAAATTCCCAGCTGTTCAATTGTATTGTTATTTGGATCTCTAAATTGGTCTCTATCAATGGTACGGTAAGATTTTACCACAATCATGCAGAGTGTTTGTTTTCCAATACTCCAATCCTCATTTATAAAAATCCACCTAATTGTATAACACTCAAGCCATTGTTCACATTAAGCGTATGATTGTAAGATGTTACATGCATGAAAATCAAGCATTTGCTTAAAAACACAACAACATAAGCATTAACTGCAGTGAAGACTCATGGGGAACGCTCATAAGAGGAGAGTAATCCATTTTGATTCAAAACTTGAGGAGTGGAGTTGCTTATTGGTGTTTACGGTTACAACTACAATTGTCACACTTGATGTGATTTGTGGAATCATTGTGCTTTCAGATTTCTGAGAAGGAACTGATCGTCTTGAGCCCGTGATTCTCTGGAAGAGGGCCATTCCCTGGCCGGACAGAAATTATCACCTCCAAACCTAAGCCATGGATCAGAATAGAAATAAACATTAATATCTAGTGATAATATCAGGTTGAAATCATCTTTTCTCTCAGGACTAAAAATAAAAGTT
Source organism: Xylocarpus granatum (assembly GCA_019650275.1). Lineage (NCBI taxonomy): Eukaryota > Viridiplantae > Streptophyta > Magnoliopsida > Sapindales > Meliaceae > Xylocarpus > Xylocarpus granatum. The sequence goes on along the minus strand of BNST01000866.1, from coordinate 25,830 downwards.
CCAAGCAATTGTACAGATAACAACAAATTGAAAATAATTATATGTCATTAAGGAAACACTATACAGTTCAAATTATTTTATTCAGTAACAAATTAAAAAGGGTGAAACTGGACATCTTAAATTATTTAACTTGCTTATGGCATGTACGTTGCAAATGACACTGCACATGCATTCAACAAGTTAAAAATAAAGATCACAGGCAACTCATTACCTGCAGCTTTTGCAGCCATGGCTTCTTGATAGACATCTGTCACAAATAAAATTTCAGATGGCTTATCAACTCCCACTGATGCAGTGATTTCAACATAACTACGAGTTTCTCTTTTGTTCCTGTAAGCAAGAGAAGGAAGGAGGATTTACCTTTTGCACAATATTTGTGAGGCAGCAAGAAAGTAAAGGTGAAAGAAACCTAGAAACACCAATGAATGTCAAAGAAATTACCCCACTGCAGTGTCAAAGAATCCAGATAAATATTTTCTTAAATCCCCATAGTTTGAATTTCCGAAAATAAGCCTCTGTGCCAACCTGCTTCCACTAGAATAGATGTACACCTGACACAAGATTCGGAAGTAGTAATTAAAATTGCAAATGAACTTTCAACATATACTCAAAAATTGGGCAATATACTGCCAAAAGAACCAAACATCAATTGCATTCAGGATATTAGATAATCAAGTAGCAAGGATAAGGGATATAAGTGCTTCAGCACCAAAGACCTTGAGCTCAACTTTATCCAGGACAGTCTGTTGAACAAGGACTAAATAGACATTAACCTGTGAGTTAGTTGTGTGTACACTATCATATCATATTTTTACCATACACATTGGCATGATTATGTTAGTATAAGAGTTACCAGCAACCTACCAGTACACTCATGGCAAGGCATTTAGGAACAACAGCATGGTAGAGCACACATAAAACACAGAGATGGAAAAATACAGTCCCAGCCATATCAAAAGAGAATTCAAATAAAAAACAAAAATGGGAAAAGAAGTAAAAACCTTTAGGCCCAAAGCATGCCACTTTTCTAGGGCCTCTGGTACATCGTCAAAAACCACTCCTTCCAGTTCATTGCTCTCAAATCCAGTTCTCCATATATGACCCTGCATAAATAAGTATCAGTTATATGCAAAGCCAGCACTGTAAAAAATATATTTTTTCTGAATCAAATTTTGCTTACTTGCAATTGTTTTAGAGAAGTGATTTTCCTATCAGCTTTTATCATTGCTTCCACATTAGCAACCAAAGCTGCTATCACCTCCTCTTTCCCAGCATCATTAGGTGGGATAGGTACAGCACCAGCAACTCGTTCTCGCAGGTCATCTTCAACCTGCAATAAGCATTTTGAAAAGTTGAGGAATAACAGACTTGATACTCCATGAGCACCATTGTACAATGAAAATGTATAAACAAAAACTTACTTGAGAGCGCAACAGCTTAATGTCATCTTGAGTTTCTGCAGTGTCATATGTCAAAGACAAATGCTTCCCAACATTGTCACGAGCATATGGAAAGAGAACCTCAGAAACAAATGATATGGGAGTAGTAGTCCCTTCGATGTCAAGCACAATGCAATGCTGAAACCAAACAACTAAAAAATGAAAAAGAATCCTGACAATGTAAAGCCTTACTCTAATTTTCTTGAATTTCTTAATGCCGAAGACACATGGTCATAGCCCCTTCTGATTCTTATTACCAGAATGGAAGGACAGTTAATGATGAGTCTAAAACCTCAATATGTCTCTTGAAAGCTAGAAAAGATAAATCCTCACAGGCAATGGACCAGAACTGTAATCTGAGTCTGCATTCCGTGCCTTTGTAGACATATTTACATTCCCATTGCTTCCTAAAACTCCTTTGAACTTCTGAATCGGATCATGGGTAGGAGAAGTCCAGTCCAGGCCCAGCTGATGAAGTTTGATGGCAGCATCAAAGAGATAGTGATAACATTCAGCCTGAAGAATGTACAGCCAAGTAAAAATAAAGAATAAACCTCGTATATTTTTACAACCACATAAACATGGGATGTCAACTTACAACATGCAACTTTCCCTGAAAAGAACACCACAACGCACATGCTCAAGCAGAAAACAAGGACACCTCAATACACATGCTCAAGCAGAAAACAAGGATGGACTGCTTATGGGGTAGTCAAGATACCTGTCTTTAGAAATGGAAAAAGGCTATGAACATTCCAAATGTTGCATGCCTACTTTTTTAGAGCATTCCACTGATGCAGACAAAGTTGTTACAGTCAATGTCCTTCTAGAAAGTAAGTATTGAAGTGTAGTGTTGAACGAGTTAACATTACAGTGGCAAGGAGTGAGTAATAGTAATCTTAACTGGGGATCTGCTTAGTTCTGGGACACATGCAGGGACAACTTCAAAGTGAATATCACCAATGGGAAAATGTGGGACTAACTCTCATCTTCTACAGGCAATAGTAAATTTTCTTGAAAAATTGACCAAAAGGGGGGGGAAAAAAGAACAAAGAAAATCCCAAGAGCATTTTGTGCAATAGATTAACTTGATTCAAATCCATTCATAAGTAGCAGAAACCTGTGTTTTAGCACTGATCCATGAGTCTCCCCAAACATATATACCATGATTACGAACAAGCACAGCTGTGGTTTTTGGATAGGCTTCTATCTGAAAAACCAGAAAGGAAAGCCCATTCAGTCTAAAGCAGTATTTTCACAAGGAAATGAAAATAAACCAACTCATAGAGGAGAGAAGTCTCCAGGATCATCCAAAAATATACTAGCAGTAGAAACATGTCTTTTCGACGAGTACAAGACATGCTGGTTATCAATGCTGATATGCGTCCATACATACTGAGTAGCAACTATGGAAAAGAAAATCTCAGAAAGGTCACTTGGGCAATCATTTATCTGGAAAACTAACCATCTAAGAAACAAACACAGAAACAACGTTGGATTCCAAGCTGGGGGAAAAGTTGCCATATTTCTCTTTGCAGCATCATGTGAGCTCAATATATAACAAGGAAAGTTAACATTAGAGGCACCGTGTAGAACTAAATATAAAAAACTTACCGCTTTAGCAAGAGAATCAGTGAGCTCATTTTCATAGGCCGTGTTCTCTATAATTGGAACTACAAGTTCATCATAGTAACCATGCCCTTTGATTCCTTTTATCATCTCCATATGAGTTATCTGTAAGTTAGAAAAAGCACAAGCAAAATGAAAGAAAAAAGTTAAGGGTATAAAATTGCAGACCAGATGGCATTCTCCTGCATTGATGTCATCAACATTTATATGTGCATGGTGAAAGTTAAATATGGGTGTTAATAGTTCCACATTCCCAATCTTGTGCTCACATATATGGATAGCTCATGCTTTCCAAAGGATTCCATGAGTTTCTCAACAAAACATCTACCACAATAAAGCCGTATCAATTGACTTCAAATGCTATGGCAAAGAGAACATAAAGATACTATGGCAAAGAAAGGAATAGAGGAAAAAATGCAGAAAAGAACAAATTACAAATTTGTGTGGTTAGTTAAAAATGAGAAAAATCAAAACTTACACGAAATTCTTTTGACATTGGATTGATCATTGTCACAAGGCAAGATTCCATCCCATGGCTGTGGATAACAGCTCCAGCATCACGCATCTCATATGCCTGGAACCCAAGGAAATAAGTGTTAATTTGACCGTATTAAAGGAAATCAAAAAACCCAAAGAGAAAAATGAAGAAAGTTTACTCTGATGAAAATGCAATTATATATGATTGATGAGATGATATTACAAACCATACTTTCCCATAGGTTAGATATTTAGGCAGAATGAGAAATGTCATATATGAGCTGAGCACTTAATAATTGCTTAACTAAGCAGGAGGAAGATCTATGGTTTTATCTGTTTTATTTTTTTCTTCATTCTTTTTTCTTTTTTATTTTTGATAAGAAGGATCATTAATGCAAGCAGGTGTAAAGTAAATGAAGTGTATTTCAAATGTCTCAAACAAGACAACAGTTTACAAATATTAGATTAGTCAATCCACAGAAAGTCCAAAGTATTATGGCCATCTATAATCAAACTACACCAGCCCAGTCCACAGGAGGACAATGCTTAAAACAACAACATAAGCTTCAATTATTATCAGAATAATCTAATAACAATACAAGAGATTAATGTGTTATGTATTCAATTACAACAATAGATATCCCCAAGTTTAAATTGCTTTCAGCGCAACTCAATCTGCAAGAATATGAACTCATACCTTCATGAAAAGAGGGGCACAATCAGAACACTTAGGAGGCTTGTATGGGTATGGCTTTGGAGATGGTGAAGACAAGATAGTCCCATTTCCAGATAACACGTACATGTCTTCTGGTTCCATTCTCTCCTTCTGGACACCTATCCACATACCAACCCAGACATGGAGTGGGCTTAAATTGCATATACAGATGATCAAACAAAGAGGACAAAAATTCTTTAATATTAGTTGACCCATGAATGACAACTACCCAGTAATAAACAATTCAGAAGAAATGAATAGACTCATGATTAAGCTATACAATACATGAACGGAAATCAGACAGAATCCAACAGAAAAAGAAAAACGAATACAGAGATCAAACTCAAATGGTACATAAGAATACAGACAACACATGATTTAGCTGGAGTAATAAATGCCAGAAAATCAGAAAGCCCAGAAGAATACACATAATTGCTTGAGCTTCAGCAGCGTGTAAAATGGATTGCCATGAAACAACCCTTCTAACTCAAATTTGATAGGAACTACTCTCCCAAACATCAAACAGAGAACAATACCCAGTATAGCCTGAATAAAAACAAGAAGCTAGAAATCTAAAAAACAAAGAATAGCAACAAGACATAATATAGCTTGAATAACAGATACTTGGATAGCAAGCAACACAGGAGAAACACACAAAGGAAATTTTTCATTATTAAGCCAAATTTAACCTGCCCAGAAATTAAACAAAACAGACCAAACAAATTTCACAACTGAGCTCAACTGATAAATGATAGCAGGCAATAAAGAACACACAATTATTTGCATTTGAGCTATCAAATACACATACTGGGAAATCAAAAAACATAAAATGGAAAAAGAAAAAAAAAGAAAATGAGACACGGGCAGATTTAAGCTCCAATAGTGAACAAATACGCGGAGGTAAAACAGAGTTAAAGAAATATCCAGACATACCGATCAAACAGCTCAAATCGTAAACAACGGATACACAATTAAGCTTCGAAACATCATTGAGCTTAAATAATCAACATCCAGAAACCAACAGAATTGATATACACGTCACCACGTTAGCATCAACAAACAATAATAAAGTAAATCCAAATACTAACTTGACCAACTGAGCTCAGTAAACAATAAAACGACCAAATAATAATCAAATAACAAATACCCAGAACCCAAAAAAGCCAAAAAGCCACACGGTGAAAGGAGAGTAATTACAGACCAGAAGGTGACATGAGGATGAGCTGTTGAGGTTTAGGGATGGAGTCATCGTGGACCTTGATAGTGATACTACCACCTGTCCCAGACACCCATCCAAGGGTGTAGAACTGACGGCAAAGCTCTGATACCAACACTCTCATCTCCTTCACCGGTTTGCTCTCCAAGTACGCCGCTGTATGCATAGCAGGAACCGCGACCTTCACTGCTCCGTTCACTGCTATCGTTGCCATTGCTTTTTAGGCAAGAAGATAAGAGTCGTTGTTGAGCTTCCGGTGAAAACGTAGAAGTGATGAATCGAATCTGTTCCCTTCCGTCCTATCTTTATTATACAAACACCACCCCGAATTTTTGTTAAAAATTTGACCACGTGGGCGTCTCTGACATTTTTCTTTCAATTTCATTGGCTTTGGGAATTTGAGAATTAATTAACTTTCTGTTTTTAAGTTATCAACCTTATAATTAGCGATTAATGGAATTTGTTAATTAATGATTAATAATAATAATAATAATAATAATCCTCTTGTTTGGCAGCATGAATGAAATTGCACCGAACCTGGCTTATCCTAAACCCAGGATAAACCCGCGCTAACGCAACAGAATCCACCCGTACTCATTCTCCACGTCAGCTATCTTTCCGCTCTTGTGTTGGTTACTCTGATGTTCAGCAATGTCAAGAGGCCCAGACCGTCTGATAAAGTGCGTAAAACAGTACGCAGAATTTTCAGTACAAGCTCTTCACAGCTCGTCATGGTCAATAACTCGATGACATTCATATTCTGAGGGTTTTTGTGAGATAATTTTGTAAATGATTTTTTTTTATGTGTTTGTGGAATGATCATATTCTGTTGAATTCATAATTTCTTCATTTGTTTAAGCTATTTTAGTCCTTGCTATGATTTGCCGTTGGCACCTACTAATATTACAAGATGCCAAATTTTATTTTCTTATCTTATTATTCCCCCCTTTCATTGTTGCTAAAGGGGTCCCTACCATAAATTGTTTTGGATGGGTTTATTGCAGGCTATTGCTACACTCGGGACCTATGATATTGCATTAGAGCTCGGGAGGAAGATGATATGCCAGAGTTACCTTTCTGTTTCTTTTTGAATTTGTTTGTTGGCCCTTGTTGTCGTAATTAATTTTATCTATTGATAATGGATTTCGTTTCCTCTTTCGATTTTCTTCCGACATATATGCCTAGAATTTGGTCATAATTTCCTTGGTGAAATGTTGAGTAAAAGCTGAATATGGGCTGGATTTGGTATGCTTTTTATATTAATTCGTTTTTGACAATCATCAGCAGCTCCTGCTCAAGCTATAAATGGATTTTAGTAACATGTTACAGCTGCCAGCATATTGAAAAGATATGCATAAATATTTTTCATATCTATTCTTACTGTATACCTTTTAGTTCTTGGACTGAATAATTCCGTACATAATGGTTAAGCTTCAGTCAAAGGAGGTACATACAAGATACCAAGACATGGTTTCTGAAAACCCTGTCACGAAATTTTGTCTAATGAACCAAGTTGAATCGTCATACACTTTCAAGAATAATTCTTCAAAGAACTACACATGATACCATATTATATGCATTTCATAGTTTATATAAGCCTGGTCCCAACTCCCAATTATTAGGTGAGTACAAGCATACATTTTGTTTATAAGATTATGGAGTGTCTTACATGAGCTTGTCGTAAAAGTGCAGGAATGGTCAGACATGCAATGGATGGCAGGCATTGTGGTGCCCTCTGTGCCAAGGATCAGGGAAGGTGCACTACCAAGTAAAAGATTACACCTTGAGAAGGTAGATGGATCTGCAGTGGGCTTGATTTTTGAATTTTAAGTTGTGCAACTAGATAAGCTACTAGATTGTTCTTCTGTTTATCAATCCTACTTAAGTAATGAGATGTTTACTCTTATCATTTGTTCTTTTTTTTAAAATTTTCTTGCAGTGGGGAGAAGGCAACAGCAGAACATGTTGCAGATGCCATTGCTGATAATCGGGCTGAGTTGGTGCACCTTCCATCCACAATTGATCTTAACATGCCATTACCATCCAAAGACGGCCCAACTTGTGGTGGAACGGTGAGACTGTTATTTTGGAGCACAAATTCTTCGCACCCTTCCATCACATTGTCATAGGGCTTCATCTGAGTGTGATTTTGTTTGTCTCATATACTGAAAGTTCTTTGTCTTAGATAATTTATTGTCATTGGATATATCCTCACCTATTAAAGTTCCGCTTATGTTCAGTTTTGAAAGAGATCCATCAATCTTGTTACGAGTTAGTTTGAATCAGAATGAATGGGGCCTGGGTGGATAGTTAACAAGCATTCCTTTTTATTTGATTTCTGAGTAAAATAACTATTGATGTTTGCAGGGCTCAATGAGCTGTCCTGAATGCAAAGACAAATTACGAGTCAGGATCTCTGCTGATGATGTGAGTTCTTTTGTGAATTTGCTAGTACTTTGCTGTTATCCTATTATCTTTAGATATGGACACAGGTTTTATGTTATGACACAGAGATGGATTGTTGAACGTGGCAGCTCAGAAAGTTTAGGCGATACATAGCTGTACTTTATATGTTTCATGTTTTTTTCTTTCTTGTAGAAGAATATAGCAAGTATTAAAAAGACCTCAAAATGTTACCCATAATTTAGGCCAAAGAAAGTGCATTCTCCTGTAACTGTCCATATCAGTGTTGGGCAAGGTGGAAAGGCTAGTTGTGTTATCTAGTGTTTGACACTCCAAATTCTGAATGTGAGAAGTGTCCTGCAATTTGAAGACATTTTTTATATTGCTAAATTAGTTTTACTTGCACCCTACAATGCTGACATCCTTTCTGCAGATCCTGGAACCTCCATGGAAAACCTACAATGTTATGAGAAAGATGGATTATCCATACGAGGACAGTATCATATCTCATTCTATATATGGATATATCTTTATTATTAGCAAGAGTATTTTTCAAGTTTCTGTAGCTGTTATGAAGATTTAAAAGGGCCTGATCTTGATATCTGCTATTGGAGTGTGCAGTTTGTAGTTATCAAAATGATGCAGGCTCTTTTTACACTTTAATTATTCTTATTCTTTATACTTTTTGAATTATGCCTGGGAAACTCTTTGGGAGTTGATAATGTTGGTACAATTTCAGTGCAATTGTAGACCAAATTTTCTGCAAGTAAAGAGTTCGTGAGTAGATGTTCTTAATAGTCATACCTTGCAAGCAATAAACAAGCAAAGGACAGGTCTCAATTACTTAAACACTGAATTCAAAAAATGAGATATAATCATCATCATTGCTATCAACACTGGCAATTAAGTTCTTTCAAAAAGTCCTTGAGGGACCTTAGTCTGGCTGGACAAATGTTTAAATTGTTTGGCAGAAGGTTCTGGGTAAGAGAGGAATGTCTGGATTTGCAAAAAATGTAATCCAGGGTTGTAGCAGCCTTCAGAATGGGTATACAATTTTCAGTTATTCACTTGAATTTTATGGCCTGTTTCAGTTTTACCCTTTAATTTTGTTGGTGTTTGATGGGTAAGGACTGAGTCTAATAGCCAGTCCTTCCTTCCATGCACATTTACTGAAGTTCCAGCTGTTTCTCCCTGTGATTTTCATCAAGAAGTTCTTTCTGCACTTTAAACTATTTAGATTTATAATTGCTGCTTGCTCATTTTTGAGGATCAGGATTAGAGGAATTCTATTTGATTTTGTTTAATGAGTTGTTTAACACACACACACACACACACGTTCTCTCATTATACTTCTTCCACTTTCAGTTCCTATTCCTTTTTTTGTATTGATAGTTGTACTTCTGCCCAATGCAAGATTCTTTCCCAGTTCCTTATTTTCAGAATGTTCCTAATGTAATATTGTTTATCAATTTCAGGCCTTGATCTCCATCTGTCCTGTGCATGCTTGGGAAGACCCTGTTATGGTGAAAAATATCCCTTACTACAAGGCCAAGAAGGCTCTATAGACAGAAGTCATGAAGCTTGATCCTCCACCTCAGCCACAAAATTGAGGTGTGCGTATCCTATATTACTGCTCTAAATACTTTGCATAGTACATTTTCGGTATTTTTGTATACATTATATTTCATTATATGTGCTTACATATATCATGTATTGAGAGTAGGAGATGCATGTAAGGAAATGTTAATGGAACTAACTGCTGAGCATTGTCAGGACCTGGACCTTCCACTAAATGCCTGTTCTTCTTAATGCTCAAAGAGAAATTGCTGATAAAATCTTGGATGCTCAATGGGAAACTAAATGACGTCAAGAAAAGGTTAGTAGCGCTTAATATCTATGCTGGCCAGAATAAAATGCTCAACACATCATTTTTTCTTCTTCGTGTGAGAGTTACAGCTTGATTCACAAGATTTATTATTGCTTATACCATTGTGTGTTATATGTCTGTGTCTCAAAAACTGGCACATCAGAGGCAAAGACTCGACTAAAACTTCGTCTGTATATTTGAGAGCTTAGATTTCAAATCTTTACCAAAATCAGGTTGATAATTTCTTCATATTTCCATTGGTACTTAAGGATCCAGTATAAAACACTAACAACTTTTGGAAAAGGTTATTTTACTATGGAGTATTTTACTTCTCTTCAGCTTACTGTTGCTTGCTATAGAAAAACCTGAAAAAAAAATTGAAAATGCTAAAACTTTTTTGCTTCATTTGGTTGCTGCAGAAACTTGATAAGGACATAACAGCTCCTTTCTTGTATGGAAAACATAACCAAACTTTCTGATAATAACGGTGAAAGAATTTCTATTGCACTTTTTGTCTCACGCACACACTCGCACAGTGTAAGACCATGCTTGTTTCTGAGTTTGGCTTTTGGGACCACAGAGAGGAAGAATCATTTAGCTAATGAAGGAAAATAAACTTCATAATTCGATACAAGCATGTTACATGGCATATACGCATACAATGAACTTTCATTTCCCAAATGCGTGCTATCCTGCATTTTCTTGTGAGCTGTACTCTCCATACCTTTTTGTTGCATTCTGAAGTTGGTGTATGATTACCGTACTTATTATTAATGTTATATGCAATATTTTTTTATTATCAGATGTTGGAGGAGAAGGTGCGGCCATACATGAAGAATATTGACAGTGCCGTCCTTTCTCGGCCTATTTTTTGCACTTGATTGTTAATGGGTGGTTGCATTTCTTGCACTTCTTGACAGTAATGTTTAGTCATGGACAAAGCAATGGTTGGTTCCTTTTTTATTTATATGTTCTTAACAAAGTCTTGCTAATGTTTTGTTACAGAAAGTCTCGGCAAAAGAGATGGCGGTTCTTTTAAGAAGGTCGTTTCAGCCATTGGGTTGGATGTCTTTAAGCCATTAGATTTTACATGTCGGCGGTCCTGAAGGTTTCATTCTGCTGCTCCCATGTTCTTGCCTACAAATCTCAGCAAATGGACATGCAGCAGTGATTTTGTAATATTTCATAAATAGAGTCGAGTCAATGAATTAACTTGACAGTTGTTGGTTGCACATTTCGTCCAGAACTGAAAGATTATCCGTTGGATTGCAGGTCATATGGCAGATGAAGATAGAAAATCGAAGCGACACCGCTTTGCCGACATACAGGAATTGGACCAAACACGTTGTCACGACCCTTGTGTCACCGACAATTCACGGATCTGTTCGTGAAAACGACACCGTCACTCTATTTCTCATAAAAGGACGAAACCCGCGTGGAGGTACACGCCGTGTATGTGGACCGAGAAGGTACCAATCATAAGGAGACACGTCATCAAACGTTTGGAATCAATAGCCCTGCATATTCCGTTTAATATTTTGACATGTTGAAATTTAAATCGACGGATGTATGGCGTTAACGTGGGCGTGTTTACGTGCGAACCGAGCCTCGGCCATCACAATCTGAGTTTTGTCTCGTGGTTGACGTGACGTGGAGAAAGGAGTGATGGGTAGCAAGGCCTTCAAATCGGGGTCTATGTGGACAAAGTACGTGGCGTCATGTTATTGGGAAGACGTTGTCTGTCTTGTGAGTGGTGTGTCATTGTCTGTAAAGGATGCAGCAGCAAGAGTTTGGCCTCCGAGTTTCTTCTATCCAAAACTCACTCGGAGTTTCTGTCTTCTGGTTTGGTTGTCACACCAACCAACGTATACGTATGTATTCTCAATAAATTCGATCCAGTTGGAAAATATTTGGAGAAACAACTTGTGGTAAGTAATTACTTCTTAAAAATCTTGTATTAATTTTAATAACAATGAACGAAAATAAATTCACAGAGAAATCCCATTAAAGCATGAAAATTACAAACTTGGAGAACAAAAATTAATCAATCTCTCTAAATTGCACCAATAAAGCTGCTCAAAACCACACCCAACCCAACAGAAACTCCCACCATCATCAGACTCCAAGACCTAGCACCTGCTCCTGATGAGTTTGCCGGGGCTGGTGCCTGTGACGTCACGTCTGATGGAGTGCCAGACGGTGATGGTGAAGGTGTGGTGGCTGATGGAGGTGTTGGGGTGCTGGTTGTAGGAGAAGGAGATATCGTTGACGTTCCTGGTGCAGGAGCCTGAGCTGGGGTCATGCCATTCGGAGACGGCGAGGGAGGAGAATGGGAGTTGTCCGGTGACGGTGCAGGAGTGGAAGTTTTCGGAGGAGAAGATGCTTTGGGAGGATTGGCCGCAGGAGACTGTGATGGAGAGGAAGATTCCGGGGGGTTGGACCCAGAAGTTGGTGGCGAGGCAGGCGAAGTTGCAGGCTCTGGAGACGAACCTGCAGGGGATGGGCTTGATGATGGTGGCAAGGCTTTTGGCGGCAACGCTGGAGAAGGAGACTTGGGTGACGGTGCAAATACTGGAGGCTGTGACGGCGGCAAGGCTTTTGGTGGGAACGTTGGAGAAGGAGACTTGGGTGACGGTGCTAATACTGGAGGTTGTGAAGGTGGCAAAGTTGGAGAAGGAGACTGGGGTGACGGAGGCGGTGTTAGTTGCGGCGGGGCTTGGGATGGAGGTTTGACGCCTGGAGGTAATGGACTGTTCGGGGATGGCGGCGTTGGTCTTACATGCAAAACAAGGACGACCAGCTTCTGTCCCTTTTTACAATGATCAACGTTACCACTAATAAAGAAGAAGGGACCAGAACGGTTAAACGTGAACTCCGAATCACCATCATCCATTTTCTTCAATGGCTGCTTTGTGTTACAGTTGTAGTAATCATCTTTGTTCACCAACAGCACAGAGTCTGCTCCTTTCTTGTATTTAAAATCTTGCAGAAGAAATCAAAGCAATGGTAAATCAACAATGCCCATAAATAAAAACGAATCATATCAGTCAACAAAATCCTGTAACAATCAAGAGACGATGAAAAAGAAATATCGTGTCCGAAACTTACAGAGAGTATCGTTGATTTGGAACCTGTTTCTCTCAGCCCAGTGATGGTAGCTTTCACGGGGGTTTACAACCCAGCCATCTCTACTACCAACGTAGAAATTGTATCCCTGAGAAGAATACAGAAAACAAGAAAAGAGAACAAAGAAAAGGCAGACAGATTTCTGAAACTCCATTGAATATGGAGATTCTAATTTGTTTCAGAAAACTGAAGAGCAGTAGACAAATGAGTTCTGAGTATGTAATTTATGTATGTATTTATAGCGATGAAAGGGAAATGAAGCAGAAGGTTCACAGAAAATCTGCGAGAGGGAAGCTTGGTGGTGGAAGATTTATGGAGATTTGATATGAGAGGCAAGAATGGAAACTGAAGCTGGGGGTGTGTTGAATTATAAAGTAACTTACCATAGGGGGATTACCGTTTGAATAGTGAAAGCAATCAATTCAATACAGGCAAAGGGAAGCGTGTGAAGTTATTGCTATGCGGGGTACTGTTTTATTATGTGTCTGCTACTTGGATGCCCCAATTTTGGTGTGCTGATTTGTTTACAGGTGGCAAAATCTGAGAATGTGAACGTTGATCAGGGAATTTAATGCATCGACAATTGCGGGGTTCATGGCGTTCTGAACTTGATCTTGGTTGGAAAAAAACAATGTCGACTATCAATGCAATGAGTCTAGATTGGAACAATCCCGATCTTTTATCCAATAAAATTATTTTATTGAGGGCAAGATTTTTTTGTATGAAATGCGGGATTATTATCTTAAGTTTTGCACTGGCAACGATCTGTTTCTAGTCTTGACCCAAAATGAAAAGGAAATCAAAAGGTTTGTAAGGTTTCTTGTTCAACCGTTAGTGTTCTTAATACAATGGCATTGGGTTTCATGCAAGGTTTGTAAGGTTTATTGTTCAACCATTAGTGTTCTTAATACCATTGCATTGGGTTTCATGCCCAGGCCAGGCCCGAAATTGGACCAGCTTAAGGCTAATACGTTCAAAAATCAGCCCCCAGGGTACCCTCTGTTCATGGCCGATCCTCTCTTCTCCAAGTTTCTGTTGATACAGAAGGTCTGCCCATCAGTTTATGGCCTTAAAACAGATTGTTTTGATAGGGTTAAATGAAGGGTGACGTCTTTTTTTCCCCCCTCTTCCGGTAAAATTTTAATTTTTATATTAAGTAATATATATTAGTTTTTCTCTGGTGGGTTTGTGGCCGAGTTTTCCATGGTTTCCAAGTTGGTTTCAACATAGAAACATTACCAACGAATGTACATTGCTGGTGGGAAACTGAGGTAAAGGGAGGTGAGAACAAGGTAATCAGCAGGCAAACAATTTGTTTTTCCATGAAAAGAATTTCAGATGGTGCACCAGGAATTCCTCATCCGGTTCATTTGAATGAAATCAGCTGTTCCCTCGAGCAAACGTGTATGGTAACATGAAACCAAACAAAATATATTCAAAAGTCATACTTTGTTCTCCCACTCATCAAGATGAGACACAACATATCTGAAATGTCAGAGGATGAACTGACAAAGTTCCAAGACTCCAGCATGAGGCGTTTCCTTGATCCCTTAAAATGAACAACCTATACCATGTTTAAATCATTTTAGCAAGAAAATTTTGTTGTGCGCAAACAAAGTAAAGCACTATATAAAGTTAATGAGCCAGATATTGATTGAGATCACTATGGGACGTTGAACAAAGATGTTCAAGCATACCTTAACATCTAAGGGCATGCCATGAAATTGGCCTGCACCCTCAGGTGGTGTCCAATTGTATTTAACACATGGTAAAAATAGCACAGAAGCTCCGCCAATTTCTTCGATAAAGGCCTGCGCTTTGCTGAATCTCTTTGCATCAAAAGAAGGGTGAGACTTCACAACCCAGGCAAGAGCTGATTGGTCACCAAGCATTCTGGAGGCATTCATGAATTTGGAACCGTAAACCCTTAATACTTCCTGAAGAAATATCTTTGCCCTGCAATCGATTTCATATTGTAATTTTTGTACCACGAAATTGTGAGGGAAGAGAACAAAAGAAAAGAAAAGACTGTTTCTTTTATCTTATACACATTGCAGAGAGGAGTAAAAGAAGTAATTCACCCACAACTCCAATGTGGTAACCCGTGAAGGTTTGCAAGATTTAGATTTCAGTTTTAAGTCTTGGCAAATTGATAATAGAAACATTCCAAACTTTATTTCCAGCATTTCATTTTCTACCAACAGAACAAGACATGCACAAAGAGAGCAAATTATGCACCTTAAAATCCCATCTGGGGTGCCCCTGACAGCAATAAATCCAGAGTTCAGAGGTTGGTCTTTGTTGTTTCTGAAAGTCAGAGCCAAATGAAAGTTTTGGTGCTCATGAAAGATATGTCCTAAGTCATCAACCACAGCTATATCTGAGTCAGTGAAGATGTAATGATTTATATGCCCTGGTCCCTGAGAACGATCCTCAAGCTTTCTTTCCAGAAAGGTCTGCATAAACAGGATAGATTTGAAAAATAACAGTCAGGACAGTGTCATACATGACATAAGAAAGTAATAAGCTCTTCACTTCCTTTGTTTATCAAGGTGTTTCTTCAATGATAATTCCAATATTGTAGCAATAATAACTAACAACTCCTTTGTGTTATATATAATTGGGGGAAAGAATTTTTTGTCACCACAAGATATGAGACAAAAAGAAAATTCTGTCTATTTATTTACTTGTTCGGGTGTATGTGTGCATGTGGAGGAGGGACGAATGGCAGAGCTGCACTGAACTCATGAAAAACAATTACAAACAATGAGATTTTGAAAAGGAACATATCAAACAACACAATAGCCGGCGAGAAAGGCAGACTGTAGTGTCATCAGACAAATACTCACGAGTGAAAAACAAAATTATTCTACCTATTTATCAGTGCGATTTGCTCTTACAATGTAAGACCTGATTCTTTGTAGCATCAACTTGTCTCGTGAATATTTACCCTGAATGGGATATATGGTGACCCCTTTCCGGGGCACTGTGAGATCTGAAGCCGGATCAGTTAGAACGATAACATCACTCTTGGGCATAGTCACCTGTAATAATCCTCAATTAGTGAAATTGAAAAGCTAGGAACCACGGAGATCCAATAATAGATGCAAACTCTCAACATATTAGGCAAAGGTTGTTATGACAATATGTTAAAAGCAATTATGATTCCTAAATGACAGTGATTCCAAATTACACCATCATAATGATGATCACTCATAGTTTTGAGCTTGTAACCCAAAGTTGTAACAATGGATGCTAAACAAAATGAAGCTCAAAGTTAATATAAATGAGGCTCCATGAAAAACAACAATCTTTAGTAAAGTTTCTAATGGATTCATTGAAGACTCACCTGAATGAAGTTGATGAAGACATTCAATATGGCCATTGACCTCTCTATCTTACTATACGAAGCATTTCCAACAGTAACCAAGTTTGATGCTCTACCATTCGCATGAATATCTAGTGAGGTGTTATAAATTGTGAAAACAGTCACAAAAGAAATACTCTCTCCAACACTGGAGGCATGGAAAGAGGTAGAAAATTGGGTCTTGTTGAGAGCTTTGATTCCTGGACAAACAGAAAACATGAAATACAAATTCAACATTATTGCAACTAAAAAGGAAACTTAAACCGTAAGTAAAGAGGATGTTTTCTAAGATGACGTTTATGTAACCAGCCAGTTGATTGAAGTACAATTTCCAATCTCAGATTTAAGAGGCCACCACATCCGAGTACATGGAAAACATGACTGCATCATTTACAAGCAGCTAAGCTCATTTTATTTCTCGTCAATCAACAAAGAAAAATTATACATACTCAACACAATCCAATTCATAATTAGAGCATTAACGGGCGTGGTTTGTAGGGAAAATTTCAATGTGGAGGAAAATACCAAGGAGCTAATTACCCAACTACAATCAACATGTCAAAAACAAACTCTTTCAATTTTAAAGTAAAGCAGATGATAATCAGATAATACTAAAATGTAGAAGATTCACTTTTTGATACCCATGACATAGAAATAGCCAGTTTAAAGTAACAGGAAATATAAGTATATCATTTTAACAATGACAACATCTGAACCTTGGCACTGCAATCGGTTACGCAACCCTTGACCAGAAGCAGGACCGAAAACCAGATGATCAAACTTCTGTCTATTTTTCTTGGGCAGATCTTCTACAATGGAGTCTTCGTGCAATTCAAGAACTGAAAACAAGCACCAATTGTTAACATCCCAAAAAATCCCCATGACATAGGTCACTGGAAAACTCCAAAAACAAAAATTATCAGAAGCAGACGGAAACAAATTACCCGATACCAGATAAGGGAGGAAGAAAACCAAAGGGAGAAAGAAAAGAAAATGGCGCCATCCACCACATGTTTTCATGCCTAAAATTTCTTCAATTGGACCTACTGATTCAAAGATTACGGGCAGCGCAAAAAGAACTGCCAAAAAGCATAATATATTTCCAATGAAGCGCGCCTTACTGCAAAATCAAAGTTGGTGGCGAACTCAGAAACTGTGCTCCGGCGTAGACGGGAGATCTGGATTCTGGATGCAGCTACCGAGCTACGGAGTGTTCTATTTTTTGACAAACTGATTCTCCTTGCTCTTTATTAATGAAATAGCAACAAAATTATGAAATTTTAAAATCTAACACAACATGTTAGATACAATGACTCTATTGCCCTTCATGAGAAGAAAAAAAAGGAAAATACTGCAATGAGGTTATTTGGCCGTGAAGCGACCTTCGACGCCGCCGTCGGTTGCAAATCGTCAGCGTGAAATGACCGATAAGTTTTTACCCATAGATTAAAATTGTTATTGAAATGTGATTTTTGATTCAGATTCAAAGATCCCACTCCCAGGTTTCGGTTCCTGAAAAATCAGATATACAACAAAGTTACAATTTTGATCAGTAACAAAGCAGTGATTTTTCTCTTTTTTTGTGGGTATCATTTACTGTTTACAAAGAAATTTGGTTAAACTGAAATTGGGGTTTCATTTTCTCTGTTCACTGCTATGTCCGTCTTAGTCCAGTTTCTGCACAATGTAATCAACAACAGGGTGCTGGCTGGGCAGGAGACAAACCCTGCACCAAAACATAACCTGGAAGACGACTGAATTGAAGGTACGAAGAATGACAAAAAGTAATTGATACTGGATATGGTGTGTTGTCTCGCTACTTACCATAAAGATTCAACTTAAATGAGCAAATAATTTCTTTTTAAATGAAGTAATCTTCTGATAAAAATGAAGCCAAGTCTAATCGAACCGCATTACCATTCCACATTATGTTTAATCTCTATAGCAATCAACAGCTTATTTAAGAACCAAATAAGCTACAAAAAACTGTATATAAGAGATTCTAGAACTGTGTCGGAGACGTGAAAACAAGAGAAACAGTACTACCGCTCACCATGAAAGCAAATCCAGCGACAGTGGCCCAATAACATTTCAGAGTTTAAGAAGAGAAACAGTATTTTCATATTATTAATTATGTTATGTTCGCGTGGATCAGAACAACATTTTATTGTAAAACTTTCTTCAGACACCAGAGGGAAACACTTTTAGTAGAAGAAATTAATAGCTTACAAGTACCCTCCACTTGCTGTAATTTATTAGCCCTACGATCATATTGGTTAAGCTATAACTGGGTTTTCTTTTTCTCTGTTCGGGGCTATGTCCATTTTTGTCCACTTTCTGCGCAATGCAATGAGCAAGAGAGTGCCGGATTGGCAGCAGAGGCCACAGATTAAGCCGATCCACAATCCCTGTTTCAAAACAAAACAGAATACTACAAGTTTGAAAGAACCAAAAAGGGAAACGTAGTTGATAGGTGAAGCAATGGGAGATATCATAGCACAAGTTTAGCCCCCACTGGTAGAATGTATTATAATGTTGCCTCACCTTAACATAAAGCTTCAACTTGAATCCAAGAAGTGCTGCAATTGGCATGCCAATGAAATAGAATGTACCCAAGTTAACCCACACTGCCAAGTGTTGCCAACCACATCCTCTTGCCACCCCTGCACGGTTAGCCTGCTGGCATCAATATCGGGATATGTAATACTATGTGTGTGTATAGGAGCAAGCATTTTTGTATAGAAGTTGTATGTTGCAAACCTGATAAGACACCTTGAAATGAATCAAATGTTATCGACATTGCAAGAAATGGTGTCAAAGAGGCAAATTTCTCTATTATTTCAGGGCTGTCACTGAAGAAGCCAGCCCAAATGTTATGACCAAAAGCTAGAGACATAACAACTACAAGAGCAAGGACAACAGAGAGCCTGAGAGTCACAGCCGTGGCATTCTTAGCTCGATCGAGATTTCCTGCTCCCAATTCATTTGACACCCTTGTGCTGTCACAAGAAATATTAACTTTTCGATTTCTGAACACAAAATGCGTAAACAAGAGAACTAGGACCAGGAGTTACGCTACTGACCTTGCAGCAGCACTAAGACCATAAGTTATCATGTAGGCAATGGTTTCTGTATTCACACTGATGATCATTGAAACCAAAAATGAAAGAAACCATTTGTATCAAGTCTCAATTATTAGTGTAAGATAAATAAGATCATCCAGCGTAGCAAATGTCAATAAAAATAGAACTTACCACATTGCAATCAGAGAGGTAGTTAGTTCTGAGTTTGACATCAATCCAGCTAAGAACACAAGAATCTCAAAAGCCCAGTACTCCAAGCTGAAAAGTATGAATAACAATAAACAAGGTCACGGTGTTGTATCGAGTTCTATTTCAGAATCCTGTTACTCCCAATTGATCAGCCTGTGAGATTTTTAGCCTTGAAAATGAGAGTGAGAGCTATTGGGTACTTGCATACTAGAATATCACATGCCATTAGAATTCTTTTAAATCAACTTGGTTTCTCTAATTTTCTGGGAACAAGGCTGAGTGTTTGAGTCAAGCAATCATGCATTATTACCGGACTAACTTGAAGAACATTTTCCGAATTTCAGAGGATTGAATTATCTTACAATTCCGAGTTCCATCTCAAGAAGCTGTGACCAGGATTCTCTATAGTTTAAACATTGGTATTTCCTCCTTCCATCTCAGGCAAATTGAAGTACATCAATAAATGTAGTGAAAAGTTCAGAAAATGTAAAATTGGAGCAACTTACCACACCATTGCCGCAGAGGGCAGGGCTATTTTTAAGTTTGCGAGGATTAAACCGAACGATTCGAAAGAAAATCCTTCCCATGTATGCTCAAATTTCTTTGCACAAAGGACATAAATTCCCAGAAGTAGAACCGATAGCCATGACGAAACTGAAGTTGCCAGTGAGGCTCCCTTGAAACCAAGGGAGGTCCAATGAACTAGAGCATATGCAATGCCAAAATGGATGGCCAATGGGAGAGCTGAGAAGAAGAACAGTGGCATGACAACAGATTGTGTCTGAAGAAACCTCAAGATGTTCTGTATAAACCCGTATGCAAATATACCAGGAATGAGATACTTCATATAAAGAGCTGCTTGTTTCGATATACTGGGATCTTGATGAAGAAACGCAAGTATAGCCTCTGTATATGACCACAAGAAGCATATGATAATGGAGCATAAAAATGATATGATGCAAGATGCTTGTAGATGTATTCCC
This sequence comes from Xylocarpus granatum, assembly GCA_019650275.1. Classification (NCBI taxonomy): domain Eukaryota; kingdom Viridiplantae; phylum Streptophyta; class Magnoliopsida; order Sapindales; family Meliaceae; genus Xylocarpus; species Xylocarpus granatum. Next base: position 5,336 of record BNST01000866.1, on the reverse strand, counting down.
AACATTCTGTATGTTTTGGCACCAAATCCTTGACCACAAAGTGTTTCAAGTGCTCCACTTAACCCTGTCTAGGTCAAGAACAGAGAAGAAATGAATCAACAAAGGAGCCTGGTGAAAATTAAGTTCTAAGTTGAAACAAGCCAACACTTCTCAAGTAAATTTACAGAAAACTCAATTACAAGGATTAACGATGACTCATTTCTTCTAAATTTTAAGGAAATTTAAGTATACAATTCATTCCCTCCTATCTAAATCCTAAATCTTCTTCTGTAGCAGTAATAAAAAACTAATCGTGAAGTACAGGCCAATTCTAGTCTAACCATACCGTGCATAATCTCTATTGTAATTAATGACATAATAACCATCAACCACTACCATTATACCTCTGTAAACTTGGCATGGCTCGGCAAAGCCATATTTCTTACAAATGATTCATTCTGTTGCATCCAAGAACTCAAACTTCTCCATATATGATTTCAAAAATGCAAAACAACCACAATTTAGCAGATGAAACAAAAATATTCGAGCTTCAGTAGCAAATATGTTGAAAATTTGTCCGTATTGGAAGCTAGCAATGACCAATCCTGAGCACACATTAGCTACATCAGAGTGAAGATATTGATTATATATATTTCTCCATCTACAGCAAAGAAGCTATTTTGACCAAGAGATTGATGAAGAAATGTGCATGATTCAATGCTAACCATGAAAGCAAATCCAGTGACGACGGCCCAAGAGTTGGCAAGGGTTGCACCGGCGAGTTCAAGCTGGCCAAGATGACCAGCATACATGACAGAAACCAAAGGGATTGCATAATAGAAAACATTAGTAAGAACCATTGGCAGCGCAAACAAGACTTGAATCTTGGCCTCTTCAACGTCCAAAACTTTCTTCCACCACCGGGTTTCTTCTTCTCCATGACTGTAATTCTCACCAGTTTCTAATAACGGCGATCTGGGATTATCTAAACCTGTACTTGGCAACATCCTTGTCCTGTTTTTCTTGTCTTCTCTTATCCAATTCTTCCAACTGCAGCTTCCTTTCTTCTACTACTTCGATGATGGTAGTGATAGAAGTCATGAAGCGTCACAAAGCTAAAAAGAATAGAACAAAACCAAAGCCAAATTTAGTACGCAAGAGAACACACCACATAAAATACATTGACCAAACAGTGACAAATATTATGATTCTGACAATTTTCCATCGGGAGATTATGAATGTTGACCACATACATGCATACAGTTGTGTAGGGCCTGGTCTCGTGTTTACTGGGACTGTTTTGCTTTGTTTTCTCCCGATAAATAGCAGCCAAACTTCGACGACACTGCGGGGTCTTCCACGATCAAAGGAGGCGTTCTTGCGATGGTTTATGTACTTGGTGAATCTTTTTACTTCTTGTCTGGGGTCAACGGATTACCTGGAGCTTTACATACAATCTGACTGAATCAATCTTACATAATATGTAGTATAAAAAAGAATGTCTTTGTATGAACAGTGACTCCCGAGTCTTTTGTCTTTGTCTTTATTCATGTGAATTTTGATAAAATAATGAAGAGGACCCTCAATATAAATGCTGCTTTGTTTTTCAAAATACACAAACCATACGTTTCCGTTTCCTGTCGCCCCTTTCATGGCTCAATTTGTCTTATACTTAGTTTGTTATTATCAGGGTTGAATCTGCATTAATATCAGTGTCTCATGCCGAATGGAAATGAAAATGATATCCATTTAGCATACAAGAAGTGAGGGGCTCAGCCCATTATAGCCGATCCGCAGGCCCTGTTTCGAAGCAACGCATAGCAAGGTAGTTTGCATGTGGAAACTGCAGACATTGCTGCTACAAATTCGTATGGTTTACACTCACCTTGGCACCAAGCTTCAACTTGAATCCAAGGAGTGCTGCAATTGGCATGCCAATGAAATAGAATGTTCCCAAGTCAACCCACATCCTCTTCCCACCCCTGCACGGTTAGCCTTCTTGCATCACTATCGGACTTTTATAACACCATGTATGTGTATAGAGAAGTAAGCATTTTTGTATGAAAGTTGTAGATTGTAAACATGATAATACACCTTGAACTGAATCAAATGTTATCGATATTGGAAGAAAGGGTGTCAAAGAGGCAACTGTAAGAGCGAGGATAACAGTGGGCTTGAGAGTCACAGCCGTGGCATTCTTAGCTCGATCGAGATTTCCTGCTCCCAATTCATTTGACACCCTTAAGGAATATACAAGTTTTTCAATTCCTGGACACAAAATGCAGAAGCCATAAATCTCAATGGTCGATGAAGAAATATGCATGATTCAGAGGTAACCATGAAAGCAAATCCAGTGAAACAGGGCCAAGAGTTGGTAAGTGTTGCAGCAGCAAGTTCAAGCTTTCCAAGATGACCAGCCAACATGACAGGAACCGCAGGGATTGCATGATAGAAGACATTGGTAAGAATTATTAGCATGGAAAACAGAACTTGATTCTTGACCTCTTCAACGTCCAAAACCTTCTGCCACCATGATTATTATCTCCAGTTTCTAAAGCCGGCGACGTGGGATTATCTCAACTTGTAACTACTAACATTCTGATCCTGTTATTGTCGTCTTTCACTTCTCCAACCTAAACTTGCATTTAGAAGAATTGAAGAAATACAACAAGAAGTTAGTAATGTTGGAGAAAGACAACGTTCACCATGGTAATGGCGAACAGGTGAAGTTCTACAATGACCTCGTTATTCCACCATTTTACATTGGAATCGAAAATCCCTCGGTGCTGTGGAGAATCCCCTGCTCATTAGTAGCAAATCACATTAGTTTTTTTTCCATACTTCATGCACATGCCCGTATTGCTTCTTGTCTGGAGCTAAGGATGACATTGGCCATTCTCTTTACTTTTAACATCATATCATACACTCAAGGCGGAAACAATGCATGGCGAAAAACAAAATAAAGGAAGAAAAAATAGACGACAACGTACACCACACGACCCACCCCAACCCCACCACCCCCCAATGTTTAGTATTATACTGTATGTTTTGCGTACTAATATATGTGAAATGAAAAAGGAAGAAAATTATGTCCACACACAGTTGACAGAAAAAATAAGTAGTACTTGTTATTTAACTGAAAATTATTTTGAAAAAAAAAAAAAAAAAAAAAAAAAAAAAAAAAAAAAAAAAAATTATAGCTTTTTATATTTATAAAAGATTCTTAATTAATTTATGATCCGAATTTTAAGAACATATGCGTATACCAAATAATACTAATTGTGCTAAAAGCTCGCCTCTACTCTACTGATCAAAGCAACCTTAGATTTAAAAAAAGGCCCGCAGCAAGACTATCTAATTATTGTAGACAGTGAAATGAACGAAAATTGTCGTAAAATCCTACTTTTTGACGCATCAGACACCTATTTGCGATAAGAGAGAATCATAAAGTGTCTTTCATGTGACGAGTAACAACCCTTCTATCAAGAGAACCACACAGAAATATGATTACCACAGAAATGTAAGCCCCCTCCCCCCACCCCCCCTCCTCCCCCCCCCCCGGTTGTAGTTATCATAATGCCATATAGAGATATTGTTAATCAATCGCTCCAAAATGTAATTTTCATTAAAAGGAGATGACGCTTATATGAACTTAGGGTTTCAATATATCTCTTGTTCTAGTTTTGCAACCGTCTTTCCTCTGGGTTGGTTGATCGTCTTTGTAGTCCAAATAATCCCAACGGTACCCGTCGGACCATTATAGTACATTAGTTTGTTAAATTTGAAAGTAAGCTCCAGTGATGATTGGGGTCAGCCGCAAATCTAAAAAAATATAAATAACCATTTTCGCCTTTCGGTTGACCAAAACGAGTGGTGTAAGTGAAGAACCCCTCTACTAATTAGCCTGCAACATCAACATCCCAATAAATATAGGTCAAAAAGATGATTTCAACTCTTGAATACATTTATAAAACGGGATAATACAAAAAATTGTTGGCTAAAGTTAGTTTGAATGAAGTGCTGAAACCATTTGAACTGTAAACATTACACGGAAATATGATTAAAAACATTACAGCTCCATCGTGATACTAAACCTATAAATACTTTTAGGAGTCTTATAATAAAATTGAAAAAAAATGAACGCGGCGGAGCTACAAAGTGGGAATTTGATAGAATATAGAATAAGGATATACAAACAAGAACCAATCCCAAGCAAAAGGCCGAATAAATTGGATTGGTAAGTAATACCACTCCCAGACCTCCTAATGTAAGTGACCATTTAGAATAACCAGAATAAACTAAAAGAAAATCATGGATTGGTCAGCGCAAATCACCATTATTATTCTAAAACTCCACAGAAAAAGAATAAAATCGAAAGTTTTTCATGACCTATGAAGAGAGACCGACCAGGAGAGGAAAAATATATTTATTTGGAACGAAGGACATTCCCAACTTGGTGAATTTAAAACATTCCCATTAATGGTAACCTAAAGTGGAAGGCATTGTCATGCCGTTAATAATTGGCTGGTGGGGCAAACAATTTATGGCAGGCCCGCAGGAGGAACTTTTTTGAAGAAGTGCTAAAGGAGATACATGTATTATAATTGGATAACTACAATATTTCTGCTTTCTGTTTTCTTATATTGGCGAAAATGGAAAATAAAAGCTGGGAGGTTTACCATTTTTTCTGTTGCGGCGCGGCAAAACAAGCGACAATTCAAAAACTGTTTCGAATTGTAAAATCTGTCAATTACTGAGATTAAGGGTAAGAACCGGAGCCCTAAAACCCTTTTCAGCCAATAAATATGATTTTCTGATTCATTGAACGAAAATTCATCATTGACTAGGCATCGTAGCAAATAGAATCATTCCATAAGATGTCCAGCCACCCAGTTCACTGACTCATACCTCACTCTACAGTGCGATTGATAAATAAACAAATTTGGTGATTGTAAACAGGATATACTGTATAAATCGCTTATGATACAGTTATAGCACCAGACAAATATAAATACAAATTCATCTCCAAAATCAAATACTGTAATTAAGCAATCGTTTCTATGATACCTGCTTATGTATACTGGAAAAAATGCAAGTGGCTACAAGGATTAATGTTTTCTACAAATTAACATAAAAATGTGCAAAAAGACAGAAAGAGATAGAGACAGAAAGAGAGAAAGAAGGAGAAAAAGAATAGAAACAAAGCTGAACTCACTGTTACTTCAATAATAGACAAACATTATATATCAGAACGACTGCTATACAGGGAAGTATCGACGGCGTTATAGAAATTCCTCTCTCGCGAGTTTCTCTTTCTCATTTTTCTCCTTCTCTTCCTCCATTCCTCCTTTTCCTCT